>CM042149.1:11401146-11438646 GCA_023376005.1 Doryteuthis pealeii
GCCTTTCCAGCAAGACAGACGCAGACCTAGTTGTTGATAAACAAAAAAGAAAGAACTTGTCAAACTGGGGGATTTTGTCAGTTTCCACGCAAGTGAAGCTGAAGGAAATGAAAAATGGACCAAATCCTGGACCTTGTCAGAGAACTGAAAAAGTTATGAATACTGAAAGCAAGTGATACCAATTGTAGTTGGTGCACTTGAAAACGGTTCCAAAGCTTGGAAAAAAGACTGGAAAATATGGATCAGAGGAAAGAATTGAGACCATCCAATACTTGCACTGCTGCAATCTGTCAAAAGATACTCAGAAGATTCCCTGGAGACCGGAGGAGGACTTAACTGTCACTCGACTCCAGTGAAAGATCAGCTAACGTTGATAGTGAAAACTCAAAAGAGTGAATAATAATAATAATCGTACCTCTAGACTGACTGTCACACTAAATGGTCTTGTCTTTGGGTCAATTAGATACTTGGATGATATGAGGTGATGTAAGGATAAGTATATAGCAGTGCTTATTATGAGAGATATATTATAAGTAACATCTAATATATAGATATATATATATATAATTATATATATATATATCAATATAAAAGAAATAGGCTGCATACTTGGTTAGAAATACATATAGAAATGGGTCTAATATTTGTAAAGGTTTTGGAGTTCCCGCTCCATTAAGGAACCTGCAGAATTTTCAAGATAGTCCCCTCGCTCATTCATCAGCTATGCATCTGATTTATAACATTGACAAAAAAAAACCTAATTTATATATATATATATTATATTTTTTTTTTACTAAAGCCAGGCCTCATCGTGAAGAAGCTTTAAATGGATTATTTAGAAAGGCAGCCTTTGATTTTGAGACATTGATTTGAAAACAGGGTTTTTCATCAAAGTTGTCATTTTAAAGATTCCAAAAAAATGGAAATGGCTTTTTTGTGCCTTAAGTGCGAGTGAGTATATACTTGGGGGGGGGGGTCATTCAAGTAACCTAGCTACAACCACTTGGCCTCAGGTACTTTTTTAATTTTTCAATTTGTGTCCCAAGAACAAATAGAAAAGAGCTAAAGCTTTCAGAAAGGAAATCTGAAAAGTTTCAATTTGTCCTTGAAAAATCAAAGTTAGGATTCCACAAAAAGGGTAGAGAGAAGGGGGAGAGAGAGAGAAGAAGAGAAAGGGGGGGGAAAAGAGACCCAATATTGAAGGATAAAAGGGAATAGAGACAGAGAGGGAGTAACGAAGTAGAGGGAGAGAAAAAACAGAAAGAGAGAGAGAGAGAAAGAGAGAGAGAGAGAGAGGAGAGAGAGAGAGAGAAGGAGAGGAGAGAGAGAGAAGAAGATAAGAACCCAATATTGAAGATGAAATGCATATGAAGTTTAATATCTTTAGTCAATTAAGATCTTTATAACTATGAGAAGGTTGTCAAAAGGCAACACACACACACACAGCACACACACACACAAACCACACACACAAACACACATACAATATTATGGATGCATAGACATTTGTTTATGATGTTATGGATGCATAGACATTGACGTTATACATATATTGATGCATAGACAATTTATGTATGTGTATTTGAGTTTGTGTCTGTGTGTGTTGTGTGTGTGTGTGTGTGGTGTGTGTAAAGAGAGATGCTCACCTAAAAAGTTTGAGGAACTTAGGACCATGAAATGGTCTTTCCCCAGAGAAAAGAAAAAAATAGGAAATTAATGTTTTTTTCTTTTAGTGAAGTGATTTTAAGAAATGCATGAAATGTCCATTGGGAGTGTAAATTAACTTGACAGATGAACAAATTGATCATCCTGGTTTTAAATTTTTTCAATTTTTTTGGTAGAAATTTCTCTCTCTCTCTCTGTCTCTCTGGAATTCTAAAAAAATTCTTAAATGTTAATAATACATGCTAGAGCATAGTTTTAAAAATATCAGTTACATTAAGTAAGATTTAACTAGTTACTGACTTGAACCATTCTAAACAGGACACATCTATATAAGACACGCAATAACTGTTCTCAGTTTTCAAATATCTCTAATTTTTGAAGCAATCCAAATATTCAATTGTTTTTATGAGATCGAGATTTTACGTTATAACAAAAACAAAAATGCCATATTGTAATGACAAATGATAAATACCGATTGGAAAGCTTTATCTAACTTAGATAATTGTACACTTATAGGTTATATAGTCGAGTATTCCCTAGAGAGTTCTCCAAAGGGGATGTAAATCATAAAGTAGAGAGGGTAACTTCAATTATTTATTACATGTATATACTTTGAAATGTGTTGAAAATGGTGACTTCAGCTCAAAGTAAAAGAAAAACTCATCATACTCTGGACTTTTCCATTCGCAGAGACCATAGAGTGAATAAAGAAAAGCAAAGAAGTTAGAAAAATACCTGATCTGCTAGATAGTTGAAAAAGCTGCTGAACATGAAGATGAGGTGATACACATTTGTAATGGTGCCCTTGGAAACAATTCCTAAAGACCTGGTAAAGGGATTTAGGGAACTGGAGATGAAGAAGAAGAATCAAGATCATTCAGACCCACCACTGTTAAGATTAGCCTAGAATACTTAGAAAATCCTGGGGACTGAGGAAGACTTTTTCTCACTCAGTGAAAAAAGATCTCTTAAAACTGGTGTGAAAATTTCTCATAGAGTAAAAATAATAATGGAGGTGGTTTTAATGGTTAGAAATTCATGAAATAGACATCGCTTACCCAAAGTTTCAAACCTGGGACAGGCTGTTTGCATTTCCCATTTGTGCTTTCTTGGGAAAGGTATGGAATCAACCTACTCTTTCTCCGGCCCACTATGGGCCCAAAAAAAAAAAAATAAGTTTTAGGGAACAACCTGGGGCTCTTTCCTTGGCTAGGTTACCAAGTCTAGAAGAAGGAAAACCTGAATTCCAACCTGTTATGGGTCGGTTTCTCCGTTGGTAGAAGCGCCTTCCTAGAACCACAAGGTTTGGATTTGATACCAGCCCTCGCCAACTCAGGTATGAGTAGCACAGGGTTCTGTGCGAGTAAAGTGAGGAGCTGATGGTGGTGTGACACTTTCATCTAGATGTGAAACTCCTTGGGTCTAGTGTTAGTGAAAGGGGATAGACTCTCTTACAGTCTGGCTGATACAGACAATAGGCTACCCCGACGACTTTTAAAGTTTTTTTTTCTTTGATTAAGAAATTGACCTTGTGTTCACATGCTTTCGTGCAGAGGGGTTGGTAAATGTGTGATGTATAATAGAGTAAAGATCCGTTTTCATGTCACCTCTCTGAATTTGTTCGTTTGAAGTGTCAGCTATAATTGTTTTTCTTCCTATTTTTGTTTCTAGTTCTTGTTGTTTTTTTCTGTTTGCCCATATGTTACATCTACTATTGTTGGCTGCTATAAGTAATGTCTTTGTTCATTTTTGTGTGATCTTCGAGTTGTTGGAGGTGTGGCTTCTACGCATCCTCTATTGTTGGCAAGACCTCCCCCTTCCTTTTCTTGATACAATTAGTCTATCTCTATTGTCTCTAGGGTATAGAGCCTTGTGTATGGTCGTTAATTTTCTAGTCCTTTCGTCAATCTGTCTGAGTTTCTTCTGTGTCTATTTTAAGAATGGGCCAGAGTATCTTATAATGGGGACAGTCCAGATATTAAATCTTTTGATCAGATTTCTGCTGTTGAGTTTAGTTTCTAGGAGTTTCTCTTTGTTCTCCTGAGGTATTCTTTTTAATTTTTCCTTTCATTTATGCTTGCTTAATATTGTCCGCTTCTAAAATTCCTAAGTATTTTGTAACTTTCATTTTCATCAAGTGATTTTATTGAGTCCTGATTTGGCAGTTGTATTCCGTCCATTAATTTTCTTTCACCCCGTTTTATTACTAGTATAGCACATTTTTCAATTCGAATTGCATCCCTATATCCTGGCTATATATTCTAATAATTTGTACTAGGTTCCAATTCTTTTCATTTTTTGCAAAAACTTTTACGTCATCATGTACATAAGGTGGTTTTATTATTATTATTATTATTATTAGTAGTAGTAGTAGTAGTAGTAGTAGTAGTAGTAGTAGTATAAATATTACCTCTTATTTTTTCATATAATTAACAGGAAAACGGTTGTGATTTTGACTCTCATTAATATTAATCTTCTTTTGAAAATTTTCAAAATTTTCAAAACAATCAGTATTGAAATAAGAGCTACTTAATTATTTCTAATTGTAAATCTTTCATTCTTCTTTCTTTTCCTTCAGTGACGGTTGAATGAAATCAAATCTTTTCTAGACACATTCAAAAGGTATAGAGGTCCATTATTAAAGATTCCCTTTTTTTTTTCGAGAAACAGAACCAATTGTGGCATGAGAGAAAATAACCTGTAACTCTTATTGATTCTTTTATAACTTAATAAAGCAAGTTAATTAAAAAGTAATCAGTTGAGTGTTAAGTTGACCACAAGGAGACGTGTTTAATTAATAGGAAGAAAAGAAAAAAGAGACTAATTAAAAAGGCTAGAGCTAGATTAGATTTTTAAAAAATAAAAATAAGAATAAAAGACAAAAGAATAAAAGATTGCAATATGAGTTAGGTAAAAAAAATATCATGCATCAGTATAAATGTAAAACTTTTAGATAAAAAAAAAACATTAGGTTTATAGGTCAAAAAATTCATTATGTATTGTCCAGTTGACACATGTTGCAACAGATTTAAAGGTTGTGTGAGTACAGTTCTAGTGACGGTCATCTGTAGGTTGCAGGTTCAGTCTGACCATGGGCAAAAATAAAATAGAACAACATAGCTTAACACTTGTACCAATCAGTTGACGGAATGAGAAGAATCTACCCGAGTGATTAAATAAAGGGTTCAGTTTTGAGTTCCATGAATGTTCCAAGTTTGACATAAGGGTTCCTGAGTTCAACATGAAACACCTGAAGAAGGCAAGAGAGTAAGTTGGCCAAAACATTGTGTAATATAACAATAAAGATAATAGTAACAGCCCAAAAATAAAATAAAAAATAGTAAAAGGGATGCTAACAAAGGCGAGAGATTAGAAGAGAAACAACGGAAAGGTTAAGAGAATACAAAGAAAGGGAGAGAATGGAGAGGTAAGAAGAAACAAAGAAAGGATTAAAGAGAGAGAAAGAGAGATATAAGATATGTAAAGGAATACAAAGAGAGAGAAGAGAGCAGAGAGGTCCATAGGAGGATTTCACTTTATAGTTCATCTTTACTTTCACCAGCAGTGCCCAGATGTTATTGTTCATTTTACTTTGATGATTTGTAGGATGGGAGGTGAATGGGCCATTAACTGCTGTTTTGAAGAGTGCTGCTCCTAAGATTTCTTCAAAACACAAAGCATCCTTATAAAATCCACAAAGTAAAAGATACATAACAATTATAATTTTTATACAAGTACTGTCAAAAAAACACAAGGGCCAGTGTAGCTCAGTCGGTAGAGGATCCCACCTAGGAACCACAAAATACCAGGTTTAGTACCGACCCTTGCCAACCTCAGTACATGAGTATCACAGATTGGATCTGTGAGATAAAGTGGGGAGTGTGATGGTAGGTGTGGCACTCCACTTCAAATGTAAAAATAATTTGAGAATAAGAGAAGGGCCTGATTAGCTTAGTCATTAGAGCATCCGCCAAAGAACCACAAGATTGTGGGTTTGATACCAGCACTTACCAATTAAACACATGAGTAGCACAATTTGAATCTTTGAATTGATGATAGGTATGATGATCCACCTCTGATGCAAAAATAATCCTTCTGGTTTAGCGCTAGTTAAAAGGGGATATACTCCTTCACTGTATGGCTGATACCGACAATAGGTCACTCCGCCAACGTTACTTTACTTACACTGACAAATGATGTTGTATTTGACAAAATTGAATCCACTGATCCAGGATCACTACTTAAAATTGTCTTAGCACCTGGTTAGTTTTATAATGGATTTCAACCCATATTGGGTTATTTAATGCCAAAGTCAGTCATCTTTTGTTTTTATTACAAGGAATTATATGGCTTCAAGTGATTATTCTTAATACAAATAATCTGAACACAGTCATATGATTTCAAGTAATTCTATGTGATACTAATAATTCATATACAATTATAGGGTTTCAAGTAATTCTTGCTATTACAAACAAATAATCATTATCATTTGTTTGTACACAGTTTTATTTTCAAGCGTGGAGATATCTGAAGTTTGTAGACCAGTAAAGTACCTACCAACTCACTCTGGTATTCTCAGTGCAGACTCAACTTGCAACACAACTGAGTACTGATCTGTGTATTTATCAAAATCTGACAAAAACGTTTGCATCCAGTTAGTAGACAAAGGCTGGTAGGCTGTAACCAAATACAGACTCTGTATCAACTCCTATAACATTTCATGTGATGAGTACATATTGATCAAAGTATCCACACCAAAACCAGTTGCCAATTAGAAGCCAGGAAATAAGCTTTGCCAAGCTGCATAATGGAACATCCCAGCTGCATAAAGCACCTACCAACTCACTCTGGTATCTCAGTGCAGACTCAACTTGCAATATAGCTGCGTACTTGATCTGTGTGTCAACTAAATTTATCTAATTTGCAAGAAGATTCCCAGCTAGCATGGACAAAGGCAGGCAGGCTGTAACCAAATACAGACCCCATCCCAACTCCCATAACATTGTTATGTGATGGGTATATATTGATCAAAACACCCACACCAAAACCAGAGAATAAGATTGCCCAAGCTGCATACTGGGACATCCCAGCCTGCTATATATGTTGTATACCCTTTCTTACTTCTTACTTCTGGTCATATTTTCTTCTGGCCGGCTTTGCTATTTCTTCATCTATCATCTTGACTTGGTCTGGTCTAGTGTCTGGAGTTGACTTGGGGACTTCGGGTCTGGTCTTCTATTGGGGTTTCTCTTTATCAGAAGCCCTGTGTCATTGTTAGTTTTTAGATAATAAACACAAGACTTCGATTTACTTTGATATTACTGTATTTTCAATCCCCAACCCAGACATCTGCGCAGGTGAGACTTAGATCCTACAAGCTCGGCTCCTACTTTCTAACTGACTGAAACTTACTTACTATCTAAACCAGAAGAGAGGGTCCTCTCTACCGGTTCTCACGGTATCCACCGGAAGGTTAGGACTGAGGTCAAGCCTTGTCACTCATCCTTCAAGGCCGTGGGCTGTAGCTTATAACATCCATTTTGATTTCTACACTATTGCCATGAATATTAGGTATCTAATAATTATGTAACATATAAAGCATCAACCAACTCACTCTGGTATTCTCAGTGCAGACTCAACTTGCAATATTGCTGAGTACTGATCTGTGTGTCAACTAAATGTATTTAATTTACAAGAAGATTCCCAGCTAGCATGGACAAAGGCAGGCAGGCTGTAACTAAATACAGACCCCATCCCAACTCCCATAACATTGTTATGTGATGAGTATATATTGATCAAAATACCCACACCAAAACCAGAGAATAAGACTGCCCAAGCTGCATACTGGAACATCCCAGCCTGCTATATAAAGCACCTACCAACTCACTCTGGTATTCTCAGTGCAGACTCAACTTGCAATATAGCTGAGTACTAATCTGTGTGTTCAAGTAAATTCAACAAAAAAGTTTGCATAGACAAATAAATTGATTAGATTGCTTGATTTGAACTTTCAATATAGCACATCATGAAATTAGTTATTAACTTTGAAAGGAAATAATTCTTTAGAAATTCTTCTTGCCATTTTAAAATGTTTTTTATTATTAGTAGTAGTACTACACTTTACCTTACAAAAATTAAGTTGTGCAATAATTTATGGAAATCTATTGTATATTGATTAGAGAATTAGTTTGTGGTGGCCAATTGTAAGAAAGCATTTGGTAAAAATCATTATTCACTCATTGGTTTTACTTCTGATTTTATCAATTAATCACCTCAAACTCCAAAGATTTAGAATTGAATGCACTTTAGAAATATTTGAGATAAAAAAAATTCATCAAGTCATGTTAGCAGTTAGAGTAGATGCTTAGGCAAAAGCTACTATTTGTGATTACGTCTAGTTGATGGACAAAGGCAGGCAGGTTGTAACCAAATACAGACCCCATCCCAATTCCCATAACATTGTTATGTGATGGGTATATATTGATCAAAGTACCCACACCAAAAACAGCAGACAGTCAGAACCCAGAGAATAAGCTTTCCTAAGCTGCATAATGGGACATTCCAGCTTGCTGTATAAAGCACCTAACAACTCACTCTGGTATTCTTAGACCAGACTCAAATTGCAATACAGATGAGTACTAATCTGTGTGTCCAACTAAATTCATTTAAATTGGCAAAAAGGTTCCCAGCTAGCATCTAGTTGGTGGATAAAGTCAGGCAGGCTGTAACCAAATACAGACCTCATCCCAACTCCCATAACATTGTTATGTAATGGGTATATATTGATCAGAGTTCCCACACCAAAACCAGCAGTCACTGAATTCTGATGGTGAGGCTCCTCTTTTGGAGATCTAGGGAGTGTAGAGTACCCCCTTCATTGTCAATGGTTGAGTATTGTAGAATCCAAATATGATAGTCGCCTTTGCAAGAAGGTTCCCAGCTAGTGTCTAGTTGATGGACAAAGGCAGACAGGCTGTAACTAAATACAGACCCCATACCAACTCCCATAACATTGTTATGTGATGGTTATATATTGATTAAAGCACCAACACAAAAACCAGAGAATAAAATTGCCCAAGTTGCACACTGGAACATCCCAACCGGCTATATAAAGCACTTACCAACTCACTAAGACTCAACTTGCAATAATAACTGATCTGTGTGTCTAAGTCAATCAACACCTATAGGAGGAAAAATAACAACATGACACTTGTTTGGGCGTTTTGAATGGCCGATTCAGCCACCCCTGTTTTGGAACAGTTTATAATTTAAGTTGTGATCTTCAACACACCTTATACCAGAAAATAATCACTTAGCGCTAATACCCTTGGAAAGGCATGAATCCTACTCTCCCTCCAGCTATGGGTAAATAGCAGGGCAGACTGGGTTCTTTAACCATGGCTAGGTAATCAGTCTAGGAAAGGAAAAACTCTGACTTCAAACCTGTTGAACTCCACTTAAGAAATTGACCTTGTGTCGTATCCTGCTCGTGCAGAGGAGTTGGTAAATATATATACCAGAAAATAATCTAAAATGTTGCATTACCAAGACTAAAGAACCGAGTCTGTCCTACTATTCACTCATGGCAGAGGAGGGAACAGGTAGATTCATGACTTTCCTAAGTGTATTCGCATGAAGTCAAATGCAACCAGCCTCATCCAGGATTATTTATTACAATGATAACTATTACTCTAAGCACACCTCTAAAATCCTGATATATGAACTCATGTCTGTAGATATATCCTAAGCCTAAAAATTGTAGAGAATTGGAAGACACAAGTGCAGATCAAAATGCCTGGAAGTCCTCAATTAAGAAAGGATGTTTGAGGCAAGGAAAATTCAGTTCATTGAACTGAAATGTATCTTGCACAAGGGACCTATAGTCAATTGCCGGGAGGATCCTGATGGCTGGAAAAGTGACTGCATTCTCTCATAGGTAGAATATATAAGTCAGATCATGTCACCGGATAATCTGCTGACTGGATAACCTGCAGATTTAAAGTGGTCTTCTGTACAAATACTCCAAACGTTAACAGTTAAATGTGATCTTTGTTGCTTCTCGGATTAATTCATTTCTAGCTCACTTAAGTTAAGCAGCGATGAGCTTGTTCAATACTTAATTGGGTGACCTCTTAAGCAACAGCAGTTACTGTAAGCAGCCTGAGTCCTTTGTTCATCAAAATGACCAGATTCGGCATTAAGTGGGTGAACTGCTTGTAGTTTAAGTAATCTAATTAAGTGTTCCCTCCCTCTCTCCCCCCCTCTCTCTCTCTCTCTCTCTCTCTCTCTCTCTCTCTCTCTCTCTCTCTCTCTCTCTCTCTCTTTGTCTTAATCTCTTATAAGATATAATTGCAGCATCATATATGCTTCCGTTTACTGAAGATTAAAAATATGGCCAATAGAGCAGGATCAAAGTAAATGCTCAAATATACAATGATACTATTGAAAGATCACCACAAGATATATATTATATATATATATATATATATAGAGAGAGAGAGAGAGAGAGGGAGAGAGAGAGAAAGAGAGATAAGGGCCGGGTTAACTCAGTCGGTAGAGCGTTCGGCTAGAAACCACAAGGTTCCTAGTTTGATACCGGCCCTCGCCAACTCAGCGTATGAGTAGCATAGGGATCTGTGCGGTAAAGTAAGGAGTTGATAGTAGGTGTGGCGCTCCACCTCAGAAAGTTCTTTCGGGTCTCGAACCCGACCAGAGGTAGCTGCTGAAAAAAAATAAGTATAGCTGCACCGATGAGGGATAAACCCCGAAACGCGGGTCTGTAGATTGCTTTATAATATATATATATATATATATATATATTATATATATATATATAAAGAGAGAGAAAGAGAGAGAGAGAGAGAGAGAGAGAGAGAGAGATAATATAAATAATATAACTGAATTACAGCAAGTGGTCATATACGAGGTGGGCTTAACTGGAATTTATCCGTTTTTCACGCATTGAAGCAGGAAATCAAAGGTGTGATCGAAGGCTGCCTTAATGCTAGAGTCACACAGAAGAGCATTAAATGACCAGAAAAGGGTTGATGTGCCGTAAAACAAAACAACCAACACACACGAATACACTCACGTACACACACACGTATATATGTATTTTAGCTCAGTCAGTAGAGCGTTTGCCTGGGAACCACAAGGTTCCTGGTTCGATACCGACTCTCGCCAACTCAGTGTATAAGTAGCACAGAAATATCTGTAGTAAAGTGAGGAGCTGATGGTAGGTGTGGTGCTCCAACTCAAACGCTGCAAAACAATCTCCTTTGCTAGTGAAAAGAAGATAGACTCCCTCGCTGTCTGGCTAACACCGACTTTAGGCCACCCCAAAGACTTTACTTATATACATATATATATATATATATGTATGTGTGTGTGTGTGTGTGTGTGTGTATGGATGACTTATTATATGCTCCGGTAACCCGGTAGAGCTCTTTAGGAGCGACTTTAATAAACTTTCACCACCAGCGTAACGCAATGATCATCTGTTTACAGATTTGATCTCTCTGTTCATAAAGTATATACACAGATGTATGTATTTAAAACAGTTAAAACACCGGCAGCTGGCGATGGCTTAGAGGTTAACGGATGGAGCAGGCGTGAAGTCAGTCAGGTTTCGCTCCTGATAGGAGTTAGTTGCTGTGTCTAGCCACACTGATGATACGTGGAGACCTGAAACGTCGAAACACGGTGTCTGTGGATGACTTATATATATATATATATATATATATATATATATATATATAAGATTTTTTTGGATGCTTGTTATTTTTTAGAAGCATTGTTGAATAAAGTATATATATATTAATATTTATATTTTTGATTGAAGGCAATTACAATGCGAATATCGCATAAATTCGATAATTATAGAAGATAATAATGACAAGTGAATTTCGCAAAGAATTAATATTTATATTTTTGCTTGAAGGCAATTACAATGCGAATATCGCATAAATTCGATAATTATAGAAGATAATAATGACAAGTGAATTTCGCAAAGAATTACTCGGTGTGTAGAATATCGTACAGACTGTTTCAACTTTATTAAGTCTCATCAACGATATATACTAACGATTTCCCTCCGACAGAAATCGAAACCGGGACTTCAGCAGGATAGTTAGAAACTATACTGTTTCAGCCACGAAATAGCACCGAGAAACTCCTGCGAAATTAACCTGTCATTGATACTGAGACGTCTCTGCCATATGAGGCGCTGAGTGAATATATATATATATATATATAATATATATATATATATATATATATATATATATATATATATATATATATATATTATATATCTTAGGAGGGAAGAAATGATGTGTGAGAGAGGTAATGAGTAATAGAGTGAGAGAAATTGTATATCCCACCCAGATGTATCTCTGTACCATTCTTCTTATTAGTGCTAATTTGCATGCTCTGTTTAATAAACTTTCACACCAGCATAACGCAATGATCATCTGTTTACAGATTTGATCTCTCTGTTCATAAAGTATATACACAAATGTATATATTTAAAACAGTTAAAACACTGGCAGCCGGCGATGACCTAGAGGTTAACGGATCGATCAGGCGTGAAGTCAGTCAGGTTTCGCTCCTGATAGGAGTTAGTTGCTGTGTCTAGCCACACTGATGATACGTGAGACGTGAAACTTCGAAACACGGTGTCTGGATGTTTTATATATATATCTTAGGAGAGAGGAAATGAGTGTGAGAGAGGTAATGAGTAATGTGAGAGAAAATTGTCCCACCCAGATGTCTCTCTGTACCATTCTTCTTATTAGTGCTAATTTGCATGCTCTGTTTCTCTCAGATATTTTTTGAAGCGTCAAAAGAACCTCAACAACCCCATGAAAGCACTTAAGAATTTTCACTCATCTTTTATAATTACTTTAAACTAATCCACTATTCTTAATGATGCAACATATCAGGAATAAAACTTTAATTTCAATTCCATCCATTAGTTTTTTCCTCGTTTCTTTCACTGTAAAAGTATTTTGCTATTAATAATATATAAGTACGTAATCGCGGTCTTTAGTTTTTACTCTTGTTAGGATGTGCACAAGTCAGGGTTTTAAACTACCTACTTTTGTCAGCTGACTCTAACTACGAAACACTCATGATTCTTACAATTTGTCAGACATCATTTAGATAAAACTAATTATCTCTTAATTGCAGAGTAATTGCTTTGTAATGAGGTGGGGAACAGTCTGTAGTTTAAGTAATCTGATCTAAGTGCTGGCGTCTCTCTCTCTCTCTCTCTCTCTCTCTCTCTCTCTCTCTCTCTCCTCTCTCTCTCTCTCTCTCTCTCTCTCGTCTTTTTTCTTAATCTCAAAGAATGCACCTCTGCATGAGTAACACACACATACACACTTTGATCTTAGCCAAAGGCGAGAACATACGCACAAATATACGCACATAAATATATAGTATATACTGTGTAAATGTATATATGTGTGTATTCTCTCTCTCTCTCTCTTCTCTTCTCTCTCTCTCTCTCTCTCTCTCTCACTCTCTCTCTCTCTCTCACTCTCTATCTCTTCTCTTCTCTCTCTCTTAATCTCAAATAATGCACCTCTGCATGAGTACACACACACAAATACATAAACACTTTGATCTTAGCCAATAGGCCGAGTACCATACGCAGGAATATACACACATAAATATAAGTTAAGAGAAAGGAAATGAATCCGACGGTATGAGTATAGATAAAAGGATATGAAAACAAAACAATATGCTGTTAAAGTGAAAAGATTTTATATCATATTCATAGCTATTTAATATCTATAAATCAAAATATTATTCAATATTAGCTATGAATATGATATAAAATCTTTTAACAGCATATTGTGTGTTTTCATATCCTTTTATCTATACTCACACTTAAATAAATAGTATATACAGAGTAAATGTATATAGTGTATTTTTCTCCTCTAAGAATGCATGATTATACACATTTTACTATCTAGTTCACACAAAAGCTAGAAAATGATACATGAAACAACATAATAGGATTGTATAGGGCAAGTTTCTGTTAAAAAGCTCTATTTAACCGATAGTCACCAACAGTAAATATATACCCTGACAAAAAATATAATTGCAACATCCTAATGAATATTAAATGTAGGGCAATAGAGCTGGATTAAAGTAAATACAATGATACTAATGAAATATCACCGCAATATATATATATATATATATATATATATATATATATAGTCGTAGAAAAAAGTTTTTCTTCCTAACACGGTTTCTGTGTTCAAGGTACACCTTCCTCGGAGAACTAAACTGAGTAAGGTGTACCTTGAACACCGAAGCTGTGGTAGAAAGAAAATCTTTATTTCTACAACTATAAATGCTCTATGATACGAAATATATTGACCCTTCTGGATTAACTACTAACCTACTGCGATGAAAACGTGGTAGCAAATTTTGATGAAATATATATATTATATATATATATATATATATATAGTGAGAGACAGACAGACAGATATATTGAGCCATTTTGGATTAATTACTAATGCTACTACGATGAAAACGCGGTAGAAAAGTTTGATAAAATACACACACACACACACACACATAATATAATATATATATATATATATTATATATATAATATATATATATATATATATGTATGTAATATATTAAGAAAAGATTGAAAATATACAGGTTTAAATGAGTTAAGTGGTGAGTTTATTGGCCGACGCTGCAGTGTTTCGATCTATTATTTAGATCATCTTCAGGGCATTTGTTGATATATGGAAGGTAATAAGAATTTTTTTTATCAGAATAACGAGAAAAGCGAGTGATAGTCCTTGTTTATCAGTCTGTTTAAAATGTATATATATATATATATATATATATATAGAGAGAGAGAGAGAGAGAGAGAGAGACAGAGACAGACAGACAGATAGATATCTATATAGAGAGACAGACAAACAAACAGAGACAGAGAGATTGGTGTTAGAGAGAGAATATAGATAATATAACTCAATTACACTAAATGATCATATATCAGGGTAGACTGAAAAGTTCATATGATGACATCATATCTGCTGTTGATGACTTTTTGTTATCTACTGGAACCAATCCCTGCAAAAGCCAATAGAAAAAAAAAGTGTGTAGATCGCAAGGGGCACTATGTTGAAAAATAAAACTCAGTTGGTAAAATTTCATGAAAGTATCTTTATTAGCCTATGAATTTTTCAGCCGAACTTGTATACAATTGTACTAATATTAAGATCGCTACTATATATATATATATATATATTATTATATATATATATATATATATATATATATATAATCAATGGTTAATATTATGGATTTACACTCAGATGCAATCATCAGATGAGTCCAATGGTTGAGATCTTAAAGGTTTTTAAGATCTCAACCATTGGACTCATCTGATGATTGCATTACCATGAAACTTCAAGTTATGAGTGTAAATCCATAATATTACCATTGATTATAAATCTGCTCTGCTTTATTAGCATTGAGCACCTTTTCATGCTAATACTTTTCTCATTTTTTCATTCTCTATTCATTATATATATATATATATATATATATATATATATATATGTTCTCCATCCCTGGTGGGTTGAGCACTATGGAGGGAATTTTCGCTGACGACCGCCGACTAAGCTTTAAAGGCAATGCTCTCCTATAAAATGGATGGAACACTCTGGCAGCCTTTAGATATATACATATGTATGTATTTATAAGTTAAAATTCCCATCTCTGCCTGTTGGTGCTGATGATAGCCAAGTTGTTCAGACTCCTGACTGATGATAAATCAATCAGGTTTCCATCCCGCCTGGAGGTAGCCTACAAATGTCTAGCCACACTGAAGAGATGTTGTACGTCAAAATACGCTATATATATATATATATATATATATATATATATATATATATATTAATGATTTGAAGGCAATTACAATGCGTATAAAAATAAAAACAAAAAGATGTTATTTTTGTCTTTTTATTCTTTATTTTTCATACGCATTGTAATTGCCTTCAAATCATTAATATATTATAACATACTTAACAATGCTTCAAGCAAATTACCAATTACTTTATATATATAATATATATATATATATATATATATATATATATAGAGAGAGAGAGAGAGAGAGAGAGAGTGAGAGAAATAGATTATTTTTATTTGTTTTTTATAGTTAAAAATATTAAGATACATATTGATTGATAATAGCCTATTTTTCAAACAAGAGTTGATGTTCAAATTTGTTGAGGAAATCATTGGACATCCCTAATTTGTTCATGCAAAAATAACCTATCAATAAACTAGTAAGATTTTATAAATATTATATTACACTGCCGGTACAAAATATTATTTTACACTATTTCCATCAAACGTCTCTAAAGAATCAAATGACTTTTTTTAAGTTAAAAAAAAGCCTAATGACATTTAGAGAAACTGCCTGCCTAATAAGACCAGACCTATCACATAATTCATTATATCTTTGGACACAGAGGAGTCAGGCTTCTAGTGTGCCTATTAACATTAGAAATAAATAAAATCGAATGCTGTGAATCCCTAAATGCAGAATTTTTTTATTGGGATAAAATACAGCTTTGTTTAGTACAGTTTAAGATAAAGGGAAAATGAAGGATTTAGATTGACGCCTACTTCTCTCTTAGAATAATACCAAAATGTTTTATTTATGAATAACAAGGGAATCTGGGCACTTGAAGAATGACATCTCTTCACTTCTTGCCAGTTTGTGGTCACATTGTGACGTCTCCTGAGAAGATATTCCTCTTCTGCTTGAAGTTAGTTATTTCTTCTTGTCACAAAAGGACAATTAAGTGAGCCTCCTCCTGCCCCTCACTCTTCTCCTCCCTCTCCCTCTCCTCCTGCCCCTCCTCTTCCCCCTCCTTCCTCTTTCTGTTTTTCTCATCCCATTTTCCGTTTCTCTTCTAATCTTCATCTCTTCATTCAAAAAAGGTTGATCTTCTTTCTCAAACCTCTTCATATTCATGGTTTATCTGTATGTATATGTATGCTGCTTGTTTCCATTATTTTATATGTATAACTAAGAAATAATGGTTTACATAATATATGGTGTGGTTAATTTACATACTGGTTTTAAAAAAACGGGTTTGATAAATAATTATTCGCTGCTATTGATCTCTAATATTATTGTTTTATTCTCTAACGTATCAAAATCAACCCTATGAATAATTTTATATTGAAAACAATTAAAATGCTTTATCTGCATGTATATGTATGCTGTTTGTTTCCATTATTTTATATATACTAGCAAATATATGCACCCTCCGGGTGCAAGTATTTAAGTTTTAATGTAATGAAATATCGTATTAAATTAGAAAGTCTAATAAGAATGCAGATAAAAAGATTTGAAACAGAGTGGGGTTATAATAGAAAAATAGAAATGAAACTTACTCTTCCATCACTGCCGTCTTTCATTGCTGAATTTTACTTATTTAACTATTTAGTTAAATTAGGAAATAAAGAATGAAATTACACTTATTATTTCTTGTTAATGGATTTCATTTAAGATTCATTGAAGAGATTTTTGCTTATATTCATTAAAATAAAACCAAACAGTTAGAAATCAATAATACTAAGCACATGTTTAATAAAATCACATTTTTAATATCAATATGCAAATTAGCCTTCCCGTTCACACTGCAAACCGCTATTTTTTGTATATATAAATACAATAGCATGTTATTAGTATGTAGATATGGACAACACTAATAAAAAGGTGAAGCAATTTTATTAATAATTTAGGTTTAAATATAAATAAAATCATGAAGAATGTGATGAAAATAACTATGTTAATTGTGACTCGATTACTAATATAGTTTCGGTTACAGACAGAAAAACACACAATCTCCATTATAATAAGATAACTAAGGAATAATGGTTTTATTGTGTTAGTATGGCATTTAATTATAAAAGCAACAAATAAGTGAGCTAAAAATTAGTTTGATTTTAACAATTTATTAAAGACAAATGAAACAATGATTAACAATATAAAGTCCTTCATGTGTATAGAGTTAAGTTTGATGGACTTACCGACGTGCTGAAGAAGATATCTGGTATCTTAGGGTGATTTCTTGGAGAAATGGCCCGGAATCTGTCAGAGTATTTTGGTATTTTGCGCCAAAATTTCTGGGCTCATCACGTGATTGGTATATCGTATCAGCGAAAGCCTCTCCCTCACTTAACGCCACACACAAGAATAAACATTTTACTGTCCCAACTCATTACATAATATATGGTGTGGTTAATTTACATACTGGTTTTAACAAAACCGTGTTTGATAAATAGTTATTTGCTGTTATTGATCTCTAATATTATTGTTTTATTCTCGAACGTATCAAAATCAATCATATGAATGATTTTATATAGAAATCAATTAAAACATAATTAGAATAAGTAATCATTTTATATGCGTTCTTATTTAATGTCTTTAATCTTGCTAGTATTTATAATTAAAAAAATGTAAATTTGACCATGGGTCGCCATTTAAAAGTGTCTTTTGTTCAGTTAATTTACATTCGTATTTTGAAGAATATACAATTTTTTTTCGATTGCCGAATACGCATGAAATTTTAGTAACGGTAAAATAGTACCATAACATTTTATTTGAGATTTAAAACTACTCTGCTAATTTAGTATTGAGCACTTTTATATGGAAACACTTTTCATATTCATTATTCTCCATTATATTATACTAGTAAAAGAAAAAAAAACCCTCTGGGTGGTGTAAAAATTAATATTTGAAAGTTATTGCCTAAAGGGTGTTGTACCATAAGTAAGTAAAATCATCAAATTTATTAGTTGAGTAAAACAATAAAACAATTTGAAATGGAAACTTAGTTCTGATAACGTTTAATATATATTGAAATAAATAAATATATCAATATATAATGTGTGTGTTAGCAACCTTCCGTCTATTTAAGACTCAGATTCCTGGTCCGATACCGGCCCTCGCCAACTCAGCGTATGAGTAGTACAGGGATCTATGCAGTAAAGTGAGGAGCTGACGGTAGGTGTGGCGCTCCACCTCAGACGCTAAAAACAATCTCCTTGGTCTAGCGCTAGTGAAAAGGGGATAGACTCCTTCGCTGATTGGCTGATACCGACTCTACCCCCCCCGCCGACGACTTTACTTTACTTTTTACTATCTAATATATATTCTGTGTTCCAAATTGCATATATATTCTTGAACAGAAGGAATATAAACATGGCTATTTCTTCTTCTTCTTCTTCTTCTTCTTCTTCTTCTTCTTCTTCTTCTTCTTATTGTTATTATTATTATTATTATTATTATTATTATTTGAATTTTGTATGAAAATTTTGAAACAGAACAAATATCATGTGTTACTAAATACTACTGAATAGTGAGGAGCATCTCGTCGTGGTGTAATGATTAGCAAGCTAGTCTCGCAGATCCATTACTACTGAACAGTGAGGAGCGTCCCATCATGCTATAAAGGTTAACATGCCAGTCTCGAATATCCATTACAATTGTCGTATAGTAACTGTAATAGTATAAAATATTGAAATTGAATTGGATGATTTAAAAATTAATGGCAAGAAAAATAGATTAAGCAACCTGGGTCCTTTGTTTATCAAAAATTACTTGATTCAGCATTAAATGACCTGAAACGGGTTGATATGCCGTAAAACAAACCAAACAAACAAGTTTCTTATTGTTCTACATTGATACGTCTTTATTTGTTTTTCGTTTGTTTTATTATAAATTTTCTATTTTGAAGTCATATTGCTTTGAGTTTTCTGTCCTGAAGCTTTGACATTTTCTGTCAGCTTCCCATATTTTTTTCCTTTTCTAACCTTCTTATTTTGTTTATATTTTCACCAAATTTTAGACATTGCTGAGTGGAAACGAATAACATCTTATGGCATACTCCTTGTTTGGTTTCTTCTTGAAAGAGTTTTAAAAACTTCCCATAGTTTCGATTGACAGCTCTCTTCTTAGTTATGTTTCCTTTCAACTAGCTGAGTTCAATACACAGTTAAGGTTTACAAGTTAAGTTTTTTTAACTGCTGGTGTTACATAATTTAAATCTTGCACAGTAATGAAGAAACTATTTATTTCTATTGTTCATTTCTGGTAGTAGGTCTTCTACACGGTACTTAGTGTTCATACAGAGTGTTACGTACTGGCTTCTTCGCTCGTATATGTTGTATAGCGGCTTCTTCAAACTCAAGCTGCTAAATCGTGTATCTGTATACGTTGCGAGCATATATGGTCACGTGGCGAAGTATGTAGTAGCCAGACTTAAGAAACAGCAACACATGGGTATAGTAGAAGTTTTGACTTTATTTCTCTTCTCGGCTGTACGTGGTGGGCGGCGAGCGTTGACAATGACTGCTACTACTGCTGGGATGGTGAGGTAAAGGGGAATGGTGGGTCCCACAGCCGTTGGCTGCAATGGACCGTGAGCGTTTGTCGCTCACTTGTTCTCCGTCCGCCTTCTCCTGTCTGACTGACCTGTCGGCTTGAACCCTCAGGTCTTTTATATTGATAGGTACTCCTACGCATCTTTATCTTTTGATCTGATAACGGGCATTTGTTATATATTTCTTTATCTTCTCCCTGCTTCTTTGACCGGAAAGCCTCGCTTCCGTTTTTTAACTTCTTTGTTCGCTTTTACCGGGGAAAAAAATCTTGTCATTTTTGTCGTCTTTTCTTTGTTTAATTTAACCAGAAATTTCTATTTCCGTTTATACAACAAGAGTTGATTAATGTAGGTTTTTGTTGGTCAACCAACACTGGTTTGTCCATGTGTAGGAATCCATAGAAGATTATTACTTATGAGTTCGTCCTCACTTATCCAGCAGTTCCCAGCATGTTTTGTTTGTCTTACTTGGATGGTTTGTGTCATGGGAAGTAAGTGGCCATACAACTGCTGTTTTGTTGGGTGCTGCATCCAGGATCTATCTAAAACAGCAAATATTATTCTTGTGTAGTTCCCATCTAGCTTTTTCTCAAAGCATTTTGTTAGAATCCAATTGATGCAGATATACAGTAGTATTGATACAATTACAGCTTGGAACAGTTCCCATTTAAGAAAACAGGATTCTTGTAAAGCCTATTCAAATTTGACTGTTTTGTTTGTTAGATGTTAAAAATTATCTTAAAAGTAGATATATGATGAGGGTTAAACAGCGTTTTTGTATTTTAAAAATAATGATGGAAGAAAAAACAAAGGAAAGAATACTAATATTAAATAAATGCATAATTTCTGCTCTTTTGCAAGGTATGCATTCATCTCTTCCACTTCCAGCTAAATGTAAAATAGTAAATCCCTGAATAAAGAAAAGAAAAGAAAGAAAAAACAGAACGAAAATTAAGAGAAGGGTAAATAAACAGAAAGAAAGAAAGAAAGAATAATGTAAATAGTAGAAAAAGTAAAAAGAAAGAAATAGAAGAGAAGAAATAGAGAAAGAAAGGAGGAGAGAATGAAAGGGGATAAAAATAATGAAATAAAAAAGGAAAAAAGAAAGAACGAAAAGGAAGAAAGACAAATGCAAGGAAAGAAAGAAAGAAAGAAAGAAAGAAAGAACGATGTAAATAGCAGAAAAAAGAAAGAAATAGAAGAGAATAAACAGAGAAAGAAAGGGAAGAAAATAATGAAAGAAAAAAGGAAATAAGAAAGAACTAATCTAAAGGAGAAAACTCTGAATTCAAACCCTCTACCAACATGTCAGCATGACAAGGTAACCTCGCATGTTGAGCAGGAATCCTATTAGTCAGTTCAAGGGTTGCTCTTTGCTTCTGGTACTATCTAACCCAGTACAATCTGTCACTTGTTACTATTGAAGTCAGTAAGTCTACTGTTGGTTTGAATAACAGCAGCTAACTAAGTACCACTTAAGCAGTGTCCAAGACAGTTGGTATATATAGAAATCAAGAATGACCCATTCATGAATTTGGGTGATTTGGGTGATTCCATTCCTTGAGTTCTGATTGGCTTCTTGACTGCTTGATTTGAATGACACTGTGGAGTCTAATAAATATCCTGTCATTCTGCAGTATACTTTGTGACTATTAGGGTTTGTATTTAAGTTACAACCGTTTGTTGCCTTGTCTTCCCAGTTCGACGGTAATTGGAACTTTAATTATTCTTTAGTTACTTGGAAATTTGATTTGGTTTCTTTATTTCATGGCATATTTTAAAAAATTACCAAGAAAATTTGGTACAACCGTGGGGGAAATTCGGTAGGCAAAGAGTGAAACAGTGAGGTTGTAACTTCTAACACTTTTAGTTGTTGCTACTGGAATTGACATTTGGGAATTGAAAATATCTACACCTGGAATTATCTCCCTTGGCCAGTTATTTAAACGTTCAGAAACCATATCATCTCTAGACTATAAAATTAGATTGCAAACTGCTCTGACAAATGTTTTATTCACTTTTAATGGGATTGCACTAACAAATGTCCCTCTACAATGTGCCATTGTTGCTGTGGTACAGTAGCGTACATGCAAAAATTGGATCACTATAATATAAATAGCAACCAAACCCCCGGAAATCGAAACTGCAACTCTTTCTTTCTTTATTATTAAGAAAGTTATATCTATAAATTAGGTTTTGGATTCTTTGTTTAATGGTATATCAACCTTTGTGGATTATTTAAAGCCAGATCCATTCTTGTAAAAGAACATTGGTGGTACTATTTAACCTATAGCTGGGGTAATGAGAGGGTTCTAATCTTACCCAAGGATATTATTCTGAATGTAAACACGCTTATTACGATGTCCAGCATATTAACCACTACACCTGTCGGTATATCTGAATTAAATGGAGTACAACTCGGACGACGTGTGAAGTGTTTAAGGAGTCATTTTTATTGTCTTTGACTGTCTGCCTAGATAAAGGGCAGTAACTCTTAAGGGTTTACTTGGAGTTCAATATATTAACATCATAACACCAAGCTGCTCCCCTCCTCCTGGAAAACTAAATTGGTATTTATATGAGTTGTATATACTTATTTTATAGTTAGAAAAGATAAACTATGGATAACTTTAGAATAAGTGCAGATTTATGAATTGGTGTATGACTTTTCATGTCTTAATGCATACATTATGTCACACATGAATAGACGACAAAATCATTTATTTTGAATAGTTTACCATGAATATCAAAAAGTAATAAATTCATTTTATGCCATTCACTCATGGCAAAGACATTATTTCATGTATGAATATTCGATTTTACGATCTTTTCATATGCTTTATATACAACTGAAATTCTTTGTTTTGTATTATTAGAAAAATTCTTAGACGCTTTCTTTAATTTCAAAGACGTTTCGCTCTCATGAATGATATTGAAAAAAATGAACAGAGTATAGCATTCAAGATAGTTTCAACGAATTATAGAAGTAACCATAAAATGCTTCTCCTATTAAATCTTTTACTTCTATGGAAGCACGTGAATTTAGAGCCTAAAATATAAAGTCTATTTTGGTGAAGGAAATTTGAAAATATATGTTTCATCATTTGCAGGAAGTAAAATAACTGACTCTTGTTATCAATTTCTTAAAATTATTATTAACAAGCGAATTCATTTATTTTATTACAGCTTTACACTAGGCCCTAAGGCGACTTGTATTGCGTAATACATATTACCTATTTTAAACCTTACCTATTATCAATAACTTTTTACCTGGTATCTTTTACCTTTTACCTGGTATCTGGTACCTTTTACATATCGCTTTTTACAATTTACCTATTTACTTCTTTATTTATCCATTCACTGTAGAAGACAGGACCATTAAGAGAAAAAAGTTACAAAATTCTTCCCTGATGGAATAGGGGAAGACCCAGTAGCATAGTGGCTAACGTGCTGGACTGTTATCGTAGTAAGCGAGTTCAAACTCCAGTTGTGCTATTACGTTCACTTTTTGACTAATGCCCTTGGGAAAAGTATAATCCCCTCCTCATCCTCTCAGCTCTGGATTGAATAGTATGACTGCTACAAGGATGTTTTTCGTATTAAATAAATGAGATGGTTGATATGCAATTAATCTATAAGGTGTTAAGTTCAAATTCTGATTAAGAAACATTAATCGATAACCAATTTGAATTAATTTTTTGAGCAAAATGTTCTTTTCTATGCTACTTTTAGCCTGCACAATCCCAGATTCATCTGCTATTATCTATCTATCTATCTATCTATCTATCTATCTATATATATATATATATATATATATATATATATAAGTTGGGTAGGATCAACATAAAGTCTTTAGAAATATTTATAGTTGTTTATCTCATATACGGATAGAGTACTCTTCTAGTTACCTAGGAGTGGTATATGATATTGATAATATTGTATGTATATTTATGAATAACGAGTGCTCAATATCAGCAATAGAGCATATACGTCTAAGTTAAGGTAGCATAGACATAAAGTCTTTGAGAGAATCTGAAGTATATATATATATATATATATATATATATATATATATATAGAGAGAGAGAGAGAGAGAGAGAGAGAGAGAGAGAGAGAGAGGGGGAGAGAGAGAGAGAGAAAGAATATGTCCTCACGGAAATAATTTTTATTAAAATCTTGGATTGAAAAAATAACAACAGAAAATCAACCACCTTAAAAGGGAAAATCTTTCCGGTTGTTATTCTAACATCACGTACACAGGAGGATGACAAGTGGTCAAATAAAGAGAGAATGCTATTTATAATGTATATTTATTTGGATTTCATTTACAAGGCGATTTTTCTGAAGATAAGCATATAATGCTTTGAAACCGATGGTAATGAATCAGCCATTAAATGTATAGATAATAATAATAATAATAATAATAATAATAATAATAATAATAATAATAATAATAATGGCGGCTTAATGTCAGTATCAGCCAGACAGCGAGAGAGTCTATCCCCTTTACACCAGCGCTAGACCAAGGAGAGTATTTTAGCATCTGAGGTGGAGTGCCACGCCTACCATCAGCTCCTCACTTTACTGCACAGATCCCTGTGCTACTTATACACTGAGTTGGCGGGGGCCGGTATCGAACCAAGAACCTTGTGATCCCTAGCCTAATACTCTACCGACTGAACTAAACCAGCCCCTAATAATAATAAATATAGCTCTTACAACTGTAATCGAGCACTATATTTTCCTTCCTTCAACTTAAAAAAATCCCCATATATATATATATATATATATAATATATATGTGTGTGTGTGTATATATATATATATATATATATATATATATATATATATATACAGAGTTTACCAATATTAGGATATTTTATAATATTTCTTTTTAGAGATTAATAACTATCGTAAGAACATTGGCTTGCCAGGGTTAAAAATAATATACTAAATCAGATTTGTTAAACAAAGGTTTATATGAATTGATTTCTATACAAATGAGTTCTGTCATTAATTTTCTTCAAATAAAATTCCAGTTCCTCTTCAAGTAAAGTGAAATACTCCTGCAGATGACAATTTTATTTGCTGTCTGGACGAATTAAACCTTCCTAATCAATTTTAATCTTAATTATTCCGGGCATCTTCAGGGCTGGGAGGGACTACACTGCACTCCCTAACCCATTCCATTTCTTTGAAACACTTCAAGTGGTCAATTGAGTTCACATGCCAAGTTTCATCAAGACTGGTCCATTAGCCTAGATAACAATTACACAAAGATAATTAGAGAGAGAGATAAATGTACATATATGTGTCTGAGTATGTACATTTATACATATATGTTTATCTATATATACGTGTGTTGGTATTCTAAGAATCTATGATGGTATATACATATTGTTTGTTTGTTTTGTTTACGGCACATCAACCTCAGTGGGTCATTTAATGCTGACAAAGTTTTGAAATAAATTCATTCTTAATGGATACTCAATTTTAAAAAAAACACAAATTTATTTATTTAACCCATAGATGGGACCCTAACAGATATTACCACACTGGGGTAGAGTACACCAGGGAGCAATGGTGATGATGAGGTGCTCCACATTCCCCAAATCTCCAAAACTGGAACCTTACCTTTAGATAGAGTTTTAAATCATTCCCAGGATATTAAGATCCTCAGCCACTGCCTTCTAGCATCCATATAATAAAAAAGGGTTGGGGCTTGCCATAAGGGCAATATGGTTGTTTAGACTTGCCATACCCAACCAATTGATCAGAGGGGGCCTCTCCAACCACCTCTCTAGCCTAAGTAAGGACCTAAGTGGAGTGTTGCATGTCATGGATGGCTCATTCACCAGGATATTTACATATTCACATATTTACAGACACACACACACACACACATATATAATTGTATATAGTCATACTAGCAAAGAATATCTTAAATACTGGTGATACTAAGTAAAAAGTAAAGTCGACGGGGCGGCTTAAAGTCGGTATCAGCCAATCAGCGAGGAAGTCTATCCCCTTTTCAATAGCGCTAGACCAAGGAGATTGTATTTAGTATCTGATGTGGAGTGCCACACCTACCATCAGCTCCTTACTTTACCGCTCAGACCCCTGTGCTACTCATACACTGAGTTGGCGAGGGTGGGTATCGAACTAGGAACCTTGTGGTTTATAGCCAAACGCTTTACCGCTGAGCTAACCCGGCCCCTTATACTAACAGTCATAAATTCATTACAACTAATATTAATCTGCTTCCTCAAACTGCAATTCCTATGTAGGATTCACAGTCTGATGAAGCTGATTAATGTTAGTTGAAATAAATTCATTACAGTTAATAGGACTGGTATTTAAATCTTTTTTTTTTTTGCTAAATGTATTGCTCTGTATATAATTCCCCAATTGTTGTACATTGAGCTCCCAACATGAACTATACCAATTTTGATATTTCAATGTTAAAAATACCCTGCTTAGAATCATTCCTAACACCAACTAAACTGGTTATATATATATATATATATATATATATATATATATATATATATATATATATATCATCATCATCATGTCGTGCTGTTGGCACGGATATCCAGGACAATCTCTCCATCCTTCCCTATCACTCATCATTCTGGGGAGGTCCTCTGTGCAGCATCCTGTATCCGCACAGAGCTGATCAATTTACGTCTTTGCTGGTCGGCCCACACTCGCATGCCCATGTGCTGGCTTCCACAGGAGAAAGTTGCTTATGAGTTCGTCCTTGGTTCTCCAGCAGTGTCCCGCATGTCTTGTCCGTCTTTCTCGGATGGTTTGGGTGATATGTGGCATGTGGCCGTACAGCTGCTTTCTCGTGGGGTGCTGCTTCCATGTGTTGTTCAGGATCACCCGCAGCATTCTTGTACAGCTCCCATCTAGTTTATTCCCCAGTCGCTTCGTTAGGGTCCAGGTGGTAATTTTTTGTTTAGCAGCCTGTTAGTATCAGGACATTTCAGAATACATAAATCCTTGTGTAATCATCATCATCATCATCATCAGCAGCAGCAGCAGCAGCAGCTGCAGAAGGGGGTCTGTGTGGTAAAGTGAGGAGTTGATGGTAGGTGTGGCACTCCACCTCAGACGCAAAAACAATCTCCCAGGTCAAGTGCTATTGCTGTCTGGCTGATACTGTCAATAGGCCACTCTGTCGACTTACTTTTATATTTTGAATATCTTGGTAACTAGTCGAGCACTCTATCCATATATATTAGATAAACAACTACAAATACTTTTTAAAGACTCTCTATGGACACTGGATGCCATCTAGAGGACTTATCTAGAGCAATGGCCGATAAGGATGGATAATGAGAAAGAGAGAATCAAAGGAATTGGTACTGTTAGTACGCTCTGATGATGATGATGATCATGATCATCATCTTCATCATCATCAGCGACAGCAGCAGCAGCGACAGCAGCAGCGACAGTGGCCAATTATTATCAAAAGAACAGTCACCTTTCTTGTTTCCTCATTGTTGTTTTATGCCTTTCTAGAGTTATTCCTGTTAATTATAGTTTTACATCTTCTTGTTATAGCAACGACTTAATTTCTATTGAACAGTTTGCTCAGGCTATCAGCTTTATCCAAGTGCTTTTTAATGAGCTTGATGAACATTTTACCCCATATAGGTTTTTATGCACTTGATATAAAAAGTCTGGAGGCCACCATATAACTTTACTGATTCTGGCACGTTTTTTTGCTATTTTTGCATTACTGTATTTTTAGATTAAAATGAAGTGCACTATTTTTTTTTTTTAGGCTTCTTCATACTCTTTATTCATTTTTTGTTGGTTTTATCAAAAACATTGGATTGTTGGAATCCATGACTGACCTTCTAGTGATTGACTAGTGAATGTGCACTATTCACATTCACTTTGGTGGTTGATCTGAACTGTTTCTAATATATAAAAAAGTAAAGTCGTCAGGGTGGCCTAAAGTCAGTATCAGCCAATCAGTGACGGAGCCTATCCCTTTTTCACTAGTGATAGACCAAGGAGATTGTTTTTTTTGCATCTGAGGTGGAGCGCCACACCTACTATCAGTCCCTTACTTTACCACACAGATCCCTGTGCTGGTATCGAACCAGGAATCTTGTGATTTCTAGTCGAACACTCTACCAACTGAGCTAACCCGGATGGGTTTCTAATATATTAGGATGTATCATTATTGGACTTTTCCTATGGATTATAAATCCTGTTTGGCAAATGAAATGTGATAAGGGATATATTCTGAAGTTTGTATTATGTATATTATCGCAGTAGTAATTGGTACATCGAAATAGTAATCCGTCTCCGAGGTGTCGTGGTGTCGTCGGCTATCGAGTAAGTGTAGGTTGTCAGTCTAGAACCCACACAGTGTCGACTATTTATACATGACACTGTCCAATCAGATTATAGTGAGGGGGTACCAAGGTATTTACATATACATTATATCAAAATGTTACATCAAGAAGATCCATTTTCTTTAAATTGCACCTAATTCAAAACTTATTTTTCTGAATTTTTCAGATGAGGCTTCATGTGTATTATTTTGATTTTTCGGAATGTAATACACATGAAGACTCAGCTCAATAATTCAAATAAGACTTTTATCCTTGATAATTTCTATGGCAGTTTTATTATTTTTCTAGTAGTTGATATCTGATGTTTCTCATGGTTTATTGGAAATACTTTCAAATATACATATTTACCAACATTTCAGCATGAGTAGGATATGACACAAGGTCAATTTCTGAAGTGGAGTTTAACAGGTTTGAATTCCCAGTTTTCTTTCTCCTAGACTGGTTGCTATTCCAAGGTTAAAGAGCCCAAGCTGCCCAACTATTTACCCATAGCTGGAGGGAGAATAATTGGATTCATACCTTTCCTAGGGATATTATCAAGCAGCCTTATCCAGGATGTGTCCATTTCCTATGAAGGTAACCATTACACCATGCACCTCCACTCCTTTCCAATATAACTCTATCTATTTCTTTATTGTTATTTTTAGTGTTGAGTACTTTATATCAAGTTTTGATCCTGTAGTTTGTTTTATGCATGGTTAAAGCTTTTGTTTCACTTTGTTGACTCCGTTATCAATTCCAAGCTTTACATACTTTTGATATTAGTGGCTTCAAAGCTTTCTGCGGCTTTCTAGTAGTTTGTTTGTAACAGCTTCAGGGATTACGAATTTGTGGCTCCATTCTGTAAAATTTTCTACCTCAGTGGATCTTTTTATTTTCCTGACATCCCTCTTCAGCTGAAATGCATTGTTGTTTTTTGATTTTGTTTAGAATTTCAAACATGTCTTTTGTAAACTCTAATAATCATTTGAGCAGAGCAGAGAGGGACATTTCCCCACATATAAAATCATATGTATCCGTGTTTGCCTTGGTTTCCTCTCTTCACAAGAGGTGAAAAAGAAATTTCACCTTACTCTTTTTTTTATTAATTTAACTTTTATGTATACACCTCTTCATATAATTGATCCTGAATTTATACTATCCTAAGAATTATATATATATATATTTATATCTCAGTCGGTAGAGCGTTCAGCTAGAAACCACAAGGTTCCTAGTTCGATACTTGTCCTCGCCAACTCAGCGTATGAGTAGCACAGGGATCTGTGCGGTAAAGTAAGGAGATGATGGTAGGTGTGGCGCTCCACCTCAGATGCTAAAAACAATCTCCTTGGTCTAGCGCTATTGAAAAGGGGATAGACTCCCTCGCTGACTGGCTGATATCGACTTTAGGACACCCCGTCGACTTTACTTACTTTATATATATATAGATATATATATACACATATACTATTCTTCGTATATATATATATATAAAAAGAATAGTATATGTATATATATATATATATATATATTATATATATATATATGAATAATGGTATATATATATATATATATATATATATATATATATATATATACTTATACTATTCTTCTTATATATATATATATATATATATATATATATATATATATTATATTACTGACGAAAATTCAGTCGGATTTTGCTCCTGATAAGAGGTAGTTGTTGTGTCTAGCCACACTGAACAAGTGTGAAACACCGAAACACGGTGTCTGTGGATGTCTTATAAATATATATATATATATATATATATATATATATATATATATATATATATATATATATATATATATATATATTTGCATGGAAGTAATTCTGTGACCTTGGGTTCATGTCTTTTAGGCATTCATCAGAGTGAAAGGTTTCTTTAAAAATCTGATTAATATGGTCTAATTTTTTTAGCGTTAGTGGAGTTGGGGCATTTTATTTGTGTATTTGTGTATATAAGCTTGTGTATGTCCGTTTATTAGTGTGCTTGCATATTTTCTGTTACTAGCGTATATGTCTATATACATAGTGGCATGTATTTATATATATATATATATTTACACATACAAATCAGCCTGTGGCAAGAAAGTGGAAAAAGGTGAGAAGATGAATGTGAGAAAGGGAGGGGGAATGTGAAAGAGGAGGGATGAGGACAAAAAAGAATTGTCTCAATGGAAATTGACTTTTTTCTAGCTTTCCCTCCCTTCTTGTTGTTGTTGCTTATAGATTTTGTTGCATAGTTATTTGTTTGAATAGTGATGATGATTAAATCTAAAATCATCATCACGATTCTGTTTTTAAAAAAATAGAAACTTTTTCATAATAGTGTAACGATTGTCTTCCCTTGTTTGGTAGAGATTGAATAAAGGGCTATCTTTCCTTTTCCGCCAAGGTTTGCCACTAGGGGGCATTGCAACCTGGCTATTTAAACACAGCCCCGGGAAAACTAACTCTCTCTTCTATCTGTGACTCTACAGGTATGCACTAGACAAGCTGGGTCTCTGTCCCCTTGGACTTGGGGGGAGAGCCTTGCTTCCCAACTACAGGCTTATACCTGTGTATGTATGCAGCCCATTCTACACTCTATAGCTCGTTTGAGGTGGAGCGCCACACCTACTATCAGTTCCTTACTTTACCACACAGATCCCTGTGTTGATATTGAACTAGGAATCTTGTGGTTTCTAGTCGATTGCTCTACCGACTGAGCTAACCCGGATGGGTTTCTAATATATTAGGATGTATCATTATTGGACTTTTTCTATGGATTATAAATCCTGTTTGGCAAAGGAAATGTTACATCAAGAAGATATATTTCCTTCTACACCCTATAGCTCGTTTGAAGTTACACGCAACAGTTGCGTCTTTACCCTATACCTGTTACACAATGGGTTTTCTAGACAGTAAATGACTACTTCTATTCTCCATTTAGTAGCCTTAAGATTATCTACAAAGACACTTTCCCTTAGGACCTTCATCCTAGATTGTTTTGTTTAGCTTGACAGACCTTGTTCATCAGCGGGAACATTTTGTTTCTAATATTTATTTATAAATAATTGGTATTAGTGCAATAAAAATACACTTATTTTTATTGTATAATATATTTCTGTCAATTTTGTATTGTATGTTAAATGTTGCTCAGACAATAAAGTCTGTATTCATTATAAATCTTGTTGGAATTTATTGTATATGAATATGTAAATTCATCTGCATTCAGTGGTTTCCTGAGGCTTCCAAACATACAATAAAAAAGTGTATTAGCTACATAAGTTAAAACCACCTTTAATTCTTAATATAGTAATTGTATTATCAACGATTATTGGTGACACCTATGAGTTATACATGATAATATTTATGTGCAGGCAATTAGAAAATGATGTTAAATGTTTTTTTCTGAATTTGATTTTGTTCAGGAATTTGAACATGTCTTTTGTAAACTCTAATAATTCTTTGGCCCGTGCAGAGGGGCACATTTCCCCTCATAAAAATCATAAATGTATATATATTTTTCTCGATTTGTTTAGCCTTAATTTTGAACAGATATGCCCGCCTAATTCATTAATTATCAATTAATTAACTTTAAAAATTAGGTATGACTTCAATTAAGCACATATTCTCCCAAGAATTGTTGGCTAAGGCCATATCAAACACAATGTTTGTTTGTTTACTTTTCATACTGTCGTGTAGCAAGTCACCAAAAGTGGAATATAACTGAGTTCAAAACTAACATATATATATATATATATATATATATGTGTGTGTGTGTGTGTGTGTGTTTGTGTGTGTGTGTGTGTGTGTGCATGCATATATAGATGACTATGACACTTCTAAATATAAATATTCTTATTTAAATTAAATAGAGAATGATTTTTTTTCATATATAATATATATATATATATATATATATATATATATATATATATATATATATATATATATTGTAGTACCAATTCAACAACTTGTTTACTCTTCAAAATTCAGTCCTCTGAGTGATTTTCTTCTAGTTGTATGATTTATTCAAAATAGCTTGGGTGGGCATCAGAAGAGGAATAATATAATAATATCAGGGAGTGAAGATGGGTTTCAGCTTTCCTAGGTGGAAGATATATCTTATCTTAAAAGTTACACGTCTTTTCTAACTTTTCACGCAGACTGTTTTTCTGTTTCAGAATCTTTTCCCAGCATTCTACTTTGGCCTAAAGTGCAAGTAAGTCAGTGCATCTGCAAATGCACATGCATGGCAAATACATGTTGTAGAAATAAGTTAGTTGGTTTGAACAATAACAACTAAGCACAACTGAACTACTGCCCAAAGCAGCTGGTATTTATGGCACTCAAAAATACTCCATTCAAATATTTGGGTGATTCCATTCCTTGAGTCCTGATTGGCTGCATGGTGTTATGGTGCTTGATAAATAACCTACCATTTTGCAATAGGCTTACGATAATTCAAGATCAGTATTGAGATACAGCTTGTTGGTTGCCTTGTCTGCCAATTCGATATGGCCGGGATAGCTCAGTTGGTAGAGCGTTCGGCTAGAAACCACAAGGTTCCTAGTTCGATACTGGTCCTCGCCAACTCAGCGTATGAGTAGCACAGGGATCTGTGCGGTAAAGTAAGGAGCTGATGGTAGGTGTGGTGCTTCACCCCAGACGCCAAAACAATCTCCTTGGTCTAGCGCTATTGAAAAGGGGATAGACTCCTTCGCTGACTGGCTGATACTGACTTTAGGTCGCCCCGACGACTTTACTTTACTTACTTCTACAGTGAGTATGATGTTTATTCTACACATGTGATGAAGAAACATCTTTTTATTCTACAATCATAAGCATCCCTAGCAGTGTTGTATTTTAAATCATTTTTATGTTTTCCATTGACCAAGAATTGAACTCACACCCACCCAATAACTAAATATCATTTAACTAGCATTTTTATCCACCAGGTAAGATAATTTCTTTCACAATAAACAAACTTCATTGGTGTCAAATAATTTGATATCTCAAAATATAAAAAATTACGAGGATGAGTCAAAATGTAATGCCCTTTTGTTTAGGACAGGTATAATTACCAACACAGGAACATGTATAATACATCAAAATGAAGCTGGTCCTCTGTGGATTACATCCCTACTTCTCCACATAGTCACTGTTTCTCTCAATAGCAATGTTTCACTTTCAAATGAAAGCATGTATCCCTTCCCTGTAAAATCCTCAGACTATCATCTCTTCAGCCCTATGAAGAAGGGTTTGAGAGGCAAACATTATTCCAGTGACAAAGGAGTGAAATCTGTAGTGAAGAAGTGTCTCAAAGAACAGTCAACAGAATTTTATGGGATTTGAGAAAACTTTGCCAAACAAAGATTAAACTGCCCAGTCTGCCCTACTATTTGCCCATAACTGGAGCGAAAATAATTGGATACATACCTTTCCCAAGGCTATTAATGATTGTAATAAGTACTTGAGAGTTACTTCCCCTATTGTATGATTACCTCCCCTTTGGAGAACTCTCTAGAGAATACTAGACTATATAAACTCTCAATAAGTGTACCAATTATTCTAAGTAGAATAAAGCTTTCCAAAGTCTATCGGTGTTCTTATTTGTAGTAATAATGATATATGAAATGCAAACAGACTCATCCAGAATTTGAACCAGTAGTGTCATGTCTATTTCCTTTGATGATAACCATTACACCACTTTTCCACACATCAAAAAGTAATGTAAACCAAATTTAACCATCAAGCAGATAGATAGATAGATAGATAGGTAGATAGATTTTGGGTTTAGTTGTAGGGGTGTGGTGTGACGAGCAAATATTTCCAAAAGATTATAGTTAAACTTGAAAACTCCCAAATTTGTGAAAGATTTGACATGATCAAACAAACCGCGACAAATTTACATGTGAACATTCCTTTTTTTTTTTTTGTCACTAAAAACAAATACAAACACTCGACAATGGCTGTAATCATCCCATTGTGATTCTTTGGAGAAGAGATAAAAGAAGGAAAAATGGTAAATTTCCATTTTTTTTTTTTCTTTCAAGAATTTTGATAGAACTGATGCAATCGAAATGGGTAGGTGAAAAATCAAAATAAAAGAGGAGTAGGAGGAGGAGGAAGGAGGAGGAGGAGGAGGAGTAGGAGGAGAAGGAAGAGGAAGGAGGAGGAAGGAGGGAGGAGGAGGAGGATAACAATAGTTGCTAATTGGAAGGCACTACTTTGGATGCATTTAATGGAAATATGAAATTAAAGACAGCTTGAGCTTCCATAAAAGAGCCTTCTTTTTTGGGGGTGTGGGGTGGGGTGGTAGGTGGGGTGTGGGTTTGGGGGGTAGAGAAAATCAAAAGAGAAATAACATACATATAATGAAATAACAGAGATTTGCATTAATTTGCTAGTCGTTTGACAGATCCTAAATGTTTTACAAATCAGTTATGAAATAAATGTATACTCTCATGAATATTACTAAATATGTTTCTCTCAATAGCAATGTTCCACTTTCAAATGAGAGCATGTGTCTCTTCCCTGTAAAATCCTCAGACTATCATCTCTTCAGCCCTATGAAGAAGGGTTTGAGAGGCAAACATTTGTTACATAATTATTAGATACCTAATATTTATGGCAATAGTGTAGAAATCAAAATGGCCATTATAAGCTACAGCCCACGGCCTTGAAGGATGAGTGACATGGCTTGACCTCAGTCCTAACCTTCCGGTGGATACCGTGAGAACCTGTAGCAAGGACCCTCTCTTCCAGTTTAGATAGTAAGTAAGTTTCAGGCAGTTAGAAGGTAGGAGCCGAGCTTGTAGGATGTAAGTCTCACCTGCGCAGATGTCTGGGTTGGGGATTGAAAATAAAGTAACATCAAAGTAAATTGAAATCTTGTGTTTATTACCTAAAAACTAACAATGACACAGGGCTTCTGATAAGGAGAAATCCCTAGCAGAAACCAGACCCGAAGTCCCCAAGAAAGTCCAGACCTTAGAAGAGACCAGACCAAGATAGATGAAGAAATAGCAAAGCCGGCCAGAAGAAAATATGACCAGAAGTAAGAAGTAAGAAAAGGGTATACAACAATTATTCCAGTGACAAGGGAGTGAAATCTGTAATGAAGTGTCTCAAAGAACAGTCAACAGAATTTTATGGGATTTGAGAAAACTTTCTTTCTCTTTCTCCTTTATCTTTCTTTCCTTGTCTTACTTTTTTATTCTTCTCTATAAGTAAGTAAACTCATTGGGGTGGCCTAAAGTCTGTATCAGCCAGAGAGCAAAGGAGTCTATCCCTTGTTCACTAGCACTAAACCGAGGAGATTATTTTTAGCATCTGAGGTGGAAAACCACACCTATCATCAGCTCCTCACCTTACTGTGCTACTCATACGCTGAGTTGGCGAGGGCTGGTATCAGACCCAGAACCTTGGGATTCCTAGTTGAACACTTTACCGACTGAGCTAAGCTCTTGTGCATTCCAACATTTTATGCAAATAAGAAAAATTACAATAATTGTAAAACTAATGGTTGGTAAGTTCCACAATTTTGATCAAATTTTGGTGTAGATAGTTGTTGTGGGGTTTTTAAGGGACAAAAAATAAGACAAATGACTGGTGAAAATGGATACAAATGTATTGAACAAAAATGAGTAGAAATTACAGAAAAGAAAGTGGAGATTGTGTCCAACCATACAGTTACGAACTGACTCACGCTGCTTGTTCCAAACCACAATTTTCCCTGCTACTTATAGTAGTAGTCAGCACATTCCATTTATGTACATAGGTTATATCACCTATAACAATAGTAAATAAGTAAAGTCAACAGAATAGTTTATTATCGGTATCAACCATACAGTGAGGGAGTCTTTTCCCTTTTCACTAATGCTAGACCAGGGAGATTTTTTTTTTTTTGCATCTGAGGTGGAGTGTCACACACCTAGCATCAAATCCCTGACTTTACTGGATATATCAAAGCTGTGCTTCTCATGTGCCGAATTGACAAGAACTGGGATTGAACCCTGATATAGATACCAAAAAAACAATCTCCTTGGTCGTGCAATCATCTGAAAATTTACTGTAAAGATATCTAAGTCGTCGGGCTGGGCTAAAGTCAGTAGCCAGACAGTGAGGGAGTCTATCCCCTTTTCATTAGTGCTAGACCAAGGAGATTGTTTATTTGGTATCTAAATGCCAAGGAACCATAAGGATCAGGGTTCAATTCAGCACATGAGAAGCACAGCTTTGATATATCCAGTAAAGTCAGGGATTTGATGCTAGGTTTGTGACACTCCACCTCAGATGCAAAAAACAAAAAAATCTTCTAACTGAATGGTCATGAAATAGAATTCAGTCTCACTTTTCATGCAATCATCTGAAAATTTACTGTAAAGATATCTAAGTCGTCGGGTGGCCTAAAGTCAGTATCAGCCAGACAGTGAGGGAGTCTATCCCCTTTTCATTAGTGCTAGACCAAGGAGATTGTTTTTTGGTATCTAAGGTGGAGTACCACATCTACCATCAGCTCCTTGTAAAGATACAAAAATGTAAGCCAATGACTAAGTCAACAATATTTATTTAAATAAATTATATACAAATTTCCCATGACAGGCTGGGGGTGGGGTCACTCATAAAAAATCAGAAAAATAATATCATATATTGATATAATTTCCATTATCTCTAATGACTTGTAGCAACCTATTGACAACAGAAGTTAATTTGAGAACTTCCTCAGGGGTTATGGCTAATAAACAGCTAATATTGCTTCTCAAAGTTCCTTTTTGGATACAAATTGCTTTCAGCTCTGATAAAAACACCTCTTGAAAAGGCTCTAATGTTTCTCAATAGGGTTTATATCTGGGGACCATGGAAGCCACACCATACACTTCTCTTTTTTAAACCCTAATTTACCTAAATATTTAAAATTGGCACCAACAGTGGGTCTTTTAGTATTGTCATGCAAGAAAATGACTTCTTGCATGAATGCCACTATTTTCTTAAACCATTTCTGACGGTTGGCCTTT
>CM042149.1:11443646-11503646 GCA_023376005.1 Doryteuthis pealeii
CCCCCCCCCCATGGTACAAAAGTACATGGAACACACACACACACACACGTATAATTTGGGGACGCATGGTGTAATGGTTAACATCATAGGAAATGGACATGATGAGACAAGTTCAAATCTGGGGAGTTATCTTGATCAAAAAGTGAGCTTTACCAAATTGTGTTTAAAAAAATTTAGTTTTAAAAAAACAATTGAATACTGAACAAAAATGAATGAAGCAAAAATATATTTGGTATAACTATTATCAGAGATGATTATCTCTCTGTTTCTACTTAGGGGATCAAAAACTACATAAAGAGTCCCTTTTTTTTTTCAAGCAGTCAGTCATAGGTTCTTGTTGATATTAAACTAATTCCTAACATTCCAAGTAATTTCTATATATCATGGAGATGGGATCACTTTTTGTCTGTAACCGAAACTAAGTCACTGCTTATGTCACAGTCACTTCAAGAATTATGGAAGATTATCAATGAGCATTTAATTTATAGTCAGTGTCAGTACTACATTAAAATGAAGGGCAATGTTGATTTATATTTATGCTTGGAATGGAGACACATTTCCTGGTCTATTGTCATTTTTCAAAGAAGTTTTAATAAATACATGACCAATAATATTGATTTACATATAGTTTGTTTTATTTTAAGATTCAGTCTTTATTTGTCTGTAACCGAAACTACGTCACTGCTTACGTCACAGTATTTTCAGGAAGTAAATATCTTTATCAACAAATAGTTAATTTATAGTCAATATCATTATTACATGAGATAAGGAAATGGTGGATTATTCATATATGCACTGAACGTAGTACGATAGAAAGATGGTCCCAGTGTTTTATAAAACAAGTTTTAATAAATACATTCGTGGTATTATTGATTTTGGTATAGTTTGTTTTATTTTGATATATATTTAAAGTTATCTAACATATAGATTTTTACAAAAAAATTATCTAGAAACAAAATATCATCATATAAACTTATTAACTATAATATTTCTATACTTTTTGATTTGGTCTCTATATGTCTGTAACCAAAACTATGTCACTGCTTACGATATAATTGCCCAAAATCGTCATAGCATTGAATAAATAGACTCAAAATTTTAGCATACAACCTCAGACGGTCCTCATTGTTTTTTGTTTTGTTTTATTTTGTTTTGTTTTGTTTTGTTTTTCAAACAACATTTAATTAATACATATCCGGTATTATATATACTTTGTTTTATTTTAATCTATATTTAAAGTTATCAGACTAAGTTTCCAATTTTTTTTTTTTTATTCTTTTATTTTTACTCCTTTGATAAATTTGATTTTACTTATGGTGCAAACTCACTGGCATTGATTTTCTTAACTCCCAGTCCCTCAGGCAATATCTTTCAAAAATCAAATTTACACCACCCAAATGGTGTTTTCTTTTTTTCTTTTCTTTTTTTTTTCTTTTTGCTAATAATAATAATAATAATAATAATAATAATAACAATAATAATTTGGGTGAATTGGAAATCAGAAGAAGAATCGAGACTGTCCAAACTACAGCACTGTTAAGATCGGCTGGAATACTCAGAAGAGTCCTGGAGACCTGAGGAGACATACTGTCCTCAGACTCCAGTGAACCACCAGCTACGACAGGTGTGAAAAACTCAATAATAATAATAATGATAATAATAATAATAATAATAATTAATTCACAGACATCAGTTCTTTGATTTTCAAAGTAGTGAGGAGGGAAGGGGAAGCAATCAAAATAAGAAGGAAAAAAAAACGCATAACCTTAAAAACAAAAACAAAAAAAGAAAGAAAGAAACCATACACAGATATGAGTGTCAGACATTTTTGTTTTTATTCCCTGTCCATCTTGTATTTGCAAATTTGATCGCCACACCATCACTGTCATCATCTTCTTATTAACATTCATGAAACTTTAGCAGAATGGGCAAAGTATCCAGGACCTTCTTGACATTTTGAAATCTCCGTTAATATCCCTCGGAACTCCTCTCTTATACAATGTTTCTCCTTGTTGGATAAATTCAGAGAGTTATATGACAGCAAGAAACATGATGGGTTCCATATTTGATAGGCATCTTTTCTTTTTTTTGTTTCCCTGATGGGGGGATGAAAAAAAAAAATAAGCATCCGAGAGAGGTTTACTCCAAAATCCTTGTAATAACCAAAGAATCCCATTAGCCATGTTTGCTACACAGTATCACAAAGCATCTTTCAATTGTAGGGTTGTTGTTTCTAGGTTGTAACCTGTCAGTAGGATTATGTCTTTCTTTTTTGTTTTATTTTTGTTTATCTGATGATATTTACATTAATAATGTTATTTCCACTTTCTTCTCGACTAATTTGATTTTGTGTTCTTTTTATAGAGCTGTGCATTCAAAGTCAAAATTGGACAAGAAACAGGAAATGATCAAGTACAAAGCTTTAAATCCAACTGCTGAGTCGGTGAAGTTTGTTATCAGTAATTTACATCATCACAAAATATACTGAGATTAATGCATTTGTTGTAGTTCAATCTGTTTAAGCTTCGGACACATTCCTAAGATCTTTTTTTTTTCAAGCTGACTAATTTGATTTTATGTTCTTTTTATAGAGCCATGCATTTAAAGTTTTTAGTAATAACACAAGGCCAATTCTTTTTCTGATTTTTATTTTCTCCCAAGCCAATTGCCGAATGTGAGCCATGTCCCACTCTGCCAATGCATTGCACCAGACTCTCTCAACATTCTCAACTCTCACACATCCTCTCTCTCACTTCGCAACCTCTCAGGTCTCGTCCAATAGAAAAATGCCATCTTTTTATAGAGCTGTGCATTCAAAGTCAAAATTGGACAAGAAACAGGAAATGATCAAGTACAAAGCTTTAAATCCAACTGCTGAGTCGGTGAAGTTTGTTATCAGTAATTTACATCATCACAAAATATACTGAGATTAATGTATTTGTTGTAGTTCAATCTGTTTAAGCTTCGGACACATTCCTAAGATCTTTTTTTTTTCAAGCTGACTAATTTGATTTTATGTTCTTTTTATAGAGCCATGCATTTAAAGTTTTTAGTAATAACACAAGGCCAATTCTTTTTCTCGTGTGATTTTTATTTTCTCCCAAGCCAATTGCCGTATGTGAGCCATGTCCCACTCTGCCAATGCATTGTACCAGACTCTCTCAACATTCTCACCTCTCACACATCCTCTCTCTCACTTCGCAACCTTTCAGGTCTCGTTGAGTAGAAAAATGCCATGTGACCTTATGATGAATCATCCTTAAAATTTTCCATTCTAATCTACGTATGATTCTTATATTCCTCCTGAAAACTTTTCTGTGCTAATTTACATGTCACTGTTACATTCCTGGCTCTTCACAAGTTTCTAGGAGCTTTTTTTTTTTTTTCAACCTGAAAAATTCTCAGCTCAGGGAATATTCATTCATTTGAATTTTATTATAAAAAAAAAAAAAATTTGAGAAGCAATGTGCCAAATATGATTAACTGTTAGAAGAATATATGGATAGCCATATATGTTTCATGGCTCTAGGTCATAGTTAAAGCAAGAAATTTTCAGCACACACACACACACACACAAGCACACACGTACACATACACACACACAAAAACATTTATATATATATATATATATATATATATATATACATATATATATATATATATATATATATATACATAAAAGATATGTATAATAATGCACATATATATTAATTATATATATATATACACTATATATATAATAATATATAATAATATATATAATAGTAATAATATATATATAATATATATATATATATGTATAAGATATATAATAATACTGACAATAATAATGATATACATATAACATATAATAATATATATAATAATATATACATATATGATATATAGTATTCCGTGACTGAAATGCCAATAATAATACAATATATATATATATATATATATATATATATATAAATAAGTCATCCACAGACACGTGTTTCGGCATATCATGCCTCTTCAGTGTGGCTAGACACAACTATCCTTGGGTAAGGTTCGAACTCAGACTGACCGCATGGTAGTCCGATATCTTATCCCCTCGCCCACTGACATCTGATGCGGGGACTGGTGTTTTTAAACTATTAAATACATAGAAATGTATGTATCTTTCAGTCACTGAGAGATCAAATTTCCGGAGAAATGATCATTGCTTATTTGCTTAGTAGTGAAAGTTAATTTAAATTACCAATTAGAGAGCTCATTACCAAATTTAAGGGCGAAACAGCCTCGTCCAGGATTTGAAGTCGGATTGACCAGTCCATTTCCTATGACTCTAACCATTACACAAACACGCCTTATATGTGTATATGAATTAATCTTTTCCATTTATTCACTGTTAATGTATCAATTAATAGACTAATTCTAATATTGGTGCTTAGTGAGAAGGGAATGACTAAATGTCATCCCTAGTCAATAGTCGGATAAGTTTAACTAGTATGATTAATGATAATTAAGAAAAATTCATGACTCACTAAAGTCACCTATTCTAAACAAATAATTTTTGTCAGAATTTTCTTTATTCCTCTTAATGATAGTTTATTTATTACAACAAAATTTCAGCATATTTTTCATTGCATACAAGGTCAAAAATTATTGCGATTTTTCGTACTTTTTGACACACTTTTTGACATATCTATTATTAATGGAGATTCGCTTCCGGTTTTTGTCTGTAACAAAAACTACGTCACTGCTTATGTCACATTACCCAAAATCGTCATAACATAGAATAAATACACTCAAAATTTGAACATGCAACATTAGACAGTCCTCATTGTTTTTTAAAACAAGTTTTAATAAATACATGACTGGTATTATATATCTATATATAGTTTGTTTTATTTTAATACATATTTAAAGTTTACATTTCAAATTGTTTTATTTTTTAATCCTTTAATGAATTTGATGATTTTACTTACTTAGGGTACAAACTCGCTGACATTGAATTTTTTACTCCCACCCCTCAGGCAATATGTTTCAAAAATCTATTTTTACATCGCCCGGGTGGCGTTTTTTTTATTTTGCTAGTATATATATATATATATATATATATATATATATATATATATAGGGAGAATAGTTGGATTCATAACCTACCCAAGGCTATTTATGCTATTTAAAATGCAAACAGCCTCATCCAGAATATGAATTGGACAAGGACCTTTAACAATAATTGGAGTGGAACCTTCAATAGTTTGCATTCTGGATTGCTAGCTCAAGCTGTTCCGTTCATTAATTTTTTTCATAATACAATGTGTGTCAAAAAAGTACCAAGTTCAAAGCTGTATTTACCAAGATAGAAATGAAGAATAAATGGAACCTTTTTTTTTTCGGAATACAAGGTGTGTCAAAAAGTACAAAAAACTCTTGATACTTTTTTGACACACCTTGTATATATGTATCTTTTGTCTATTAGTAGTAACACATGTATAAAGAAACACAGAGACACACAAATATGTATGTTTACCCCTGCTTCAACCCCCCTCTCTCTCTCTCTCTCTCTTCTCTCTCTCTCTCTTTGCCCCTTCTCTCTCTATTTATGAACATACCCAACAATAAATCAGATAATTTTTAATGAAGTTGAATGCAAATGCACTTCACTTTAAAGATAGGTCATATTCCAAATTCTGTTGCTTTTATAAGATTTCTCTTCTCTAAGGTCCATGTTTTATTTCAATCAAACTTTTTATTGTTTTAATTTCATTTTAAGCCATTAAAGTAAAGACGTTTCTTTTTTCTTTTGTTTGTTGCTAATTCTCGGTTTATAGGTTTTCAGTGTTCCATTGAAATTTTTTTTAGGACAAATGTCTGTCTCTCTAATCCTACTTTATGGATTATCATTGAAATTGTTTTTCTTTTCATTTCAATAATTCTGATAATGTCATTGTAAAAATTACTATCAGAATTACTGACTGTTGTTTTGAAAATTTTATTTTAAAAAAATATCAGATCCCAATGTTTACATAGTTTAACAGACTTCTTCAAAGAAAAAAAAATCTTCAGTTATAAACATTGGAAACAAATAAATTTTAGATTAGAATTCTCTCCAAACATTTGTAGTGGGAGTTATATTGCCTATAAGTGAGGCTGGTTGGTTGCATTGTTTTATGGCACATAAACCCTTTTTGGGTTATTTAATGCTGAATCAAATCCTATTGATTTTACATAGTTTAACAGACTTCTACAAAGCAAAAAAAAATCTTCAGTTATAAACATTGAAAACAAATAAATTTTATATTAGAATTTTCTCTAAACATTTGTAGTGAGAGTTATAGTACCTATAAGTGAGGTTGGATGGAGGCGCGTGGTTTAATGGTTATAGTCGAAGGAAATGGACTTGTCAAGCTGAGTTCAATTCCTGGACAAAGCTGATTGCATTTCACATGGCACTAATACCCTTGGGAAAGGTATGAATCCAATTCTACTTCCTGCTATGAGTAAATAGTAGGGCAGACTGGGCTCTTTAACCATAATTAGGTAACTAGTCTAGGAGAAGGAAAAACTGAGTTAAAACCTGTTAAACTCCACTTAAGGAATTGACCTTGTGTCACATCCTGCTCATGCAGAGATGTTGGTAAATATATAAGTGGTTGGTTTGTTGGTTGCTTTGTTTTATGGCACACAGACCCTTTCCAGGTTATTTAATGCTGAATCAAGTCTTTTTGATATTCAGTTTCTTATGGTACCTGCTGTTGCTTGAATGGTCACCCATCTAAGTATTAAACAGGATCATCACTGCTTAACTTTGGGGATCTAGTGGGAACTAGTGCTTTCAATGTGACTTGACTGTAAGCCCTAATCATTTTTTTTCAGAATACAAGGTGTATATAAAAGTACAAAAATATTGATACTTTTTTGACACACCTTGTATATCATGTGGTATAATGGTTACCGTTGTAGGAAATGGGCATGGGAAAAGTATGAATCCAAGTATTCCTCTCCAGCTATGAATAAATAGTAGGGCAGACTGGGCTCTAATCTTGGTTAGACAACCAGACTAGGAGAAGGTCTTTTAGATATATAGTATGTGAAGGACTCTCACTTTCACAGATTTAATATCAGTTTCAAAGTTGAATGGGCTGTTGAAGCACCTGTCAGAAGTAAGGCAGCAATTCCAGAAGAGGCTAATGCCAGGGAAAATATGTCCATTTTTATAAACACATTTTCAAGGAGATTGATGACAAAAGTCTTTCCATGTCACCAGCTACATCAAGGAAAAAGAGTCCCCTTCACCGGTTTTCATCTCTTTTCATCATCTATAATACTATCATATCCTTGTCTTTCATCATCTTTGGTAAATTATCATCTTGTGGGATGAATGCAGTATGTTTCATAAAGCTGCTTTTGAAGTTATTGAAAAGATGCTCTAAGACATAAAAGGCAGAAATCTCATGGTTGGTGGAACTATGGAACTCAAGCCTATAAAGTAAAGGCATACATAAAATCTTTTTAGTTTCATGAACAGAAACTTCTGCTCACAATGAACATAATCCTTATTTTGGGTGATGCAAGTAGCCAAACTGCCAGCGTATGCGTAGAATCCGGCGTGGGCATCTGAGGTGGAAATTGTCCAGTTTCCTCTCGTGGCATGAGTATGTGATCCAGGTTTTGCTACTGTAGAAGAGAATACCGAGAACGCCCGCTTTGTAGATGCGCAGTTCTCTTAGTAAGGCTGGCATTGTCCAGACTCTCTGGCTCAGTTTGGCCATAACTGCTGCCGCTCTCACGATTCTGCTGTAGACTTTGCTGTCAGATAATACTTTTTTTTTCTTTAAAGAAAGTTTAAAGAAATATACAATAATAAATATCGGCCTTCGTTTCGGCTTATAAAAATAAAATTTTAGAATTGCAACTATAAGCTGATTCATCCTTAACAAAAAATGTTTTCACCTGAGACGTTGGTATGTCTTATGTTTACATATAAATAAAATATGTAACTCTGAATAGAAATGCAAGACTAGGTTGTTGGAAATTAACCAAGTTTTATTTAACTCACCAGGTAGAGAAAGGCTTCAACTCAAACACAGTGACTTAAGAGGTCAACGTGTGTATGACCAGCTATCTCATGTCCCAATCCATGTGTCAAGGCAGAAGACCCATTTCTGATCCTAGCTCCCACAATGCATCTGTCAAGGGAGACAACTGTCCTCTATTGATCAAGAGAAGCCACTCTATATGAAGTATATATATATATATATATAGAGAGAGAGAGAGAGATAGATAGATAAAAGGATATGAAAAACACACTTTGTGGTTAAAATGAATATATTTTTATATCTTTTTCATTGCTGTTATTGACAATATTTCGATTTATAAAAAATCATCATCAGAGCATAATGATAATTAGGCTCTTTTTAGATGTAAATGTTTTTAATGTGGACTCATCAAGAGAGAAGCAGAAAATAATTTAAATTCAAACCGGAAGCATTGTTTTTCCCAAAAAGCCTGTATCTCATGCGATATATATATATATATTGCATGAGATACAGGCTTTTTGGGAAAAACAATGCTTCCGGTTTGAATTTAAATTATGTTGGTGTAGTGGCCTATTGTTGGTATTAGCCAAACAGTGAGGGAGACTACCCTTTTTCGCTTGCACTAGGCCTGGGAGATTGTTTTTGCTGAGGTGGAGTCCCACACCTACTGTTAGTTTCCAGATACTTTACTGCACAGATCAGATTTTGCAATGGCTTCTGCATGAGCTCCAGTTTGTATGTGGCCCTCCACATTAAAAAGTCCTTGTGTCAATCTGGCCTGGTGGAAGGTCAGGAAAATACTTTTACTGAATATATTCTCTCTAATAAAGAACCAATTATGACTGAAACAAGGACAAATGAGAGTGATGGTAGGAACAGAATTGTTCAGAGAAATTTTTCTGTTTGCAAACCTTGAAAATCAGCATCCAAAACCCTCTCTTATACTTACACTGATTGAGTGGAAGTGCAGTGGAGTTGTAGGAAATGGACTCGTCAACCCGAGTTCAATTCCTGGATGAAGCCAAAGTTCACATAGTGCTAATACCCTTGGGAAAGGTAAGAATCCAACTATTCTCTCTCCAGCTATAGGTAAATAGTAGGGCCGACTGGGCTCTTTAACCTTGGTTAGGCAACCAGTCTAGGAGAAGAAAAACTGAATTCAAACCTGGTCACTACTAGAATAGGCTCAGGCCTACTTAGGGATGTATTTCAATTTAAAAAAACAAAAAACAAATTTTTAAAAAAATCAATATTGGTGAGAACAGAATTGTTCAGAGATAGAAAGATTGCTCCTGTTCCCCTGTTTGCAAGCCTTGAAAATCTGCATCCAAAACCCTCTCATACTTACACTGACTGAGGGGAAGTGTGGTGGTGTGCTGGTTAGAGTCATAGGAAATGGACTCATCAACCCAAGTTCAATTCCTGGATGAAGCCAAAGTTCACATAGTGCTAATACCCTTAGGAAAGGTAAGAATCCAACTATTCTCCCTCCAGATATGGGTAAGTAACCTTGGTTAGGCAACCAGTCTAGGAGAAGAAAAACTGAATTCAAACCTGGTCACTACTAGAATAGGCTCAGGCCTACTTAGGGATGTAATTCAATTTTTTTTAAAAACAAAAAAAAATTCAATATTTGTGAGAACAGAATTGTTCAGAGATAGAAAGATTACTCCTGTTCCCCTGTTTGCAAGCCTTGAAAATCTGCATCCAAAATCCTCTCTTACACTGACTATCAGTATTGGCGAGATACAGGCAATTATTTCAATCAAAAAGCAAATTCTGTAAACCATTTGGTAAGAGTGAGAATGCTGGTACATATTTTGGTAATTATCTTTCTGACTAATGCTGATGCATCAGAAGTTTCTTGCTGTTCATTTGGTGGTGGCTGTTATCTCAATAAACATCACAGCAGGGAAAAGCTGTCTATAAAATATCACTTTATCAGAAAGCCATTACACACAATGAAAGAAATCTTAGCTCATACAGACCCAAGGCAAATTATACCATATTGCTCATGTCTAAAGTAATCAATGAATACATATTGCTTATTTGTGATATTTACTAATTACAGAAATTGATATAGCATATTGTATACAATGTGACACAAAAGTATTGAACACAGGAGATTTTTAATGGGTTTTTTTTTAAAGAAAATAATAGGTTCTATTGCTGTTACTAATTTCAAACTTCACATGAATAAAGTAAATACATAAGATATATTATGCAAGCGAGAAAAATGGAAGTGAATCCGACAATTATGTTGAAAGATAAAAAGAAAAGAAAATGTTGAATGGATAAAAATTATTTATTGAAATGCCAACATGTGTTTTGACCAAGAGTTTGTCCTTGTATATATTGTATTTTATTTAGTATTATTTTAGATACAAAATTAAATAAAATAATAATAATAATAATAATAATAATAATAATAATAATAATAATAATAATAATAATGAGGGGTTTGGAAAGTTTGGATATCAGAGGAAGGATTGAAACCATTCAGAACACTGCACTGCTGCAATCTGCCAGAATACTCAGAAGAGTCCTGGAGACCTGAGGAGACTTGCTGTCACTCAGACTCCAGTGAAAGACCATCAGCTAATGCTGATGTGAAAACTCAAAAGGAGATAATAATAATAATAATAATAATAATAATAATAATAATAATAATATATATATTGCTTCTTCAGGGCAAAATATTTTGATATTTGAAAATAAAACGGTGTGAATACAGAGAATTTGAATGTGTTGAAAAAAGATATATTATGTGTATTATTTTGATTTTTCTGACTATTGTCCTCATCTTTATTGTGGCATGTAAAAACACAACGTTTGTCTTTTTCTTATGGATGATCAGGGGGAGAAATTCGTTGGGATCACCCATAATTTGATGCCTGTATATTTTATCTTTTTCTTGTTCTTTTAAAACATTATTAAAATTCTCATTATGTTTGTTTATATGTTTCTATGCAAGTTGAAAACGGAAGAGAATCTGACAATTATGTTGAAAAAATAAAAGGAAAGAAAGTGTTGATGTAAAAATAATTTATTTGAAAGATATTGCGTGAGGCGATAAGAGCTGAAAATTCAATGTCATAGAGTGTGTACCATAAGTATGTAAAATCGTCAAATTTATTAAAGGAGTAAAAAAAAAAGAAAGAAAGACAATTTGAAATGGAAACAGTTCCGATAACTTTAAATATTATATTAGAATAAAACAATCTATATATAAATATATAACGCCGGGCATTATTTATTGAAACAATGAGGATTGTCTAACGTTGCATGCTCACATTTTTAGTATATTTATTCTATGTTATGACGTTGGATTATATGTTGGGTAATGTGACGTAAGCAGTGACACAGTTTTTGTTACAGACAAAAAGAGAGCGAATCTCCATTATTAATAGATTTCATTTTATTTTGTATTCAAAATAATGATAAATACAAAAATAATTATACAAGGACCAACTTTTGGTTGAAACACATGCTGACACTCTAATAAATGATTTTTATCCATACAGCATTTTCTTTCCTTTTATTTTTTTTTTTCAACATGTTTCTATGTATGTAACCGTAGCACAGTGAGGTAGGGTCAAACATTGGCTATTTTTAAAGATTGATAATATAAGAGGACATTCTTATTCTTAATCTTGATTTATTGTGCAAACATCTCACCACTGGATGTAGATTTGTGTCATACCCATAACATTGATTTACGTATTAAGGACAGTTAATTTTCCTGGGTCACCCAAATTATTTAACCCTAAATCTAGTTTTTTTTTTTACACCGCTTCGGCTACAAACTTCAATCGTAATTGGTGTTTTTTTTCAGCAGTCATTGGCTCTATTACAGGATCTATTTGAATAGAAAAAGTTCTGTGAAGGCTCGTGATTATGACAAGAAGGTTCCCGATTTTGAAAAAGTTCCAGAGTTCAACAAGAAATATCTAAAGAAGGCCAGAGAGCACATTGGCTGAAACGTTGTACAGATAACAATAAAGATGAGAACAATAGTCTGAATAATCCAAATAATACTGTTGGAAAAAATTCCAAGAATTTGTAAAGCAGTAATTAAGGCAGGGGTGGTGTTTCGATTGTTGTATGATAATTTTTATAGTTAAGTACTTATTCTTTTGTCAAAATAAAATCAAATATACTCTAGTTATTAAATCTTTATCTTTTACTAATTTTAAGGTGTTTTTAAGAGAAACGTAGTGAGGCCCAAAACTTTTTTTAAATCCATAAATCCTTCATAGAGCTCAATGCACAAAAAGGCAGAGCAATATGACAATTGTGTTAAAGTCTGGTACTTCTTTTGGAGGCCATAATAAAAATAAAGGCAGATGTTATTAATATCAACATTTTCAAGTTGTCATTTTTGGAGGAATTTTTATAATGGTTGCTAAACTCGGATGTTATATTTGTTCTCAACATTTTTTTCTTGATCTTCAAGTGAACCCAGGTTTATATATATATATATATATATATATATATATATATATATATATATATATATATATATATATATATATATACATGTGTATGTTTTTGCATATATATATATATATATATATATACATACATGTGTATGTTTTTGCATATATATATATATATATATATGTGTGTGTGTGTGTGTGTGTGTGTGTGTGTGTGTGTGCATGTATGGGTGTGTCTTTAAAAGAGCATATTATTGTAATGAGTATCCTAAAAAATTGTAGGTTGTGTCTGGAAGAGAAATATTACATCATCAGTTTTCCAGACTCAAATAAATTACTAAACAAAAATCAGAGTCAGTTGTAAGATTCTCTCATGACAGTATTTGTTTTCCATTTTGGTGCCAAAGTAAACCATGTGACCTATCATACCATTCAGGTTATAATCACATGATTTAAAAAGAGTATAAAACTATTGAATATATTGCATGTGTGGATTACCAGCTCACGTGATGATTGAAAACATGAAATGGAGTCATGAATTATTGCCCTGTTTTATTTTTTATAATTGTAAATATTGCATTTTTGTATTGAATTCTCATCATATATATTCATTCATGTATATAAAGTATTGGCCAGAATGGATGACTTACACAATCTTTTCCTGTACTTTTACATCATGCAGTGTTCATTCATTTTGCACATGATAGACTCATTTTGATTGGTCAAATTTGATGACACACTGTTTTTTCAATCAAAAAGTATTCATTTTATTGCAAGTTCTTATTCAGGTTGACAAATTAATTTCATATATTAATTTATTCTAATTTTTTGTTATTAACAATTCCAATGAATCATTAGATTTACCATTTTCAACAATTACAATTTTTAACTGATTATATAATGTATAAAATGATTATAATTTGGCATGTCTAGAAATATAGGGCACTCAGTGAGAATTCAACTCACTAACAATGGTCTAGTAACTCTCTAACCATTATATCAAGTAAGGTACCAAGTGCCAATCTATACATAAAAAATCCTATCATTTATGATGGGCATTATGCTTATTCATGTCCAAGTGATAATATTTTGGCACAATGTTACAAATATAGGGCACTCAGTGAGAATTGAACTCACTAACAATGGTCTACTAGCCAAATTCTTTAACATACATTACATACATACATATTTATCAATCTGTTCACAGGAGTAGGATGTGACACATGGCCATTTCTTAAAAGAGTTCAACAGGTTTGAATTCAGAGTTTTCTTTCTCTTAGACTAGTTGCCAAACCAACTTAAAAAACGTAGACCACTCTACTATTTACCCATAGCTGGAGGTTGAATAGTTGGATTCATATCTTTCCTGAGGGTATTAGCACTATGTGAAATGCAAACAGCCTTGCTCAGGATTTGAACTCTTCCTGCCATGTCCATTTCCTATGACAATAACCATTACACCACACACCTCCTCAACCTCTTTAACCATAATATCAAGTGAGTTGCTAAGTACCGATCTATAAATAGATAATCCTATCATTTATGATGGGCACTATGCTTATTCATGAATAAAATGAAAAATTGAGCGAAAGAATAATTTGTCTTTAGTTTATTTAATTAATTCAAGATCAGGAAAAATTTAGGCATGACTTTATAAGGAAAAGCAGGCAAATTGCTTGAGGCTATGCAAACACATTTGCCTAATATTTTCCATCATGAAAATGAAAATTAGTTTTACTTCTTAATATTTTTCACATTTCGTAGAAAGATTTTAATTGAAAATTAAATCCCCCAAAAATTACATTATGCATGTGTAATGCAGAATTTTGCATTTTGAGAGTCCCTAAAATTCTATTTCAATAAAAAGGCCAGTGATTTTCTACACGTTAGGATTGTTGTTTCTTATACTTTTTCAAACATTTCAGATTTCAGAAAATAAAAACAAGATTCAAACCTGATTTACGAGAAAATTTTTTCTTATGTTTTTAATTTCCAAGAATCAAATTTAATTGTTAATAATCCAAGTCAAAATAAATAAATAATACTGGGGAATCATAATATTTGGTGCCTGAGACATTAGACCTTTATTGTAGGTAAATTTTGGTAGCTGATTCTGAATATGCTACGAGTTTTTCTCCATCACCTCTGGTTACTAAGATATGATATACACCTAACTGTTATAGATACAACTAGTCTGGCACAAGCTTTGATATCTACAAATCATTATTATTGCCTTTTTTATTAATAAAATTATATCTCAAAAATTAGAGTTACAAAAAAGAAATAAAGGTTATATTCTTATTTAATGGTTTGTTTGTTTGTTTGTTTTGTTTTACGGCATATCAACCTCAGTGGGTCATTTAATGCCGATAAAGTTTTGAAATAAATCAATTCTTAATGGATAATACAATTTTTTTAAAATATATTTTTCTATTTAACCCATAGATGGGACCCTAACAGGTACTACCACTCCGGGTCAGAGTGGACCAGGGAGCAATGGGATGAATGGGGTGCTCCACATTCCCCAAACCTCCAAAACTGGAACCTCACCATCAGATAGAGTTTAACGTCATTCCCAGGACATGTAGACCGCAGCCACCGCCTTCTAGCACCCATATGATAAAAAGGGGTTGGGGCTTGCCAGAAGGGCAATAGGGTTGGGAAAATCATATAGGTGCTAGGGCTTGACGTGACCAGCTGATTGATCGGAGGGGGCCTCTCCGACCGACCGTCTAGCCCAAGATAGGGCCAAAGTGGAGTATTGCATGTCATGAATTGCTCATCCACCTGGGCTCTATCCTTAAGCATCACGGGTCGCCATCCACGGCCAACAGGTGGCCCCATTGGGGGAGTCTTACCCCTCTGCAGAGGTGCAATCGGTGCATTCTAACGTCCCAGCCGACAGGGCGGCTTATTTAATGGATTGAACATATCTACAATCAGGTCTAAAATCTGAGGCATCAAAAAACTTTTGAAAATTTGTTCCCCTGTGTAATTGGTAAATTCTACTTAAAACTTCAGAAATATTTTGTATAAAATATTTATGCAGACATAGACTGGGAAAGACCCGAACTTGAGATTATCAATTAAATCTGAAATATTAGGGATTATTGAATTAAGGGTTTACTGTTGGTTGGTTGGATTTTACAGCATGTCAACTCTTGTTGGGTTATTTTATGCCAAAGATTTTTCTTTTAACAATTACTTTGAATTTTACACTTGGGAACATAAAATGTGATGCTTGAGTTATTAGACCTTTTTTTAGGTAAATTTTGGTCACTGATTCTAAATAAGATATCAGTTTTCATTCATCACCTCTGGTTAATAAGATATGATATACACCTTACTGTTATACATACATTTAGTTGGACAAAAGGATTGAGCTCTACAAATCTATTTACTAATACTTGTGTTCCTTAATTGTTATTTCTTGCAATACCCTTTGGTTAAAAATGAGACCATCCAAATTATCCAAGATGAAATGCAAAAATGTAAATCCTGATTATTTGGTGTTGCTTATCCACCAAATTCTTATTTCTTATGAGTGAAGTGACCTCAGCTAAATAATGGACCATTCTTCTTCTATCATAAAGAAAGAAAGGGAATAAAAAGGATATGCCACACAGAAACATATAATAAAAAAGAAAGAAAAAGAGTTGGTGAGTGCATGGAAGCGCTAACGCTAATCTGTTTCAATCGAACATAATGAAAATAAGAAAAGAAGGGAAGAAAAAAAGTGAGAGAGAGTTAAATCAAGATTTTTATACTTTTTACATATTGAAGTATTTGGCAATAGCCCTTAAATAAACATATCAAACATTGTAATAATTAAATTATCATACTGTTGTATATCCACAGGTCCTGCTAGTTATTATCATTGCCTTTTTTATAAATAAAATGTTTTTATTCATTATCTCAAAAACTAGAACTGCTAGAGAGAAATGAAGGTTATATTCATATTCAGTGGATTGAATATACCAAGAATCAGGTCTAAAATCTGAGGCAACAAAAAGTTGTTTTTTTTAATTTGTTCCCCCAGTGGAATGCATCTGTAAAAAAAACAAATAAAGATGAACTCAGAAGTGATTTTCTCCTGTGGACACCTACACATGGACACACCAGTGTTGGACAATAGAGAAAAAATTCATACTGGGCAAAAAATGCAGAAGTCAGGATAAGTGACATTCTCCCGTGGAGACCTGCATATGGCCAAGCCAGTGAGGGCCATCCAGCAAGGACCTACATTGATCAACTCTGTACAGAGGACCTCCTAGGGTGATTACTGATAGGGATGGTTTGCAAGAGAGTGTCATGGATATTTGTGCTTCCAGAACAACTTAATGATGATGATGATGATGAAATATTACTTCTTGACCATTTTTAGATATTTTAAATTTTTAAAGAAAGCTCTAAATGATTTTCTCATCTTCTTATTATAACGGAGATTGTGTGTTTGTCTGTCTGTAACCGAAACTATATCACTACACAAGTCACAATTACCTTAGTTAATTACGTTATATTCTCCATGATTTTATTTTTATTTAAACCTCAATTATTTATAAAATTGTTATACATTATTAATACTGTTAACCATATCTACATACCAAAAACATGTAATTATATTTATATATACAGTAAAATAGCAGTTTACAGTGTGAATGGGAAGGCTAATTTGAATATTGATATTAAGAATTTGATTTTGATAAATATATGCTTAGCATTATTGATTTCTAATTTTTTGGTTTTTTCTTAATTAATACGAGCAAAAATCTCAGAGATAAATTTTAAAAGAAATCCATTAATAAGAAGAAATAACTGTAATTTTATTCTTTACTTCCTATTTTAACTAAATAGTTAAATTAGGAAAGTTTAGCAATGAAAGATGGGAGTAATGGAAGAGTAAGTTTTGGTTGTTCTATTTTTCGATTATACCTCCTTCTGTTTCAAATCTTTTTATCTGCATTCTTATTTAGTTTCATTAGTCTTTCTAATCTGATATAATATTTTATTACTTTAAAACTTAGATACTTGGACCCGGCGGAGGGTGCATATATTTGCTAGTTCAAATAATGAAGTTATAAACATAATTCATAAAGCTATCAAATAAGGAATTCAGAATAGTATTATTTCTTAGTCATTACCCCCCCCCCGCGCACCTCTCCCTTCTGCACCCCCACATTTCTCCAGAGTTAAACATTTTCCTCATCACGTCAATTAGCCATAATTAAAAGTTTCCATCAAGCAGAGACATGTGGCCAGACAGATTAAGGATTAATCTGTCAAGTCAGGATGACAAATAATAAGCAAGTCAAAAGTCCCACCTCCCGTCCTCTTCCAGAAACAGGAATTAAGAGCCTTAAAATAGAGCATAGAATGGGAAAACATGTTTATACACTATAATTCTTGCTGACCGTCACTAGCAGGCACCTACATATTCGAAAAATGCACTAGAATATCCATTAAGGCCGGAGACTAATGACCACTTGTCTGCTGAAAGAATGGACACTTGAGACCTCAGGTGGGAAGAAGTTCAGAAGCTGCCAGCTTTTTGTCAGAAGTCAGATAGAGAAGTCACTAATCATTTGTGGTTTACAGACCAGAACCAGCGACAGAGACACACAGTTAAGAATCTTTGAATCCGTGCTCTCCTTTCAATCTGTGCTCCCCTTTGTAGCTCCACTTCTCATAAGAATCCATCCACCATGAATATTTTATTCCAGCTGAAATTAAAAGCAATTATTTGAGATATGCAACTGCAGCTGTTGGCTGCATTATGGCATTGCTTGATGAGGTGGCCAAATGACAATGTGATGATGCTGAAAGGAGTTGATAGGGGAAGGTTTCTGTCATGAATTGAAGCTTCTCGAGGATGGTCAAGGGAAAAGTAGGAATCATGGGATTATGGAGTATGCGCATTAAGGAGATATCATCTCAAGGAAATAGAAATTAAAATGAGACCATCCAAATATATCCAAGATAAAATGCAAAAATGTTAATCTTGATTATCTGGTGTTGCTTATCCGCCGAATTCATATTTCTTATGAGTGTAGTCAACTCAGCTAAATAATGGACCATTCTGTTTTTATTATAACGAAATAAAGGGAAGAAAAAGGACATGCTACACAGAGAAAATATAATAAGAAAGAAAGAGAGAAAGAAAGAAAAAGAGTAAGGGAAAGATAGAGAGAGGGGTTGAAATAAGTTTTCAACATTCTCTTGCTACTAAATTGCTAAAATTGCAAGCCCAACTTTAAAGGGAAGATCATTGTATGTATTTACCCAACCCCCCACCACAGCAGAAGGTCAATTTTGTTTAAGCAGATTTTGATTGATTTATTGTTTATGTCTAGAGGGTTAGGGAATTGTATGCCTAACAGTTAAGGAATTGCATATATTGTATGTCTATTTTTACATTTTGTTGTGCAATGTATTAAGTACATTCATATATATATATATATATATATATATATATATATATATATATATATATATATATATAAGTAAGTAAAATAAAATCGTTGGAGTGGCCTAAAGTCAGTATCAGCCAGACAGTGATGGAGTCTATCCCCTTTCACTAGCACTAGACCAAGGAGATTTTTTGGTATCTAAGGGGGAATCCCACTCCTACCATCAGCTCCTCACTTTACCACAAATATCCATGTGCTACTATACACTGAGTTGGTGAGGGAACCTCGAGGTTCCCAACTGGACAGTCTACCAACTGAGCTAAGCTGGCACTATTTATATATATATATATATATATATATATATATATATATGTGTGTGTGTGTGTGTGTGTGTGTGTGTGTGTATGTGTGTTCCTGCATACATTCATATATTTATACAAATATATAAATATATAATTGTATATGTATAAAACATTATGCAATTATCATTATTGTCAAGTGATTCTGATAACACAAATTTCCTTCACTCTCTCTCTCACGCTATCTGTCTTTATTGGTCATCACTTTTGGCAGGTTTTCATAGAGCTGATGAATGTACATTTTTGATGCTGGATAACACTGGTGTTTCCTCAGTTACCAATTAGCAAAATTATTTTAATTCCAGGATTTTCTACCATAATTGTGACTAACAGTCTCTAACCCAAGGTTTTTACCAAATCTAAAATTAGAAAAAGACTCACATGTGTTGCATACTGGGGTTTTCACCGTACCAAATCTTTATAACGTTGTATACCCTTTCTTACTTCTTACTTCTGGCCGACTTTGGTTCTTCTATCATCTATCTTGGTCTGGAATCTTCTATGGTTTCTGTTAGGGATCACTCCTTATCAGAAGCCCTGTGTCATTTTTTAGTTTTTTTTTAGGTAATAAACACAAGACTTTGATTTACGTTGATGTTACTTTATTTATAAATCCCCAACCCAGACAATCTGCGCAGATGAGGCTTACATGTTGCTAGCTCAGTTTCTAACTTCTAACTGCTTAAAATTACTATATCATTAAACCGGAAGAGGGTCTTCTATTGCCTTCTGGTTCTCACGATCCATCCCCGCAAGGCAAGGTGAGAGGGAGGTCAAGCGTTGTCACTCACTCTCAAGGCCATCAGCTGTACTAATCGCCATTATGATTTCTACAATACCTTACAAAAAGTATTAGGGATCTAATAACTATGTAACACATGTATCAAAATTTCCAAAAATAACTTTTCCCTATTTTTCCACCAAAAGTTAATGAATCTGACTACCAGAATTTTTCTTGCTGGTTAGTTGCAGTCCAGTAGACAAAGAATACAGTTGTAAGATACTCTATGTTGAACAAAAAATATCGGTCCCAAATTTCACAACAATAACTAAGTTTTATCCTCAAAGGAATTAAAAATGAATGCTAAAAACATTTATGTTAACATACAAAAATTAGTTCGCAGACAAAAAGCATACTTTGTAAATTATTGTTTATTGAAAAACTAATACATAAAAATATAATGCCAGGTCAATTAACCTCCTGTTATTTGTTTTGCTATTTGCTTGTTCTATCTAGAATTCCTTTGAGACTTAACATTTTATCAAAGTTACCTGGAAGACTCCTCTGCTATAACATTAACCTACATTTTATGAAATCATTATGCATAATTTGTGAAAATTCACCCTATCCTCATAATAATACTATTAATGCCACAATTCTCTGTACTCCTATCAATACCAGCAATTTCTAAGGTTTTCTTGCTTGTTACAGTTATATATATATATATATTTGAATATACCTATATATATATATATATATATATATATAATATATATATATATATATATATATATATATATATATATTATATATATATATATATATATATATATATATATATATATTATATATATATATATATATATATATATATATATATATATATATATATATATATATATATTCATATATATATATGTATAGAGAGAGACCGTCTGCCTAGGAATCACAAGGTTCAATACCGGCCCTTGGCAAATCAGCATATAAGTAGCACTGGTATCGGTGAAGTAAGGAGGTGATGGTAGGTGTGGCGTTCCACATCTGACATAAAAACAATCTCCTTAGTCTAGCACTAATGAAAGGATAGACTCCCTTGCTGTCTCTCTGATACCGAAATCTGGCCAACCTGACCACTTTACTTATATATATATATATACATACAGAAAAAGGAAGGTGAGTAAAGAATTATATATATATATATATATATATATATATATATATATATATAAAGTGTGTTAAAAAGTATTGAGATTTTTTGTACTTTTTGACACTCCTTGTATACTGAAAAAAATTGATGTTTCATTCATTGTTCATTTCTATCTTGGTAAATACAGACTCAGTCTTGATACTTTTATGACACACCTTGTATATATATATATATATATATAGAGAGAGAGAGAGAGAGACAGACAGACAGACAGACAGACAGACAGAGTGAGACAGATAGAGAAAAGAGACGGAGAGTAAAGAATTAGATGTATAGAACACCAAGTAAGAGATAAGTTAACTGATATGCATATGTATAGAAACATTAAAAATAATGATATATAGTTAAACAGGATAGACAGTAGGTAGATAATACAAAAAAAGAACAATAAACAATCTGTATCTATAAGTTTTTTTATTAGTTAGGTTGTAAAAAAGATGTTTTAGTTAAATTTTGTGAGATAACATGATGAAAGGAATACATTTAAGAAAAAGGAAATTGATAAAAATGTTTTCTTTAAAAACTTATTTTTTGAAAAGTCTTTGATTATGGAATCTTAAAATGAAATGAAAGAAAAACATTTTTAAATAAAGATTAGACCAGCTAAAAAATGTAATAAGAAATGAAAATTTTAACCACTAAAAAGGTCAAAATATATTCAGAGATAATTTTTATCATATAATGAATCACTAATAAATTTTATCTGGAAGCGCTGAAAAGTTTTTGTACTAACCAAGAAGGAAATAAACATTTATAATAAATTCTGTTCATGTTTTTGTGTTACATAATTCATGAGCAGTCATAAATTCTGAGTGTACCTGTAGTTAGAATTTTAAATGAAGTCTGTTATACTTAAAAATGACAGGTTCTGTGGAAAGTTACTGGTGCCAATGAGTGACAACGGTAACATTCCAACTGACCTTACGGTATACAGGCGTGAGAATAAGTTTTAGTTTAGTTAGTCAGATGTGAGCCGGCACCCTATCAAAGAGGATGTCTCTTAGGGTTCGCAACTCCCTCGTGGGGGAAACATGGGCAGTGTTGAAAATAAAAGCTTGATCAAGAAACAACTAAGTCTTGTTTGTTAATTGAATATTAACAACAATGACTAGCCCAGCATGAAGAAGAATCAACAGAAAGAAGACCAGCCCTTAACAAAAAACCCTAGATCAACTCGAGAAAATGATGTGAAGCCTCACGGGAGTTTGTATTTTTTCATTTTTTATTTTTTATTTTAATTTCATTTGAATCCCCACAAGCTAAAGACGTTTTGTTTGGTTCATTCTTATTAGGGATTCAAAGCTTTTTAAATACTTTTGATCTATCTAACCATAGATAGGACCCTAACAGTTATTACCACTCTGGATCAGAGTGGACCTGGGAAGTAATGGCTATGAATGTGAGTAGTCCACACTCACCAGAGCTTCAGAATTGGAATCTCATAACTAAATGCAGTTTAACTTCATACTCAAGACACTAAGACCCTCAGCCTCCACCTTCTGGCACATAAAAGGTTTAGGGGGTTTACTATAAAGGCAATAGGGTCAGGACACTCATATAGGTGTTAGAATTTGATGTAACGAGCCTGTTGATCAGCTGGAGTATTCTTTGACTGCCCATTTAACCTAAGTAAGGGCCATCTTATGGACTGCTCAGCCACCAGGATTCCATCTGAGCATCACAAGTCACCACACACTGCAACAGGTACCCCAATTAAGAGGAGGGTTCTTATCCCTCTGCAGAGGTACAATCAGTGTATTCTAAAGCCCAGATGACAGGGCTGAAGTTTTTAATGTAATAAAATATTATATTAAAAAGATTAACAAAACTAAATAAGAATGATAATAAATATTACACTCATTTGAATGTTATTGATTTCTAAACAAAATTATATTTAGGATTGCTTCCGATATGTTTTTAATATATAATATTAATGTATTTAACAGAATGTAGAACCTAAAACAAATACGAAAAAAATACTACCAAACAACAAATCTAAAACAGATATTCTATCAAATAAATCCAGAAAAACTACTCGGATACATAAAAGAGGCACACATCTACAACAAAATCTAAAAATCTTCCCAAAATGAAAACACAAAAATATATGTTAAAAAGAATCATCTAAAAGTTCCATTCACAAAAATATGTCAAAGACAAAAAATCTTAGAAAATTAAACATTATCACCAATTCATTTCAAAAATGTAGTCGGCATTAAATGACCCATTGAGGTTGATATGCCGTAAAACAAGAACAAATCAAACCAATATGTTTGAGAATTTTAATTACCTTTTGAATAGGTATCTAATTAACTAAAATATAACAAATTTAAATTAATAGAATAGGATATTATTCATTGTGTGGAAGATTAGGGAGAGCAAACATGTCATTGTCACTTCCTCAGATCAACAGGTCCTTTTTATCTTCCTGGGGCAGGCTTTCCTATAAAGAATGAGAGAATTTCTAATCTTATAAAGGTTAGGAGTTAGGGGATCACCAAGAATAATACAGTACCTTCTCCATTGATGGAATGCCTATCATGTAACAGGGTTGTCAGTAAGATATATTTCAAGTGTTTCCTTTTGTTCCTCCCACTCCACCCTGAAAAATGGCAGAAGACGCCATGGCAACATAGAAGACACGTTTATCTTGAAGTATGGAATTTTCTCAGGTTCAGAGATTTGTTGTTATTACTTATGCCAATGTATGTATTTACACAACCTTTTCACATGAGTAGGATGCAACACAAGTTTGGTTGTCAATGCAGTATAGTAGGTACCACCAAACCCATGTCACATGATCAGTTTAGGCAATATTGAAGGAAGAAACATAAAATATTTTTGAAGTTTTTTCAAAATCTTGCAAAAAAAAAAAAAATATAAAGGGTTGTTTACAAAAAAACAATTCATACAAAGAACAAATTATCCAACAGGGGGGAAATTACTCACCATTATCTTGAAAAATAAGTAAACAGTCCGTTTTTTTACAACAGGATTGGTTTCTTTAGTGATATTTTTGTAGAATTCTGTATTCATGGTTCTTCTACTGAAAAAAAATCCTGTATAGAAACTTATAAAAATCTTGTGATATGATTATTCAGACTCTTATCTTTATGGAAAAAAAATAAAAATCATTTTTTTATCAGTTCATTTTTTCAGATTTCCTAAAATAAAATAGGGTTGTGGGAGACCTCTTTAAAAATATTTCCCCTAACATATTTTAGGAAAACTTATTTTAAACATAATTTCATCAATAGGTAAATAATTACCGAAATTTTTGTTAAAATTTGATAGTTGATTTTTTAAAAAGCCAGTAGTCATAACTTGTTTTTGTCTACATTAAATTTCAATTGATTTTTTCGATGCAAAAATGTAAACATTGTTTTTGTTCATAATTTTCATTATTTTTGTAAGCTGAAAATTAAAAAAAAAAAATGATCAGGATTTTTATACTTTTTACATATTGAAGTATTTGGTAATAGCCCTTAAATAAACATATCAAACATTGTAATAATTAAATTATCATACTGTTGTATATCCACAGGTCCTGCTAGTTATTATCATTGCCTTTTTGATTAATAAAATGTTTTTATCATTATCTCAAAAACTAGAACTGCTAGAAGAAATGAAGGTGATATTCGTATTCAGTGGATTGGATATACCAAGAATCAGGTCTAAAATCTGAGGCAATAAATTTTTTTTTTAAATTTGTTCCCCCAGTGGAATGCATCCAAAAAAAACAAATAAAGATGAACTCAGAAGTGATGTTCTCCTGTGGACACCTACACATGGACACACCAGTGTTGGACAATAGAGAAAAAATTCATACTTGGTAAAAAATGCAGAAGTAAGGATAAGTGACATTCTCCTGTGGAGACCTGCATTGGCCAAGCCAGTGAGGGCCATCCAGCAAGGACCTACATCGATCAACTCTGTACAGAGGACCTCTTAGGGTGATTACTGATAGGGATGGATTACTGATAGGGATGGTTTGTTTCCAGAACGACTTGAATGATGATGATGATGATGAAATATTACTTCTTGACCATTTTTAGATATTCTAAATTTTTAAAGAAAGCTCTAAATGACTTTCTCATCTTCTTATTATAATGGAGATTGTGTGTTTGTCTGTCTGTAATCCGAAACTATATCACTACACAAGTCACAATTACCTTAGTTAATTACGTTATATTCTCCATGATTTTATTTTTATTTAAACCTCAGTTATCTATAAAATTGTTATACATTATTAATACTGTTAACATATCTATATACCAAAAACATGTATATTATTTTATATATACAGTAAAATAGCAGTTTACAGTGTGAATGGAAGGCTATTTGCATATTGATATTAAAAATTTGATTTTGATAAATATATGCTTAGCATTATTGATTTCTAATTTTTTGGTTTTATCTTAATTAATACGAGCAAAATTTTAAATTTTAAAAGAAATCCATTAATAAGAAGAAATAACTGTAATTTTATTCTTTACTTCCTATTTTAACTAAATAGTTAATTAGGAAAGTTTAGCAATGAAAGATGGGAGTAATGGAAGAGTTAGTTTCGGTTGTTCTATTTTTCGATTATACCCCTTCTGTTTCAAATCTTTTTATCTGTATTCTTATTTAGTTCCATTAGTCTTTCTAATCTGATATAATATTTTTATACTTTAAAACTTTGATACTTGCACCCTGTGGAGGGTGCATATATTTGCTAGTTCAAATAATGAAGTTATAAACATAATTCATAAAGCTATCAAATAAGGAATTCAGAATAGTATTATTTCTTAGTCATTACTCCCCCCCGCCGCACCTCTCCCTTCTGCCACCCACATTTCTCCAGAGTTAAACATTTTCCTCATCACGTCAATTAGCCATAATTAAAGTTTCCATCAAGCAGAGACATGTGGCCAGACAGATTAAGGATTAATCTGTCAAGTCAGGATGACAAATAATAAGCAAGTCAAAAGTCCCACCTCCGTCCTCTTCCAGAAACAGGAATTAAGAGCCTTAAAATAGAGCATAGAATGGGAAAACATGTTTATACACTATAATCTTGCTGACCGTCACTAGCAGGCACCTACATATTCGAAAAATGCACTAGAATATCCATTAAGGCCGGAGACTAATGCACCTTGTCTGCTGAAAGAATGGACACTTGAGACCTCAGGTGGGAAGAAGTTCAGAAGCTGCCAGCTTTTTGTCAGAAGTCAGATAGAGAAGTCACTAATCATTTGTGGTTTACAGACCAGAACCAGCGACAGAGACACACAGTTAAGAATCTTGAATCCGTGCTCTCCTTTCAATCTGTGCTCCCCTTTGTAGCTCCACTTCTCATAAGAATCCATCCACCATGAATATTTTATTCCAGCTGAAATTAAAAGCATTATTTGAGATATGCAACTGCAGCTGTTGGCTGCATTATGGCATCGCTTGATGAGGTGGCCAAATGACAATGTGATGATGCTGAAAGGAGTTGATAGGGGAAGGTTTCTGTCATGAATTGAAGCTTCTCGAGGATGGTCAAGGGAAAAGTAGGAATCATGGGATTATGGAGTATGCGCTTAAGGAGATATCATCTCAAGGAAATAGAAATTAAAATGAGACCATCCAAATAATATCCAAGATAAAATGCAAAAAATGTAAATCTTGATTATCTGGTGTTGCTTATCCGCCGAATTCCATATTTCTTATGAGTGTAGTCAACTCAGCTAAATAATGGACCATTCTGTTTTTTATTATAACGAAATAAAGGGAAGAAAAAGGACATGCTACACAGAGAAAATATAATAAGAAAGAAAGAAAGAAAGAAAGAGAGAAAAAGAGTAAGCGAAATATAGAGAGAGGGGTTGAAATAAGTTTTCAACATTCTCTTGCTACTAAATTGCTAAAATTGCAAGCCGAACTTTAAAGGGAAGATCATTGTATGTATTTACCCAACCCCCCACCACAGGCAGAAGGTCAATTTTGTTTAAGCAGATTTTGATTGATTTATTGATTGTTGTTATTGATATGTCAATTAATTTGTGGTTAGAGGTTAGGGAATTGTATGCCTAACAGTTAAGGAATTGCATATATGTATGTCTATTTTTACATTTTGTTGTGCAATGTATTAGTACATTCTTGTATATATTATATATATATATATATATATATAATATATATATATATATATATAAGTAAAATAAAATCGTTGGAGTGGCCTAAGTCAGTATCAGCCAGACAGTGATGGAGTCTCTCCTTTTCACTAGCACTAGACCAAGGAGATTTTTTGGTATCTGAGGGGGAATCCACTCCTACCATCAGCTCCTCACTTTACCACAAAATATCCATGTGCTACTTATACACTGAGTTGGTGAGGGAACCTCGAGGTTCCCAACTGGCACTCTACCAACTGAGCTAAGCTGGCACTATTATATATATTATAATATATATATATATATATATATATGTGTGTGTGTGTGTGTGTGTGTGTGTGTGTGTATGTGTGTTCCTGCATACATTCATATATTTATACAAATATATAAATATATAATTGTATATGTATAAACATTATGCAATTATCATTATTATCAAGTGATTCTGATAACACAAATTCCCTTACTCTCTCTCACGCTATCTGTCTTTATTGGTCATCACTTTTGGCAGGTTTTCATAGAGCTGATGAATGTACATTTTTGATGCTGGATAACACTCGTGTTTCCTCAGTTCAAATTATCAAAATTATTTTAATTCCAGGATTTTCTACCATAATTGTGACTAACAGTCTCTAACCCAAGGTTTTTACCAAATCTAAAATTGAAAAAGACTCACATGTGTTGCATACTGGGGTTTCACCGTACCAAATCTATATAACGTCGTATACCTTTCTTACTTCTTACTTCTGGCCGACTTGGTTCTTCTATCATCTATCTTGGTCTGGAATCTTCTATTGGTTTCTGTTAGGGATCACTCCTTATCAGAAGCCCTGTGTCATTTTTTAGTTTTTTTTTAGGTAATAAACACAAGACTTTGATTTACGTTGATGTTACTTTATTTATAAATCCCCAACCCAGACAATCTGCGCAGATGAGGCTTACATGTTGCTAGCTCAGTTTCTAACTTCTAACTGCTTAAAATTACTATATCATTAAACCGGAAGAGGGTCTTCTATTGCCTTCTGGTTCTCACGATCCATCCCCGCAAGGCAAGGTGAGAGGGAGGTCAAGCGTTGTCACTCACTCTCAAGGCCATCAGCTGTACTAATCGCCATTATGATTTCTACAATACCTTACAAAAAGTATTAGGGATCTAATAACTATGTAACACATGTATCAAAATTTCCAAAAATAACTTTTCCCTATTTTTCCACCAAAAGTTAATGAATCTGACTACCAGAATTTTTCTTGCTGGTTAGTTGCAGTCCAGTAGACAAAGAATACAGTTGTAAGATACTCTATGTTGAACAAAAAATATCGGTCCCAAATTTCACAACAATAACTAAGTTTTATCCTCAAAGGAATTAAAAATGAATGCTAAAAACATTTATGTTAACATACAAAAATTAGTTCGCAGACAAAAAGCATACTTTGTAAATTATTGTTTATTGAAAAACTAATACATAAAAATATAATGCCAGGTCAATTAACCTCCTGTTATTTGTTTTGCTATTTGCTGTTCTATCTAGAATTCCTTTGAGACTTAACATTTTATCAAGTTACCTGGAAGACTCCTCTGCTATAACATTAACCTACATTTTATGAAATCATTATGCATAATTTGTGAAAATTCACCCTATCCTCATAATAATACTATTAATGCCACAATTCTCTGTACTCCTATCAATACAGCAATTTCTAAGGTTTTCTTGCTTGTTACAGTTATATATATATATATATTTGAATATTACCTATATATATATATATAATATTTATAATATATATATATATATTCAATATATAATATATATATATATATATTCGTATATATATATATATATATATATATATATATATTATATATTATTCATATATATATATGTATAGAGAAGACCGTCTGCCTAGGAATCACAAGGTTCAATACCGGCTTGGCAAATCAGCATATAAGTAGCACTGGTATCGGTGAAGTAAGGAGGTGATGGTAGGTGTGGCGTTCCACATCTGACATAAAAAACAATCTCCTTAGTCTAGCACTAATGAAAGGATAGACTCCTTGCTGTCTCTCTGATACCGAAATCTGGCCAACCTGACCACTTTACTTATATATATATATATACATACAGAAAAAGGAAGGTGAGTAAAGAATTATATATATATATATATTATATATTATATATATATATATAAAGTGTGTTAAAAAGTATTGAGATTTTTTGTACTTTTTGACACTCCTTGTATACTGAAAAAAATTGATGTTTCATTCATTGTTCATTTCTATCTTGGTAAATACAGACTCAGTCTTGATACTTTTATGACACACCTTGTATATATATATATATATATTAGAGAGAGACAGACAGACAGACAGACAGACAGACAGAGAGACAGAGTGAGACAGATAGAGAAAAGAGACGGAGAGTAAAGAATTAGATGTATAGAACACCAAGTAAGAGATAAGTTAACTGATATGCATATGTATAGAAACATTAAAAATAATGATATATAGTTAAACAGGATAGACAGTAGGTAGATAATACAAAAAAAGAACAATAAACAATCTGTATCTATAAGTTTTTTTTTATAGTTAGGTTGTAAAAAAGATGTTTTAGTTAATTTTGTGAGATAACATGATGAAAGGAATACATTTAAGAAAAAGGAATTGATAAAAATGTTTTCTTTAAAAACTTATTTTTTGAAAAGTCTTTGATTATGGAATCTTAAAATGAAATGAAAGAAAAACATTTTTAAATAAAGATTAGACCAGCTAAAAAATGTAATAGAAATGAAAATTTTAACCACTAAAAAGGTCAAAATATATTCAGAGATAATTTTTTATCATATAATGAATCACTAATAAATTTTATCTGGAAGCGCTGAAAAGTTTTTGTACTAACCAAGAAGGAAATAAACATTTATAATAAATTCTGTTCATTGTTTTTGTGTTACATAATTCATGAGCAGTCATAAATTCTGAGTGTACCTGTAGTTAGAATTTTAAATGAAGTCTGTTATACTTAAAAATGACAGGTTTCGTGGAAAGTTACTGGTGCCAATGAGTGACAACGGTAACATTCCACTGACTTACGGTATACAGGCGTGAGAATAAGTTTTAGTTGCCAAACCAAACTTAAAAAACGTAGACCACTCTACTATTTACCCATAGCTGGAGGTTGAATAGTTGGATTCATATCTTTCCTGAGGGTATTAGCACTATGTGAAATGCAAACAGCCTTGCTCAGGATTTGAACTCTTCCTGCCATGTCCATTTCCTATGACAATAACCATTACACCACACACCTCCTCAACCTCTTTAACCATAATATCAAGTGAGTTGCTAAGGACCGATCTATAAATAGATAATCCTATCATTTATGATGGGCACTATGCTTATTCATGAATAAAATGAAAAATTGAGCGAAAGAATAATTTGTCTTTAGTTTATTTAATTAATTCAAGATCAGGAAAAATTTAGGCATGACTTATAAGGAAAAGCAGGCAAATTGCTTGAGGCTATGCAAACACATTGCCTAATATTTTCCATCATGAAAATGAAAATTAGTTTTACTTCTTAATATTTTTCACATTTCGTAGAAAGATTTTAATTGAAAATTAAATCCCCCAAAAATTACATTATGCATGTGTAATGCAGAATTTTGCATTTTGAGAGTCCCTAAAATTCTATTTCAATAAAAAGGCCAGTGATTTTCTACACGTTAGGATTGTTGTTTCTTATACTTTTTCAAACATTTCAGATTTCAGAAAATAAAAACAAGATTCAAACCTGATTTACGAGAAAAATTTTTTCTTATGTTTTTAATTTCCAAGAATCAAATTTAATTGTTAATAATCCAAGTCAAAATAAATAAATAATACTGGGGAATCATAATATTTGGTGCCTGAGACATTAGACCTTTATTGTAGGTAAATTTTGGTAGCTGATTCTGAATATGCTACGAGTTTTTCTCCATCACCTCTGGTTACTAAGATATGATATACACCTAACTGTTATAGATACAACTAGTCTGGCACAAGCTTTGATATCTACAAATCATTATTATTGCCTTTTTTATTAATAAAATTATATCTCAAAAATTAGAGTTACAAAAAAGAAATAAAGGTTATATTCTTATTTAATGGTTTGTTTGTTTGTTTGTTTTGTTTTACGGCATATCAACCTCAGTGGGTCATTTAATGCCGATAAAGTTTTGAAATAAATTCAATTCTTAATGGATAATACAATTTTTTTAAAAATATATTTTTCTATTTAACCCATAGATGGGACCCTAACAGGTACTACCACTCCGGGTCAGAGTGGACCAGGGAGCAATGGGATGAATGGGGTGCTCCACATTCCCCAAACCTCCAAAACTGGAACCTCACCATCAGATAGAGTTTAACGTCATTCCCAGGACATGTAGACCCGCAGCCACCGCCTTCTAGCACCCATATGATAAAAAGGGGTTGGGGCTTGCCAGAAGGGCAATAGGGTTGGGAAAATCATATAGGTGCTAGGGCTTGACGTGACCAGCTGATTGATCGGAGGGGGCCTCTCCGACCGACCGTCTAGCCCAAGATAGGGCCAAAGTGGAGTATTGCATGTCATGAATTGCTCATCCACCTGGCTCTATCCTTAAGCATCACGGGTCGCCATCCACGGCCAAACAGGTGGCCCCATTGGGGAGTCTTACCCCTCTGCAGAGGTGCAATCGGTGCATTCTAACGCCCCAGCCGACAGGGCGGCTTATTTAATGGATTGAACATATCTACAATCAGGTCTAAAATCTGAGGCATCAAAAAATTTTGAAAATTTGTTCCCCTGTGTAATTGGTAAATTCTACTTAAAACTTCAGAAATATTTTGTATAAAATATTTATGCAGACATAGACTAGGAAAGACCCCCAACTTGAGATTATCAATTAAATCTGAAATATTAGGGATTATTGAATTAAGGGTTTACTGTTGGTTGGTTGGATTTTACAGCATGTCAACTCTTGTTGGGTTATTTTATGCCAAAGATTTTTCTTTTAACAATTACTTTGAATTTTACACTTGGGAACATAAAATGTGATGCTTGAGTTATTAGACCTTTTTTTAGGTAAATTTTGGTCACTGATTCTAAATAAGATATCAGTTTTCATTCATCACCTCTGGTTAATAAGATATGATATACACCTTAATGTTATACATACATTTAGTTGGACAAAAGGATTGAGCTCTACAAATCTATTTACTAATACTTGTGTTCCTTAATTGTTATTTCTTGCAATACCCTTTGGTTAAAAATGAGATTGTCCAAATTATCCAAAATGAAATGCAAAAATGTAAATCCTGATTATTTGGTGTTGCTTATCCGCCAAATTCTTATTTCTTATGAAGTGAAGTGACCTCAGCTAAAAATTGGACCATTCTTCTTCTATCATAAAGAAAGAAAGGGAATAAAAAGGATATGCCACACAGAAAAATATAATAAGAAAGAGGGAAAGAAAGAAAGAAAAAGAGTTGGTGAGTGTATGGAAGCGCTAACGCTAATCTGTTTCAATCGAACATAATGAAAATAAGAAAAGAAGGGAAGAAAAAAAGTGAGAGAGAGTTAAATCAAGATTTTTATACTTTTTACATATTGAAGTATTTGGTAATAGCCCTTAAATAAACATATCAAACATTGTAATAATTAAATTATCATACTGTTGTATATCCACAGGTCCTGCTAGTTATTATCATTGCCTTTTTGATTAATAAAATGTTTTTATTCATTATCTCAAAAACTAGAACTGCTAGAAAGAAATGAAGGTGATATTCGTATTCAGTGGATTGGATATACCAAGAATCAGGTCTAAAATCTGAGGCAATAAATTTTTTTTTTTAAATTTGTTCCCCCAGTGGAATGCATCCAAAAAAAACAAATAAAGATGAACTCAGAAGTGATGTTCTCCTGTGGACACCTACACATGGACACACCAGTGTTGGACAATAGAGAAAAAATTCATACTTGGTAAAAAATGCAGAAGTAAGGATAAGTGACATTCTCCTGTGGAGACCTGCATATGGCCAAGCCAGTGAGGGCCATCCAGCAAGGACCTACATCGATCAACTCTGTACAGAGGACCTCTTAGGGTGATTACTGATAGGGATGGATTACTGATAGGGATGGTTTGTTTCCAGAACGACTTGATGATGATGATGATGATGAAATATTACTTCTTGACCATTTTTAGATATTCTAAATTTTTAAAGAAAGCTCTAAATGACTTTCTCATCTTCTTATTATAATGGAGATTGTGTGTTTGTCTGTCTGTAATCGAAACTATATCACTACACAAGTCACAATTACCTTAGTTAATTACGTTATATTCTCCATGATTTTATTTTTATTTAAACCTCAGTTATCTATAAAATTGTTATACATTATTAATACTGTTAACCATATCTATATACCAAAAACATGTAATTATATTTATATATACAGTAAAATAGCAGTTTACAGTGTGAATGGGAAGGCTAATTTGCATATTGATATTAAAAATTTGATTTTGATAAATATATGCTTAGCATTATTGATTTCTAATTTTTTGGTTTTATCTTAATTAATACGAGCAAAATTTTAAATTTTAAAAGAAATCCATTAATAAGAAGAAATAACTGTAATTTTATTCTTTACTTCCTATTTTAACTAAATAGTTAAATTAGGAAAGTTTAGCAATGAAAGATGGGAGTAATGGAAGAGTTAGTTTCGGTTGTTCTATTTTTCGATTATACCCCCTTCTGTTTCAAATCTTTTTATCTGTATTCTTATTTAGTTCCATTAGTCTTTCTAATCTGATATAATATTTTATTACTTTAAAACTTTGATACTTGCACCCTGTGGAGGGTGCATATATTTGCTAGTTCAAATAATGAAGTTATAAACATAATTCATAAAGCTATCAAATAAGGAATTCAGAATAGTATTATTTCTTAGTCATTACTCCCCCCCCGCCGCACCTCTCCCTTCTGCACCCCCACATTTCTCCAGAGTTAAACATTTTCCTCATCACGTCAATTAGCCATAATTAAAAGTTTCCATCAAGCAGAGACATGTGGCCAGACAGATTAAGGATTAATCTGTCAAGTCAGGATGACAAATAATAAGCAAGTCAAAAGTCCCACCTCCCGTCCTCTTCCAGAAACAGGAATTAAGAGCCTTAAAATAGAGCATAGAATGGGAAAACATGTTTATACACTATAATTCTTGCTGACCGTCACTAGCAGGCACCTACATATTCGAAAAATGCACTAGAATATCCATTAAGGCCGGAGACTAATGACCACTTGTCTGCTGAAAGAATGGACACTTGAGACCTCAGGTGGGAAGAAGTTCAGAAGCTGCCAGCTTTTTGTCAGAAGTCAGATAGAGAAGTCACTAATCATTTGTGGTTTACAGACCAGAACCAGCGACAGAGACACACAGTTAAGAATCTTTGAATCCGTGCTCTCCTTTCAATCTGTGCTCCCCTTTGTAGCTCCACTTCTCATAAGAATCCATCCACCATGAATATTTTATTCCAGCTGAAATTAAAAGCAATTATTTGAGATATGCAACTGCAGCTGTTGGCTGCATTATGGCATCGCTTGATGAGGTGGCCAAATGACAATGTGATGATGCTGAAAGGAGTTGATAGGGGAAGGTTTCTGTCATGAATTGAAGCTTCTCGAGGATGGTCAAGGGAAAAGTAGGAATCATGGGATTATGGAGTATGCGCATTAAGGAGATATCATATCAAGGAAATAGAAATTAAAATGAGACCATCCAAATATATCCAAGATAAAATGCAAAAATGTAAATCTTGATTATCTGGTGTTGCTTATCCGCCGAATTCATATTTCTTATGAGTGTAGTCAACTCAGCTAAATAATGGACCATTCTGTTTTTTATTATAACGAAATAAAGGGAAGAAAAAGGACATGCTACACAGAGAAAATATAATAAGAAAGAAAGAAAGAAAGAAAGAGAGAAAAAGAGTAAGCGAAATATAGAGAGAGGGGTTGAAATAAGTTTTCAACATTCTCTTGCTACTAAATTGCTAAAATTGCAAGCCGAACTTTAAAGGGAAGATCATTGTATGTATTTACCCAACCCCCCCACCACAGGCAGAAGGTCAATTTTGTTTAAGCAGATTTTGATTGATTTATTGATTGTTGTTATTGATATGTCAATTAATTTGTGGTTAGAGGTTAGGGAATTGTATGCCTAACAGTTAAGGAATTGCATATATTGTATGTCTATTTTTACATTTTGTTGTGCAATGTATTAAGTACATTCTATATATATATATATATATATATATATATATATATATATATATATATATAATAAGTAAATAAAATCGTTGGAGTGGCCTAAAGTCAGTATCAGCCAGACAGTGATGGAGTCTATCCCCTTTTCACTAGCACTAGACCAAGGAGATTTTTTTGGTATCTGAGGGGGAATCCCACTCCTACCATCAGCTCCTCACTTTACCACAAATATCCATGTGCTACTTATACACTGAGTTGGTGAGGGAACCTCGAGGTTCCCAACTGGACACTCTACCAACTGAGCTAAGCTGGCACTATTTATATATATATATATATATATATATATATATATGTGTGTGTGTGTGTGTGTGTGTGTGTGTGTGTATGTGTGTTCCTGCATACATTCATATATTTATACAAATATATAAATATATAATTGTATATGTATAAAACATTATGCAATTATCATTATTATCAAGTGATTCTGATAACACAAATTCCCTTCACTCTCTCTCACGCTATCTGTCTTTATTGGTCATCACTTTTGGCAGGTTTTCATAGAGCTGATGAATGTACATTTTTGATGCTGGATAACACTCGTGTTTCCTCAGTTACAAATTATCAAAATTATTTTAATTCCAGGATTTTCTACCATAATTGTGACTAACAGTCTCTAACCCAAGGTTTTTACCAAATCTAAAATTAGAAAAAGACTCACATGTGTTGCATACTGGGGTTTTCACCGTACCAAATCTATATAACGTCGTATACCCTTTCTTACTTCTTACTTCTGGCCGACTTTGGTTCTTCTATCATCTATCTTGGTCTGGAATCTTCTATGGTTTCTGTTAGGGATCACTCCTTATCAGAAGCCCTGTGTCATTTTTTTAGTTTTTTTTTAGGTAATAAACACAAGACTTTGATTTACGTTGATGTTACTTTATTTATAAATCCCCAACCCAGACAATCTGCGCAGATGAGGCTTACATGTTGCTAGCTCAGTTTCTAACTTCTAACTGCTTAAAATTACTATATCATTAAACCGGAAGAGGGTCTTCTATTGCCTTCTGGTTCTCACGATCCATCCCCGCAAGGCAAGGTGAGAGGGAGGTCAAGCGTTGTCACTCACTCTCAAGGCCATCAGCTGTACTAATCGCCATTATGATTTCTACAATACCTTACAAAAAGTATTAGGGATCTAATAACTATGTAACACATGTATCAAAATTTCCAAAAATAACTTTCCCTATTTTTCCACCAAAAGTTAATGAATCTGACTACCAGAATTTTTCTTGCTGGTTAGTTGCAGTCCAGTAGACAAAGAATACAGTTGTAAGATACTCTATGTTGACAAAAAATATCGGTCCCAAATTTCACAACAATAACTAAGTTTTATCCTCAAAGGAATTAAAAATGAATGCTAAAAACATTTATGTTAACATACAAAAATTAGTTCGCAGACAAAAAGCATACTTTGTAAATTATTGTTTATTGAAAAACTAATACATAAAAATATAATGCCAGGTCAATTAACCTCCTGTTATTTGTTTTGCTATTTGCTTGTTCTATCTAGAATTCCTTTGAGACTTAACATTTTATCAAAGTTACCTGGAAGACTCCTCTGCTATAACATTAACCTACATTTTATGAAATCATTATGCATAATTTGTGAAAATTCACCCTATCCTCATAATAATACTATTAATGCCACAATTCTCTGTACTCCTATCAATACCAGCAATTTCTAAGGTTTTCTTGCTTGTTACAGTTATATATATATATATATTTGAATATACCTATATATATATATATATAATATATATATATATATATATATATATATATATATATATATATATATATATATATATATATATATATATATATATATATATATATATATATATATATATATATATAGAGAGAGACCGTCTGCCTAGGAATCACAAGGTTCAATACCGGCCCTTGGCAAATCAGCATATAAGTAGCACTGGTATCGGTGAAGTAAGGAGGTGATGGTAGGTGTGGCGTTCCACATCTGACATAAAAAACAATCTCCTTAGTCTAGCACTAATGAAAGGATAGACTCCCTTGCTGTCTCTCTGATACCGAAATCTGGCCAACCTGACCACTTTACTTATATATATATATATACATACAGAAAAAAGGAAGGTGAGTAAAGAATTATATATATATATATATATTATATATATATATATATATATATAAAAGTGTGTTAAAAAGTATTGAGATTTTTTGTACTTTTTGACACTCCTTGTATACTGAAAAAAATTGATGTTTCATTCATTGTTCATTTCTATCTTGGTAAATACAGACTCAGTCTTGATACTTTTATGACACACCTTGTATATATATATATATATATATAGAGAGAGACAGACAGACAGACAGACAGACAGACAGAGAGACAGAGTGAGACAGATAGAGAAAAGAGACGGAGAGTAAAGAATTAGATGTATAGAACACCAAGTAAGAGATAAGTTAACTGATATGCATATGTATAGAAACATTAAAAATAATGATATATAGTTAAACAGGATAGACAGTAGGTAGATAATACAAAAAAAGAACAATAAACAATCTGTATCTATAAGTTTTTTTTTATTAGTTAGGTTGTAAAAAAGATGTTTTAGTTAAATTTTGTGAGATAACATGATGAAAGGAATACATTTAAGAAAAAGGAAATTGATAAAAATGTTTTCTTTAAAAACTTATTTTTTGAAAAGTCTTTGATTATGGAATCTTAAAATGAAATGAAAGAAAAACATTTTTAAATAAAGATTAGACCAGCTAAAAAATGTAATAAGAAATGAAAATTTTAACCACTAAAAAGGTCAAAATATATTCAGAGATAATTTTTATCATATAATGAATCACTAATAAATTTTATCTGGAAGCGCTGAAAAGTTTTTGTACTAACCAAGAAGGAAATAAACATTTATAATAAATTCTGTTCATGTTTTTGTGTTACATAATTCATGAGCAGTCATAAATTCTGAGTGTACCTGTAGTTAGAATTTTAAATGAAGTCTGTTATACTTAAAAATGACAGGTTCTGTGGAAAGTTACTGGTGCCAATGAGTGACAACGGTAACATTCCAACTGACCTTACGGTATACAGGCGTGAGAATAAGTTTTAGTTTAGTTAGTCAGATGTGAGCCGGCACCCTATCAAAGAGGATGTCTCTTAGGGTTCGCAACTCCCTCGTGGGGGAAACATGGGCAGTGTTGAAAATAAAAGCTTGATCAAGAAACAACTAAGTCTTGTTTGTTAATTGAATATTAACAACAATGACTAGCCCAGCATGAAGAAGAATCAACAGAAAGAAGACCAGCCCTTAACAAAAAACCCTAGATCAACTCGAGAAAATGATGTGAAGCCTCACGGGAGTTTGTTATTTTTTCATTTTTTATTTTTTATTTTAATTTCATTTGAATCCCCACAAGCTAAAGACGTTTTTGTTTGGTTCATTCTTATTAGGGATTCAAAGCTTTTTAAATACTTTTGATCTATCTAACCCATAGATAGGACCCTAACAGTTATTACCACTCTGGATCAGAGTGGACCTGGGAGTAATGGCTATGAATGTGAGTAGTCCACACTCACCAGAGCTTCAGAATTGGAATCTCATAACTAAATGCAGTTTAACTTCATACTCAAGACACTAAGACCCTCAGCCTCCACCTTCTGGCACATAAAAAGGTTTAGGGGGTTTACTATAAAGGCAATAGGGTCAGGACACTCATATAGGTGTTAGAATTTGATGTAACGAGCCTGTTGATCAGCTGGAGTATTCTTTGACTGCCCATTTAACCTAAGTAAGGGCCATCTTATGGACTGCTCAGCCACCAGGATTCCATCTGAGCATCACAAGTCACCACACACTGCCAACAGGTACCCCAATTAAGAGGAGGGTTCTTATCCCTCTGCAGAGGTACAATCAGTGTATTCTAAAGCCCCAGATGACAGGGCTGAAGTTTTAATGTAATAAAATATTATATTAAAAAGATTAACAAAACTAAATAAGAATGAATATAAAAATATTACACTCATTTGAATGTTATTGATTTCTAAACAAAATTATATTTAGGATTGCTTCCGATATGTTTTAATATATAATATTAATGTATTTAACAGAATGTAGGAACCTAAAACAAATACGAAAAAAATACTACCAAACAACAAATCTAAAACAGATATTCTATCAAATAAATCCAGAAAAACTACTCGGATACATAAAAGAGGCACACATCTACAACAAAATCTAAAAATCTTCCCCAAAAAATGAAAACACAAAAATATATGTTAAAAAGAATCATTTAAAAGTTCCATTCACAAAAAATATGTCAAAGACAAAAAATCTTAGAAAATTAAACATTATCACCAATTCATTTCAAAAATGTAGTCGGCATTAAATGACCCATTGAGGTTGATATGCCGTAAAACAAGAACAAATCAAACCAATATGTTTGAGAATTTTAATTACCTTTTGAATAGGTATCTAATTAAACTAAAATATACAAATTTAAATTAATAGAATAGGATATTATTCATTGTGTGGAAGATTAGGGAGAGCAAACATGTCATTTGTCACTTCCTCAGATCAACAGGTCCTTTTTTATCTTCCTGGGGCAGGCTTTCCTATAAAGAATGAGAGAATTTCTAATCTTATAAAGGTTAGGAGTTAGGGGATCACCAAGAATAATACAGTACCTTCTCCATTGATGGAATGCCTATCATGTAACAGGGTTGTCAGTAAGATATATTTCAAGTGTTTCCTTTTGTTCCTCCCACTCCACCCTGAAAAATGGCAGAAGACGCCCATGGCAACATAGAAGACACGTTTATCTTGAAGTATGGAATTTTCTCAGGTTCAGAGATTTGTTGTTATTACTTATGCCAATGTATGTATTTACACAACCTTTTCACATGAGTAGGATGCAACACAAGTTTGGTTGTCAATGCAGTATAGTAGGTACCACCAAACCCATGTCACATGATCAGTTTAGGCAATATTGAAGGAAGAAACATAAATATTTTTGAAGTTTTTTCAAAATCTTGCAAAAAAAAAAAATATATAAAGGGTTGTTACAAAGAAAAACAATTCATACAAAGAACAAATTATCCAACAGGGGGGAAATTACTCACCATTATCTTGAAAAATAAGTAAAACAGTCCGTTTTTTTACAACAGGATTGGTTTCTTTAGTGATATTTTTGTAGAATTCTGTATTCATGGTTCTTCTACTGAAAAAAAATCCTGTATAGAAACTTATAAAAATCTTGTGATATGATTATTCAGACTCTTATCTTTATGGAAAAAAAATAAAAAATCATTTTTTTATCAGTTCATTTTTTCAGATTTCCTAAAATAAAATAGGGTTGTGGGAGACCTCTTTAAAAATATTTCCCCTAACATATTTTAGGAAAAACTTATTTTAAACATAATTTCATCAATAGGTAAATAATTACCGAAATTTTTGTTAAAATTTGATAGTTGATTTTTTAAAAAGCCAGTAGTCATAACTTGTTTTTGTCTACATTAAATTTCAATTGATTTTTTCGATGCAAAAATGTAAACATTGTTTTTGTTCATAATTTTCATTATTTTTGTAAGCTGAAAATTAAAAAAAAAAAATGATCAGGATTTTTTTCAATGTTTCTTCTTTTGAATGGTACAAAAATTTTCAAGATAGTATTAATCTTTATACAGTTTTATTGTGTTAAATATAGGGGGGTGTAAATTTGACGGATCAAATTGGAGGTCCTTACAGTACAAAATAGGAAGAATTGAAAAAATCCATTTTGAGAGCAGATGTCTTCTTCTCAGAAAACTATTCATGGCATGTAGCAAGTCAGAAAGTCAGTCAGTCAGTCAGCAAGTGGAGCATGTTGTTCTTGTCATCACACCTTGGATACTTCATTTGGTGTTAAGTAGAGACACTAAATGGTAAACGCTTGGAACAATAAATAAAATGAAGTGAAGAAAGAAGAATGAAATCAGAACCTGGGACCAGATGTCTTTTTCTCACTAAAGACTGCATTACCCATTCCTGCCACTTACAGACCAACCTTTTGTAAAATCTCCAAAGAATGCATTCCTAAAAGCCAAATTCTGAATGATTTAAATTCTTCTCCACCCAAGGAGTTTTTTAGCCATGAGTTAAAGTGGGAGAATTTTGATAAAACACAGAGCTGTTTCGGAATTCTAATAATTCAGAGGGAACATGTCCATACTTCTTTTACAAATACAAATAATAATTAAAATGACACATGCATTTATATATATATATATATATGTATATATAACAGAAAAATTACAGAAACACGCACAAACTATGTATACATATATATGTATAGGTGTATATATATATATATATATGTATATCAATATATGTATTGATCAAAGCCTGAAGAAGATACCAGAATATCTGAAACACGTTTTGCGTATGTAAAATAAAAAGAATTAAAACATTTTTTCTGAGAACAATACATTTTGTGGACCTTCTTCTTTTTTATAAAATATTACATTTTCTCTCGTTGGAACCAGAACAACATTTTATATGTGTGTGTGTGTGTGTGTGTGTGTGTGTGTGTGTGTGTGTGTGTGTGTGTCAGGCATATATATAATACATATATATATACAAATAATAATTAAATGACACATGCATTATATATATATATATATATATATATATATATATATATATATATATATATATATATGCATATGTGTGTGTGTGTGTGTGTGTGTGTGTTTGTTTGTTTGTTTGTTTGTTTGTGTGCGTATAAGTTTAAGATGGAGAAGAAGTCACTTAATGTCTTGTATATAGTTCTTTTTTAAATCTGTAATTTAATGGAAATAATATTCTATACATACTTATAATTTTTTTCTTTAACTAATTAGTTTATATATTTAATTTTGTTTCAATTTATTTTTGTAATTTTAAAATCAAAAGAAGTCAGAAAGTAATTTTTTTCTGCTATGTGAATTCATCTTTGATATATCTGTATATAAAGTGAGTGTGTGGGTGTAAGCATACATATAGTTTTTTGATTGTGTGTATATATATATATATATATATATATTATATATAGATATATAGATATATATATATAAGTATATACTTATATACATTTTGTAAATGTTTGTTACTGTATGTGTAAAAGTTTAAGTAAAAGTAATTGCATATGTGTGTGTGTGTGTATTAATCAGGTAGAAAATTTAAAAACTTCTTCCGTTGACAATGAAGTTTGGAACTCTTGAACTCTTTAACTCTAGGGAGGTCTTTTTTTTTTTTTTGTAAAAGTGTCACATGTCTGTAAATAACAATTCTACTATATTCTCACATTCTTTTTTAAAGAAATATGAATCCAATGGAACTCCTAAAGTTGGACTTTGGAATTTATATTATGGACTACAAAATCTCTGACATTTTTTTTTTATTCTGGGGAGGTCTCAATTTCAATGGTATCTTTAGCAAACAGACGCCAATAAAAAAAAAATGAATTTTTTTTTTTTTAATTAACCAGAACCGCCCATTTTTTCTGAATTTTTTTTTTCAACTTAAAGAGAAGGCTGTTGCCAACTGATATTAAAAGATTATATAACAGTTAAACAGAAAACTTTTTTTTAATCAATTCCTTTCATTGAATTAGTAAAAGTTACAGAAAAAGAATTCTTTAAAATAATAATAGTTACTATGATGAACTAATTTAATCACACAGGAAGCTAATTAAATTATTTTAGTAAAAAAAAAAAAGTTTTTTTTCTCCTCTGCATTAGTACCATTTACAATTTGACCGAATTTTGGTGGTTCCACAAAAACATAGCATCTTGTATCCTAATCTACACTACTAGTGAATAAATATGTAGTTAAATCTTTAGTAAATTGCTATAAAGCTTTATTAGGGCCGGTTTAAATTAGTTAATAGAGCTTCCACCGAGGATCCACGAGGTTCAGGGTTTGATACCAGTTCTCAACAACTCAGTGCATGATTAACACATGCAAGTGGAAAGCTGATGTTAGGTGTTGTATTCCAACTCAGATACAAAAACATATATATATATATATATATATATATATATGTGTGGTGTGTGTGTGTGTGTGCTTTTCTGTTTGGTTTTGTGTAATGGCATATCAACCTTCATGGGTTGTTTAATGCCAAAGCAATCCTTGTAAAAGAACGGTAGTGATAATAGCTGGAAGGGTGAGAAGGTTGATACGTTTCCCCAAGTCCAAACGTGAACATCATAGCATGAGTGGATTTTGAACTCACTCACTACAATGCTGCAGTCCAGCATGTTAGCCACTACACCACAGAACCATCCTCACCTGTGTTCATATAATTTTCTTTTCAAATTTTGGCATGAACATAGAAAATGAATCCTTATAAGATTAATAAAAAAATGCAGGCTCTCTATCATTAATTTACAAATTAGACTGGAAATTGCTTTATTCTTCAAGTTAAAACATTTAATTGTATTGCTCTCATACAAATCTTATGATAATGTGTTGTTTTTCCTGTTAAAATAAACAAATATTTGATCATGATAATATACATTTAAGTCTTAGACCAATTTTCATTTAAAAAGGGAAGAGCTAATTGGGGATTATAGATTTTCTCTATATTAAATCATATTTGGTCATGATAATATACATTTAAGTCTTAGGCCAATTTTCATCTAAAAAGGGAAGAGCTAATTAAAATTTGAAAAATTGGGGATTGTAGATTTTCCATATATTAAGTCTTAACTTTCTTCTGGACATCAATAAATTGTACATGCAAAATGGCACAGAATCTTTGGGAAAAAAATCTCTAAATGTTTTCACTGTTCATTATTGCCATGATTTCTCACATTCAGAAGAATGACTCTACTGTTAAAAAAAATCCATAGGTTCCTTTCACCACTTTCTGTAAAAGGAAGTGAAATGGAAAAAGGATATTCTAATTCAATATTTATTTATTTTTTTTAGAAATTCCTAAAGATTAATTCTCAACACTGGAAAAATTTGATAGACTAGAAGATCTACTGTTCAAAATCTACTAAAACTGAAGCTGTTTAAAAAAAAGTGGATCTAAAATGAAATAAAACCTCAAATAAACAAATAAATAAACAGTCTATTGACCAGAACCTGAAAAGTGTGACTCAAGGGAAATAAGTGGTTAAAATGTAATTAATTTTAAAAGACAGAGAAACAAGAAAGAAACAAAAAAAAAGTCTTAGCTTTCTTTTGGATTTTAATAAATTTTACAAGCAACAATCTTTGGGAAAAGATCTCTAAATGTTTCCTCTGTTAATTATTGCCATGATTTTTAAATAAATTGATAATTATGATTATAATAACAATTTGAATTCTAATAATACTGAAATAAGCAAGCATATTAAAAGCTAAGGGAATTATTTTGAAGAAAATTAACATTTCATTTATTGTTCATTTCTGTCTTGGTAAATACAGCTTCAGTTTTATTATGTTATGTATTAGAAATACATTAACAAGAAGATTGCGAGTGGTTGTAATAATAGTTTATTATTACAATAAATACAAATAACAAAAATGGCTCCTGGCCGGCAAGGTAAAAAGTCTCTGAGCGTAAAAGAGGATTGTTAAAGATTACTTATCTTCTGAAGAGTTGTAGCACATGTGTTTACATCCGAGAATACGAAACAACGTTCGTGGTTGGAGATCACCTCACATCACGCTAAGCTAATCTTCTGTTGTTCTTTTATACGTACTCATTTGCATACGTGAGGGATTATCCAGTTACTTCCCTTTATAACATATTACTTTTTGAACTTATAGATGTTTTTAAAGTAAAGGAACATTAAATTTAGATGGTTCAAAATGATAATATTCAGTGCAAATCCAGCCCTTATCATTCCTTTACAAATTGTCCTGGAATTACTTTTCTCTCAAAGTTAAAGCATTTTAAATGAATTGTTCTAATAGAAATCTTACTAGGATGTGCCATTTTTTCAGTGTTATGTCTACATACAAATATAATAGATTTAAAAAAAAATATCTATTATATCTGACAAATAGGGGTCGGTTTAGCTCAGTCAGTAGAGTGTTCGGCTAGGAATCTCAAGGTTCCTGGTTCGATACTGGCCCCCGCCAACTCAGCGTATGAGTAGCACAGGGATCTGTGCGGTAAAGTAAGGAGCTGATGGTAGGTGTGGCACTCCACCTCAGATGCCCAAATAATCTCCTTGGTCTAGCGCTAGTGAAAAGGGGATAGACTCCCTCACTGTCTGGCCGATACCGACATTAGGCCGCCCCGACGACTTTACTTTACTTACATAATATAACATTATGACAAATACATCTTTTTAAACTCACCCCATATTTTTGCTTAACACAATGATTCTTTGTTAATTCTTAATGAAACTACAGTCAACAATTTTCCCTTTCTAATAATTAATTATTTAATCTCAGACTTGATAATCATTCAAAAGCAAATAACCAATGAACCCCATTTTCTCATTTTCATATCAATATAAATCATTTTGACAACTTTAATAAATTATTTTACAGCAATTATGATCAAACTAGCAATTGTGTTATTTGATAACTATTAAAAAAGATTCCCACTAATTAAACTAATGCTTTCTAATTTCTTAAACAAACTCTACCCCCAACTAAATCTCTCATGGAGACTTAATTATTTCAAGGGTCATTTAATAAATAAAGGGAATATTTTTGAAAAAAATCAAAGTAATTGTTTTCAGAATTTTTCTATAAATGTAAACTCTGCATTATTTGGAATTGGTTTAGAGCAAAAATTACTCTAATCTCACAAAAATATTTATTTTGATACAATTAAAAATGACAGCAAATTAAACAGAGTGCTCCAGGCTTAAGCAGAGTCCTGTCATTAAATTTTTGGTGGCTGAGAAGTGCAAACTCTTATGATTTTCATGGCCATCCTCAAGCTTAAAGCAAGAGCACTGTCCAGCGGAGATCCCTTGTATTAAGCAAAGCATGATCCTTAGTGAAGAAACCTTTGGTTGCTCCTTGGTGTCCCTTAATGTTGGGTATGATCCTTTAATTGTTCTTTGGTGTTATTTAATGTTGGGTATGAGACTTCAGTCGTTCCTTGATGTTCCTTAGTATTGCAGGTCCATTCGTCAATGTCAAATAAAGTGCAAATGAACGGCTGTTAATATCAGTGATTAATAGTTAACTAACCACCTATTCAGGCTGTTGATTGGCTGGGTTTAAACCATATGACCTCACTTAGTCTATAAGTTTAAGTGGTGGATTACAGCACGCCTTATATCACAAAAATAATCCAACACAAACCATGTGAAGTTTACAGAAGAATGTGTGATTTATATGTAGAAGCATGTTTTGGGAAAAAATGTTTACAAATTGGCTAAAGATAGGTTTGTTACTACAAGTCTAAGTTTAAAAGATAGTCCATGAAATGGAAACACATTGACTTTCCAATAAAGAAAAATCTACATACACACCGGCCAATACTGATGGTGTTCTGGGACATGAAAGGACCAATCACTATTGATTTCCTGGAAAAAAAGTACAACTGTAAACAGTACTTCCTATGAAACAAAACTATGTATTTGCTTATAATTCTTATATCAGTGTTATTCTGTATAAACTGCATACATGTTCTTTTACCTTAGTATTTATGACATATTTGTCATTTAAATCTTGTAAAAAACAACTTATTTATTAACATCCCGATATGCCACCCTGTCACCCAACCCTTTTTTGCCTCACAACCCCAACCACTTTTTTTGTCTCATCACCCTACCACCCCCCACATTTTTGCCTCACCACCCACCACCACACATTTTCCTGACCACCTTCAAAACCATTTTTCCACACACCCCACCACACATTTTTGCCTCACCACCCCAACACATTTTCCACCATTTTGCCTCAACCACCTTTTTTTCCTCACCACCCCACACCCATTTTTGTTCACACCCCACCACACATTTTTTGAAACTCACTTATTTTACCTCATTTTAAAATATTTTATAGATTTCATAAGATTAAATAAAGAAGAGGTTTGAGTAATTCAAAAAATATACAAGGTATGTCAGAAAAGATCCAGACTGGTGTCATTCTTCAATGTGAGGGGCATCATCCACTGTGAGTTCTGGCCACAGGGCCAGATGATCAAACCAGCATATCTAAAAAGAGATACAGCAACATTTTCTTCATTCAAAGTGCAAGAAGAGGCAAGAGATGTGCCAGGACAACTCGTATGTGCTTCACCATGATGACAAAGCACCTGCCCACACTGCCCTGAGTATCTGAGAGTTCCTGGCTCAGAAGAACATCACTGTACTGGAACAACCTCCCTACTCGCCTGACCTGGCTCCATATGATTTTTTCCTCTTCCCCAAGCTCAAGGGGGTCATCAAGGGAACCCGTTTTCAAGATGTGCACAACATCAAAAAGGCTGTGACATTAGAGCTATGGAGAATCCCGGAAGAATTCTTCCGGGAGTGCATGGCAGAGAATGATGAGACAGTGCATTAGACTCCAGGGGGACTTCTATGAAAGGGATAACTTGTAGTTTGTAAGTATTATCTGCATTATTCGGACTATTGTCCCCATCTTCATTGTTATTTGTACAATGTTCGGCCGATATGCCCTCCGGCCTTCTTCAGGTATTTCTTGTCGGACTCTCGGACTCAGGAACCTTCTTGGACTCGGGAACCTTCTTTTCGAACTCGAATAATGCAGATAATACTAATCATCAAGCCTCATCTCAAACATTCAGAGAAATTGTAGTTTATAGTTTGGATTTGAAATAAATTTTTAGCGACACCAGTCCTGGAATTTTTCTGACCTACCTAGGATTTCTACATTTCTTTCCACAAACGAATTCATTCAAATTTATATATATATATATATATATATATATATATATATGTATCTTCTGACCATGAAACAAACCCATTATGTATGTTGGTGGAATGTCACTCACCATTTTAGCTTTACTTTTATCACTCTCCTATTATTCACCTAATGATATATATGATTATGATGCAACATACTGTGGGTGTATGCCGTACTCTCAGAACAACTGTTAAAATATCTAATAACAGGGGACAGAAAAACTAATTATATAATTGAGTGAGCTTAATATTTATGATGAACTGACCACCTTTCTGGTTGTGCATTGCTCACCTTGCACACACAGAATATACACCCCCCAATGACCAAGTCTCATAATTAAATTTCTCGCAGTCTCTGCCTTCAATAAAACAAAGTGGTAAGTAAAGGCAACAGGTAGAGCAAGATGGCTTCTTGGAGAGAAGGTTAGTTTAAAAGGATTAACTTAATGAAATTGAATTATCTCCCCTTTCATGACATCATCACTTGAAGAAAACTTGGAAAATGACTCCTAATTGCTTTCTTACCCAAATCTTATGGTATACATGAACAGTAGCGAGTGCAGCTAATTCAAACCGTGATAACCTTATACAAACCAATTACAACACATTGTGGGAATAATTCTCAAAATCAATGTCTCTTAAGACAAGCTTTCAAACATTCAAGCTACTATTGCAGGGGGTCATAGGTATCTATTGAACAATATATATTTACCAACCTTGAGCAGGATGTGACACAAGGTCAATTTTTTAAGCAGAGTTTAACAGGTTTGTATTGGGAGTTTTCTTCTCCTAGACGATAGCCTAACCAAGAATTCAAGCTAATACTGCAGGGATTCATAAGTCATATGGGTCAGATATCCAAATAAGGAACAGGATTCACTTAATTTTATTTACCAGGTGGGGGGGACACTAATGTGACTGATTCAATTAATTAAAAAAAAAATTTTTTAAATTTATATTTCTAATTTCATCTTGTATTAAGACAAAACTGTATGATAATATATCTCTCATTTGTCTTTCTTTGGGTTAGATAATCAAATAAGGAACAGGATTCACTTAATTTTATTTATCTGTTTAATTCTTAACATCCTGTTGAGAATTTTCCAAGTCTAGAGCGCCATTACTACAAGGATTTATCAAAAAATGACTAAAAATGGTCTTTTCATTAAAAGTTACCTGTTATTTCCCTTAAATCAAAGACTTCTAAATATGTTTAATATTACATTTAAACAAAGGCTATCGTTTGGGGTGGATTAAGAAAACGAATGTGACTTCCAGCCGGGTGGAATGAGGTGGTATAGGATGTTAAGAGTTAAATTAGGAGGATCTGCTGAAAAAAAACCCTGACAAATAGACAAACAAAAAACAATTGACATAATCTTGTCATTCAATCAACATGTGCTTGAATTTCCCTCAAACTGCTTTCTTCCTCTTTTGCTAGCGATTCATAGGTATCTACTGAACAATAGATATTTTCCAAACCTTCTGCAGGAGCAGGATGTGACACAAGGTTAATTCTTTAAGCAGAGTTTAACAGGTTTGAATTTGAAGTTTTACTTCTCCTAGACCAGTTGCCTAACCAAGGTTAAAGAATCCAGTCTACCCTATAATTTACTCATAGCTGGAGGGAGATGACATGGATACATGACTTTCCCAAGAATATTAGCACTATGTGAAATATCTTTTATTATAACTACAAAGGCTTAGAGAACTTAGCAAAATAAAGCAAGAAAGTTAAGGGACATAACCCAGAAAATATCCGCAATCTGTTCACAATATCTCACAATGTAAACCAACTAATGGTCTATCATATTAATACATGAAATATAGATAAATTGTTATTGTTGGAATATTTTGGGTATATAAAATGTGTTGAAGTACACCACTTAAATTTATAGACTCTGCATGGATGCATGAATTAAAGCCAGCCAATCAACAGTTTGAATATGTGGTTAGTTAACTATTTAATCGCTAATCTTGAAAGCCATTCATTTGCATGTATTTGAAACAGACAAATGAATTTGCAACCAAGGACTCTGCTCAACCAAAAAGTCTACCGAACACTAAGGAACACCAACCAAAGGAGTCTACCCAACACTAAGGAACACCAACCAAAGGAGTCTACCCAACACTAAGGAACACCAACCAAAGGAGTCTACCCAACACTAAGGAACACCAACCAAAGGAGTCTACCCAACACTAAGGAACCCAACCAAGGACACAACCAAGGAGTCTACCCAACACTAAGGAAAAACCAAGGAACAACCAAAGGTTTTACCCAACACTAAGGAGCACTAAGGACACCAACCCACACTAAGGAACACGCGGACAAAAAGGTGGAACACTGAGAGAAACCAAAGGATTCTAAACACTAAGGAACACAGAGGGACAACCAAAGGATTCTACCCAACACTAAGGAACACCGAAGGACAACCAAAAGATTCTTCACTAAGGATCAGCCTCTGCTTAACACAAGGGGTCTCCACTATAAAGTGCTCTCACCTGCAGCCTAAAAATGGCAACAAAAATCGTAACAGTTATTATTGATCATTCTAAGACATACTTTATATTTATTTTCTCAGTGCACTTACTTTACTTTACTTTTACTGTGAAGGTAACTATACCAACTATAAAATGTTTTCAATAAAACATAGAATGAAAGCAAATATATAACTGGTTAAAATTTTATGATATATCAATTCCATAAAATGAAATAAGAAATACAAGTTTAATTGTGAAAATGTCCACCTTTTGTTAACACCGAGTTTGAGTCAAAATGTCTGACAAAGAAAAGTCTTATTTGCTGGCTTAACACAAAGGCAAAGGAAAAGCGAGTTTCCTTTAGAAAACATATTTTTAAAGGTGCCAGTCGGCTGCTACTGCTGCTGTATATATTAGCTACAGCCAATCATCTCTTTGTATTGCTGCTGCTGCTGCTTTACCATAAACTCACTACAAAGGGAATAATGGTCATTTTCGCTACCTTTGCAACTTAAGCAATTAAGAAATAACACATACTATACAGGAACAGAATTTGTGCTACATAGTGTAATTTACAATATATAATAGAATAATAAATATATTGTAATATATTTCTATATTTCTCTTAAAGATTTTCTTGGATGTTTTTTTAATAATTAAATAGATGAAGAGATGTGGCTTTTTTTGCAGTTCCCGCTTCTTGAAATTAAATATTTTCAATTTCAAAGGGAAGAAAGGAATATTTAATGGTGAATGCATATTAGCACTTTTTGATGATTTCTTCTGGTTCAAATAAGCAGAAAATTTCCCTGAACAATAAATACATCATCATCATCATCAATCATCAAGGATTACAGAAATACACAACCAATGCTGAAAATTTATTTCTACCTCACCGACATAGTCATATGTATATATATATATATATATATATATATATATATATATTATATATATATATATATATATATATATATATATAGTTGTGTCAAAAACGTATTGAGATTGAAGCTGTATTTACCAAGATAGATATGAACAATGAATGGAACATTATTTTTTTTCAGAATGTAAGGTGTGTCAAAAAGTACAAAAAATTCCATACTTTTTTGACACACTTTGTGTATATATATACATGTATATATAAAAGCGGTTTAGCTCTCTCGGTATAGTGTCCGACTATGAACCATAAGGTTCCAGGTTCGATACCGCCCCTCATTAACTCAGTGTATGAGTAGCCCAGGTCCCTGCGTAGTAAAGTGAGGAGCCAAGGGTAGGTGTGGCACTCCACCTCAGATGGCAAAATGATCTTCTTGGTTTAGCACTAGTAAAAAGGTGATAGACTCCCTCTTTTTCTAGTTGATACCAACTTTAGGTCACCTCGGCAACTTAACTTTATGTATATATATGTGGTTGGCATCCTTCTGTCTACAACAGATGATGGAGTAGTGTCAAAGTTTTTTATTCATTTTTTTTTTGTTAACTTGAACTACATAGCCTGGGCGGATTCATATATATATATATAATATTACATTATTATGTTTGTTATCAGTATGGATGCCATCATCATTTACTCTATTTAACAGCTTATCATCATCATCATTATCATCATAGGCCATTAAATTATACACATGTTTCATGTATCTTTAATATTAACATCTCTGTATAATAATTACCAATGTGTGTTAATTTGTTTTCTGTCACACTTTTCAATATCACCAATGTTTTCTCTAGATTCCTTTACATTTTTTTCATCATGTTCATTCTTGTAATTATCTTTCATTTTGTTTTTTATTTTATTTTATTTTTTATTTTTTTGATCATGTGAGATTTATTCTCTACTTTATGTCTTTATTTCAGTCACAACTTCTTTCGTTTTTATGCATTTTTTTATTTCCATTTTCTTATTTCCATTTTGCATAATTTTTCTTTATTTCTATTTTATTTTCTTTCTTTCAACTTCATATAGAGTCGTCCAGCAAGTTTTCTTTCCTGTATTTTCTTCCTTTTTTCTTTAATTCAATTTTATATTCTTCTTTCATTTTTTCTTCATTCAAGTTTACATTTTCTTTCTTTCCATTTTCCTTCATTCTACTTCACATTTTCTTATTTTTTTCTTTATTCAATTTCATATATACTTTCTTTCTCTTTTCCTTCATTCAACTTCATATTTTCTTTCTTTCTCTTTTCCTTCATTCAACTTCATATTTTCTTTCTTTCTCTTCTCCTTCATTCAACTTCATATTTTCTTTCTTTCCATTTTCCTTCATTTTTCTTTCTTTCCATTTTCTTCCATATTTTCTTTCTTTCCATTTTCTTTCATTCAACTTCATATTTTCTTTCTTTCCATTTTCCTTCATATTTTCTTTCTTTCCATTTTCTTTCATTCAACTTCATATTTTCTTTCTTTCCATTTTCCTGCATATTTTCTTTCTTTCCATTTTCTTTCATTCAACTTCATATTTTCTTTCTTTCCATTTTCCCTCATTCAACTTCATATTTTCTAGGTTTTTCTTTTCCTTCATTCAACTTCATATTTTCTTTCTTTCCATTTTCCTTCATTTTTTCTTTCTTTCCATTTTCTTTCATTCAACTTCATATTTTCTTTCTTTCCATTTTCCTTCATATTTTCTTTCTTTCCATTTTCTTTCATTCAACTTCATATTTTCTTTCTTTCCATTTTCCTGCATATTTTCTTTCTTTCCATTTTCTTTCATTCAACTTCATATTTTCTTTCTTTCCATTTTCCCTCATTCAACTTCATATTTTCTAGGTTTTCTTTTCCTTCATTCAACTTCATATTTTCTTTCTTTCTCTTCTCCTTCATTCAACTTCATATTTTCTTTCTTTCCATTTTCCTTCATTTTTCTTTCTTCCATTTTCTTCCATATCTTCTTTCTTTCCATTTTCTTTCATTCAACTTCATATTTCTTTCCATTTCCTTCATATTTTCTTTCTTTCCATTTTCTTTCATTCAACTTCATATTTTCTTTCTTCCATTTTCCTGCATATTTTCTTTCTTTCCATTTTCTTTCATTCAACTTCATATTTTCTTTCTTTCCATTTTCTTTCATTCAACTTCATTTTCTTTCTTTCCATTTTCCTGCATATTTCTTTCTTTCCATTTTCTTTCATTCAACTTCATATTTTCTTTCTTTCCATTTTCTTTCATTCAACTTCATATTTTCTTTCTTCCATTTTCTTTTCTTTCTTTCCATTTTCTTTCATTCAACTTCATATTTCTTTCTTTCTAATTTTCCCTCATTCAACTTCATATTTTCTAGGTTTTTCTTTTCCTTCATTCAACTTCATATTGTTTTTTTCCATTTCCTTCATTCAACTTCATATTTTCTTTCTTTCTATTTTCCTTCATTCAACTACATATTTTCTTTCTTTCTAATTTTCTTCATTCTTCATATTTTCTTTCCTTCCAATTTCCTTCATTCAACTTCATATTTTCTTTCTTTCCAATTTCCTTCATTCTTCATATTTTCTTTCCTTCCAATTTCCTTCATTCAACTTCATATTTTCTTTCTTTCTAATTTCCTTCATTCTTCATATTTTCTTTCCTTCCAATTTCCTTCATTCAACTTCATATTTTCTTTCTTTCTCTTTTCCTTCATTCAACTTCATATTTTCTTTCTTTCTCTTTTCCTTCATTCAACTTCATATTTTCTTTCTTTCCAATTTCCTTCATTCATGCCAGAAACAGAATAATAATTTTATCTTCTGATGATGTAGTAAAAATGCTGAATTTAAAGAATAATAAAAATCTAACAAAGAATAAAAACAAAACAAAAACCATAAACGTAGCATTTGCTAATGTTGTTCAAAATGACTTTCTCTTCAATTTTCCCCTCAAAATAAACCGACCTATCTTTTACTTTTCTTGTTTCATTTCTAAAGTAAATCTAATGGAATGTCATAACACATACATGATAGCAGCAGCAGCAGGGAGATATAAAAGACAAAAGGTCCTAAGTCTTTGTCTCTTTTAGTTCTACCTCCTCCAAAGTGATAATCCACTGGTTTCTGTTTCTCTCTATCTTTCTATCTCTCCCTCTTTCTCTATCTCTCCCTCTCTCTCATACACACACACATACACAAACACAAGCCACAAGCCACACCTAAATTAACCACTTTTCACCCAAATGTCTCATATTCACCTAAACAGTAAAACCATAATATAATATAATGTTTTGTCTTATAAATATTTGTATTGTTGTGCAGATCAATCAGTTTTGTCCTTATTACTTTATGCATGTTACTGTCCGCCACATTTTTTAATGTTAAACTTTTTTAGGTAATGGAAGCTGCACAAGAATGCTGTGTGCAATCTTAAAAAATCGTGGAAACACCCCACAAGGAAGCAACTTTAAGGCCACCTGCCTCCTATCACACAAACCATCCAAGTAAGATGAACAAGACATGCTGGTCATTGCCGCAGAAGTAAAGATAAACTCAAAGGGATGTCCTCCTATGAAAACCAGTGCATGGACATGCCAGTGCAGGGTGTCCAGACCTTCATAGACCAGCTCTGTGCAGATACTGGATGCTGCACGGGGGACCTACCAGGTACAATGAGTGATAGGAACGGTTGGTGAAAGATTGTCATGTATATCCGTGCTGCTGGTGTGACATGAGGATGATGATTTTAGGTAATTCAATCCAAAAAGATAATGTTGGATTGTCTTCCCTTGGATCTGGAAGAGTTATCTTCCCTCTCGTTTCTTATTCTCACCACCAGGCGTTTTTCTGTATTTAAGCAGGAAGCACCAGATTCAAGATCTCTCCTTTCTCCTTGGACTGGACAACATGGTTAGACATTTGTGTCTACACCCTATCCTCGTGGGGCCTCTATCCCCCACATACTGACTAAGTCAGTAAGTGACTTTAACCTTATGGACTATCCCTAACTCTATCTATATCTTTTATATGTACATGTAGGTAACTATTGTTTATGTTCTTATTGTACCTTGTGCCTTGCACGTATTTCTTGCATATGTGATAATTGTCTCCATGTGCTTTTATTAAAGTCCATTTTGTTATCTTCAACACTCGTGTCAAGTTGTTCGTTTCAACCAGTTATAATATATGTATAACCTTGAACCTTACAATAATAACTAAAGTAAGTAAAGGGAGCAGGGTGGCCTATTGTTGGTATTGCAAGGAAGTTGATACCTTTTTCATTAGCGCTAGACCAGGAAGATTATATTTTGCATCAAAGGGGGAGCACTATCGACTCCCAACTTTACTGCACAGATTCAAACTGTGCTACTCATGTCCTTAGTTGGCAAGGACCAGTATCAAACTCACAATCTTGATGTTCCTTGATGAACACTCAAATGTCTAAGCTAATCTCCCTTCTCTTACATTAGCAAAACATAGAAACCACAATATAGGTTTTACCACAACTAAGAATTAACTAAAGTAACATATCCAATACTCTTTTGAGGTATCAATCATCTATTATGTTATTATAATAATGAGATTTAAAATTATAAAATTAATAAATATCAGAGAAGAAATTTGAAAAAACACACGTGTTATTAATTAATGTTGTATTTATTGGCTAATATTGCATATTTCAATCTGTATAAGATCATGTATAGTTTTTTGATAAATATGACCAGTTTGTAAGGGAGTTATTTCCCTTACAAACTGGTCATAAATACAACATTAATTAATAACATCTGAAAGTTGATGAAATAATCAAACTAATCATAAAAATTCAAATAAATTTAAATAATATATAAAAGTAAGTAAAGTAAAGTCGTCAGGGCAGCCTAATGTCGGTATCAGCCAATCAACAAGGGAGTCTATCCCCTTTTCACTAACGCTAGACTAAGGAGATAATTTCAGCATCTGAGGTGGAGCGTCACACCTACCACCAGCTCCTCACTTTACTGCACAGATCCCTGTGCTACTCATACGCTGAGTTGGCGGGGGCCGATATCGAACCAAGAACCTTGTGATTCCTAGCCAAACCAGCCCCTCAATATATAATGGCATATAAATATGGTATTTATTTCCTTTTTTCTGAATAAATTATAAATATCGTGAATAATTAGTAATAACCAGTTTATCTGTATTAAGAATATTGAAATAAATTGTAAAAATATTTAAATACATATAAATGTTATCTATATGTAGTTACAAAACCTCATTATAATAAAAGATGAACAAGGTAATTGCTTTAGAAGTGGCTACCCAGCAAAACCTGGGTAAGGAGAAAAATGGTTTAATGGTTAGTAAGCTAGTCTTGTAGATCCATTACTACTAAATAGCAAGTTCAATCCTTGCAGGATGCCCCATAAAATTCACTACATAAAAAAGATCTAAAGTTAATCTGGCCTGGTGGGAGGTCAGAGATTTTTTTTGTCAGGGTAGAGGAAATCACATCACTTTAGGATTTAGTAAGAAATTTAATTTCAATGATTAACTATATTTTTTCTTAAATAAGACAAAATTTATTGAGCTTCCTTTATTCATTTGTTTACATTTTAGCAAAATCACCTAACAGTGGCGAATAGAATTTTAATGTTATTTCATAATGATATTTAATTTTTAAATGTATTCAAAACTATAAATCAAATGTTCATTATTTTTGCTCAAAAAGCGAGATCTAGTGTTAGTGAATGTGTATATACATTTAATTTGTTGTTATTTTTTTATTTTCATAATTTCTCCAGACATACATATATACACACAACTGCCTTTATATATGTATAGATAACTAAACTGTAGTCCAGTTAAGGTGAAGATTCTTTAGCATTTATAGTTAACTGATCAGCGGGGAAAAACAACTGTTTGACTTCACTACACTCACTTAGTATTAATTTCAATATTTTCCAGGTGTGGACTATGTTCACATTAGACTATCCTCAAAATTTGAGCTTCCAGTTTTAAAAACTTGGCAGAATTATGTTGATTTTTAGCTCTCCAAATTTGCTGGGGTTGGCGAAAAATGGTGACTTTTTGTAATTTATTAAAAAAAATAGATTACAAAAAGTCTCCCTTTTTCACGCCCCCCCCCCAAAAATATTTTGGAGAGTTATGTTGATTTTTAGAATCAATATAACTCTGCCGATTTTTGAAATTGGAAGCTCAAATTTTGGGGATTGTCTAACTTTATCATAATCCAAACTTGGACAAAATTTCAGAAAGTTTGAAAGGGGTGGGTGACATGGCCTGGATGATTTGACATGTAATTACCTTGTATAAACTTTGCTAGAAAATGTGATACGTTTTAAATCGCATTCATTGTTTGATCGGTTGTCAGAAAGAGATTACAGCAGATTGTAAAAGTTACTAATAAAACTTACTTTCTATTTTTTCTATTTAACCCTTAAATGGGACCCTAACAGCTACTTCCACTCCGGGTCAGACTGGACCTGGGAATAATGGGGATAAAGGGGTTCTTCACACTCCCCAGATCTCCAAAATTGAAACTTCACCACAGATTAACATCATACCCAGGACACTAAGACCTTCAGCCACTACCTTCTAGCACATATATGATAAAGAGGGTTGGGGATTTGCCATAGGGGCAATAGGGTTGGGACAATCAAATAGATGCCAGGGCTTGACATGGCCAACCAATTGATCAGAGAGGGCATTTCCAACCACCCATCTAGCCAAAGCAAGTGCTAAAGTGTAGTGCTGCAAGTCAAGGGCTGTTCAGCCACCAGGATTTCATCCTTAAGCATCACAGGTCACAATCCCCACAGCCAACTGGTTGCCCCATTGGGGGGATTTTACCCCTCTGCAGAGGTGCATTTGGTGTATTCTACAGCCCCAGTCAACAGGGCAGAATATTATTTGCAATAATTATTATAGCTAGGATACCCTAACCAAGAACCCAGTCTGCCCTACTATTTACCCATAGATGGAGGGAGAATAGTTGGATTCATACCTTTCCCAAGGGTATTAGCACTATTTTTAATGCAAACAGTCTTGTCCAGGATTTGAACTTGGCTTGACAGGTCCATTTCTATGATAGTAACCATTACACCATGCACCTCCACTGTGTATATGTTAAAACTAAAAATTGATATCACATCTCAGTTTTCTTTTTGGTTATCTGAAAGGAGTTATAAGTTTCCCAAATGCTTTGAAAAATGGCACCAGAAAAATCAAATTAGTTTGAAAGATTCTCCTCAAAATCTGAAGAATACAAAATATCCTTTTCCTGGTGAGCACTTAAACCAAACATAAATGCTATCGAGAAATAAATGAGTAAAAAAAAAAATCAGCCATAGCAATGTCTAAATATTACATCAAATGTATGTATGATAAAATGGCTTCTCTTAAAGAATCCCTACATCAAAATATATCAAAATCTTTTCTGGAAGACAATACTTGGTTAAATCAAACTTAACAGACCTAAATTCCACCATGGTATATCACCCTGCCGAAAGAAAAAAAATACCAAAAATCAGGGAATTAATCGAATTTAATGAAATTTTCAGTGTTGATATTTTAATGAATAAAAGATATAATGCACCAGTTATTTTATTTAAAAACTTTTACATTTTTTCAAGTCAGTTAACTTTATACCACATATCTTTGAGAATCTGTGTTATGCCTCAAAGATATGTGGTTCCAACTTAACTGACCTGGAAAAATGTAAAAGATTATAAATAGAATAACTTTTGCATTATATCTTTTATTCATTAATATATCAACACTGAAAATTTCTTTAAATTCTGTTAATTCCCTGACTTTTTTTCTTTTTTTTTCTTTTGGCAGGGTTGAATTTAGGCCCGTTAAGTTCGATTTAACACAATACTTTCATTATCTAATCAAGTGAACCATCAAATAGGGTACAATGATAGAGTTGTGGTCCTCGTAATTGATTTTTATAAGTTTTTCCCTTCTCATTTTACTGCTATTAGCCAACAAGCCTGTTTCCCATCCATCTTCTTTATCTTAAAGTTAACAAAAACTTGGACACTTTACCCAAATGAGATTTTTGTTTTCTGCAATTTTTCTCCCTTGACTAGCAGTCCTCATGTGATAAAGTTGCTAATAACTAAATAGTAAATAATTAAATAAAATTATTTTCT
>CM042149.1:11508646-11670516 GCA_023376005.1 Doryteuthis pealeii
TGTATTTTGACATATATATTCACACACACACACACACACACACACACACACACACACATATATATATATATATATAATATAATATAAGGAAAACATTTTAAATTTGATTCATTTCAATAATTTTTTTCAACTGCATTATATTGCAAGGAAGCAAATTTAAACTTTTTTCTTTCATTTATTATATATATTGCTCTCTCCGTCCTCTCACTAGCATTAGGTACATCCAGCTCTCACTACAGTTTACCTGTATCACTACACTTAAACTACACATGAAATTACCCTTATTACCATGAAAATATATATAAATATATATATATATATATATATATATATATATATATACAATGGAAAGGAGTAACCTACTCGAGTTTCATCGATTGATTCTTCAGGGTTTACTTTAGTTAAATTTAATCGAGTTAAGATAAATTTTTGCTCTACATTGTACTGAGCACTTTGTATTTGTTTTTTCTCAATCTTAACCACTCGATACTGTGTGCTTCCAACGATCATACTCATACCCACCGGTAAGTTACTACTTATACATTTACAATATATATAATATATATATATATATATATATATATATATATATATATATATAAATAATATATAAGTATGTGTCTGTGTATGAACACACAGGCTTACATACATATATTTGTATATGTTCATGTGTATTATTTCTCACCTCCATGTATTTATTATGGTAAGCCACTCATTTCGTGTTTTGGTAAAGCTTTTCAGCAAAGATTAAGTATTAGATGTTTTGTTTCTTCAGAAAAATTGATGAATTGATGATGTTATCTTTTTCTAATTCAATCCAGAGAGAAATAGTGTTCCATTAATTATCAAGAGACTTGTTCTCTATAAGTTTGTACAAGATGACACAGCTTAAATTAATATTCATTTGAACTTCTCAAGGTAAATCATTGTTAAAAAAGAAAGGTAAATAATCATTAAGAAAAAAAAAACATGAGGAAAAATGATGTTCCTAATTTGTTAACAGAACAAGTTTGGTTATCACTGCAAAGAATTTTGGGAAAAACGTGTTTATTTTTTTTAACACGTTTTTTTTTAGCAATCAATCACAATGATTAAAGACGTAATATCTCAACTGTAAAACTTGGCTCTTGAAGACTGGCTTATATATTTTTTTATTTATCAACAGTAAGCCTTTTTTTGTGTTAAGTAATATCTCTTTCCATATAAACATAGTTTTTTTTTCTTTGCTAAAGATAAAGTACAAAAAAGTCCTTTAGTCTATCTACTCAACCTGCAAACAAATAATCTGTAATTGTTAAGCAATTGACTTTCCCTGGCCCTAAATGGTACAAAAAAAAAATAATAATAAAAAACAGAAAAGAAAAGGTAAAAACTATCTGGCTGACAAATCTTTGCGTTTTTGCTTTTTTTATAATCATTTTCTATGAAGCTGTCTGCGAGGAATATCTGGTTGCTTCACACTTCCTGCTTCTCAGTACATAAAGGCAAAGATAATGGCCGTGAGCCATTTAGCTGACAAAATGAAATTTGTGAAGATGTTTGTCTTTTTATGACTTCTTGAGAGAACAAAACGTCAACATGCTTGTCCCAATTGTCATTCAGTTAACAAACAATGGATAAAAACAATAATAATGATAAAGAGAGAAGCTAGCCAAAAAAAAAGTATTTACCAATGTGTCCATTCATTTGTTACCTCTAAAACACTTGTGAAAAAAATAAGAAGATTCACCATTTTGTTTTTCTGTCAAAATAGATATTAATGAAATCACAAACTCAGGCTGCTTAGACAAGAGAGAAACATCCAAAGGCTTGGTTCAAATATAACTGAATACTCTATGTAAAATGAAAAACAAACATCTTGATTTCTCTGAATTTTTTAAATGAGGCTTGATAATTTGGATTATTTGGATTATTCGGACTATTGTCCTCAACTATATTGTTATCTACATTATTTCTCTGAATTTTTAAGATGAGGCTTGATAATTTGTATTATTTGCATTATTTGTACTATTGTCTTCATCTTTATTGTTATACATTGTGTAGATAACAATAAAGATGAGGACAATAGTCCGGATACCCCAAATAATACATACCATCTTCATTGTTACCAAAAGTAAATCTAAACAATAACAAGGAAAATACCATTTACCATTTTAAGGTAGGGCAGAATATTTTCAAATTATGGAAACCATAATATCCACATAGCAACATTTTTACGATTTTTGTGGCCATTTTTAGGCTGCAGGTGAGAGCGTTTACAGTGGAAATCCTTGTGTTCCTTAGTGTTAGGTAGAATCCCTTGGTTGTTCCTTAGTGAAGAATAATTGGTTGTTATTCATTAGTCAGAATTATTTGGTTGTAATTCATTCGTCTGTGTTGAATATGTGCAAATGGACAACTTTCAAGATCAGTGATTAAATAGTTAACCAACCACATATTTGAGTGTGTTGATTGGCTGGCTTTAATCCAGGTGCCCATGCAGAGTCTATAAGTTTAAGTGGTAGGCTACAGCGCACCTTATATAACAAAATATTTCAACATTATTTATATTTTTTGATGGAATGGATTAGAGTTGTTGTAAAGAAGAGATGATACTCCTCTGGAATAGAATGGACTATTCTGATTTAACACGTACATTGATGGTGTTGGGCCTGAACAGCTGGTCTTCCAAGTGAGACTAGTTAGTAATATACAACTGTTGAACTCTTTCTTGTACTGTTATGTACCCTTTACATTGGGTATATGAGCGGAGAGAGGAGAGGAGATGGGTTCTTACTTGGTTCTGTTACATCAGCCATTTTCTTCATCTGGGTTGATTCCTTCCTTCTTCTGGGCTGTGTTGTCTGTGTTTATTTCTTGTTGATAGTAATAATTAAGCAAGACTTAATTGTTTTGCAAGAAATCTTTATTCTTTATTTGAAACCCGAAGCCCAAAAGAGTTTCAACCTCTCAGTGAGAAGCTGACATCTTAGGACAGATGAACATTACATCTAATCCCTTTGACTAATGGCCATAGCAATGGCTGATAGTAGGTGTGGCACTCCACCTTAAATGCTTTACTTTTTACTATACAGTATGAAGATTAAACTTTTCCTTTATTACTCATACAAAAGTAGTATTCTATGTTTTTTGGTGCATTTAAAATAAATATCAATATTTCAAAAGAATCTATACTGATTCAAATTATTACAATGCATATAAATGTTTTGTTTTTTATAAAAAAGTCTGTGATCAGTTTTCTTTTTATCTAATAATAATGAAAAAGTGATTTCCAACTTAATGTAAAGAACACTAAGAACAATCTAAAACACAAGTGCACAAAGGTAATTGTTATTTTCATACCATTTTAGTCAGACATATTTTGTGATTATATATGAAAAATATGTTGTGCATTTGGTCTACATTGTTAAATATATACAAAAACAGAATAACATGTTTTGACATTACAAAACATAGACACAAGTGTTTATTTATATATATATATATATATATATATATATATATATATATATATGGAGAGAGAGAGAGAGAGAGAGGAGAGAGAGAGTGAGAGAAAGAAGAGAGAGAGAGTGAGAGAGAGAGGAGATAGGGAGAAATAGAGAGATAAATAGATCTCTATGTATACTAGCAAATATATGCACCTCCGTATGCAAGTATTTACGTTTTAATGTAATAAAATATCATATTAAATTAAAAGGCTAATGAAACTAAATAAGAATGCAGATAAAATGATTTGAAACAGAGGAGGGTATAATCGAAAAATAGAACAACAACTTACTCTTCCATCACTCCCATCTTTTATCAACTATTTAGTTAAAATAGGTAGTAAAGTGTAAAATTTCAGTTATTTCTTCTTGTTAATGGATTTCTTTTAAGATTTATCTCTGAGATTCTTGCTCATATTCATTAAGATAAAACCAAACAATTAGAAATCAATGATACTAAGCACATATTTATTAAAATGAAATTTTTAATATCAATATGCAAATTAACCTTCCCGTTCACACTGTAAACTGCTATTTTGTTGTATATATAAATACAATTACATGTTATTAGTATGTAGATATGGCTCTTCGGAGCCATGTGTCCAGTGGCTTCAGTCCTGGATCTTGCAAGCTAACATTATTGATCCCAGGGGGCCATCCTCCAGGCAACACCTGCCCCTTTGATTTAAAGGGGTATGGCTGGATTTATTGCCCAGTGCCTGAGTACCCCCTTGAGTGGGAATGCCAAAGAGATCAACACATTTTTTGCACCCGCCAGCTATGAGTTACAGCTTGTGGGTGGTCCCACATTAATAGGGCCTTATGCCTACGCCATACACATGGGGTACATGGTAAATATCTAGATATTGTCAACAGTATTAATAATGTAAACAATTTTATTAATAATTGAGGTTTAAATAAAATCAAATCATGAAGAATGTGACATATAAATCTAAGGGAAGTGTGACTCGAGTAGTGATATAGTTTCAGTTACAGACAGAAAAACACACAATCTCCATTATAATAAGATATATTTAGGCTTATTTTTCTGGGAACTATGTTAGTATTGGTAATAACAGATGATGCATCTCATATAAAAGTGACCATTTCTTGTAATGACTTCAGTTCTCACATCTAATTCTATTGATCTTTCGGAGGAATTTGATTGACACTTTCATTTCTGTCAATCACTCTCAGATCTTTATCCAAAACTCATCTATTTAGGCCTCCAAATCACTATGACTCTCTCTGTCTCTGTCTCTGTCTGTCTGTCTGTCTGTCTCTCTCTCTCTCTCTCAGACAATTATTTTCCTTATATCTTTCATACTTTCACTCTTACTCCCTCTTTCTATTTTATCCTGTCCTGCTCTTTCGATCTCTTATTTTCTCTTTCTATATATTTCTCTATTCCTTTCACTTCATCTCTATGTCTCTATATATCTCTATCTATTTTTCCCTATCTCTATCTCTCTCTTTCTCTCTCTCTTTCTCTTTCACTTTTAAGGTCAGTCTTTCTGTTCCCCCTCTCTCTCTTCTCTCTCAAGGTCTGTCTTTCTGTTCCTCTCTTTCATCTCTCTCTTGCTCTCTCACTCTCTCCGTTTATCTCTCTGTCTCTCCCTCTTTCACTTCAAGCTCTGTCCTTCTGTTACTCACGTTCCCTCTTTCATTTCTCTTTCTGTCTCTCTCTATCTCTGTCTCTGTCTCTCTCTGTTTATCTCTCTCCCTTTCAATTTCAACCTCTTTCTGTTCCTCCCTTTCCTTCTTTCACCCCTCTCTCTCTCTGTTTATCTCACCCCCCCTCTCTCTCTCTCTGTCTTTGACTTTCAAGCTGTCTCTTTCTTTCCCTCTTTCGTCCACTCTTTTGGTCTCACTCTGTCTCTCTGTTTTCTAACTGCATTCAACTGATTTATTTAAATTTAGTTTCCTGCTTCATTCTAATCAACCCATCATTTAGTTTTCTTTATAAAAACAGGATCAACTCTGATTCATATCTTATTAAAAACATTAACATTTTAAATTCATTTGACAACAAGAATATATTGTTTGTTTTGTTTTTTTTGTTCTGTTTTATTTTTTGGGTAGGGTAACATAATGATAAAAAAGGCAAAAAATATTTAGTTTTCAACATAATCTCCTTCATTGTCATTGCACTTATCTCAGTAGTGTGCTATGTGTAACAGTTATCATCATACAAAATGGAATCAAGTCATTTATTCTCCCTTCTTCTAAATCAAATTCATTTATTCTCCCCTCCTCTAAATAGCAGGGCAGACTGGGTTTGTTAATCTTGGTTAGACAACTAGTCTAGTAGAAGGAAAACTCTGAATTCAACCAGTTTTACTTTTCTCACAAATTTGCGTCATATCCTGCCCATTGTGTTTTAAATACATTAATGAATTGATGAATATTAATCACTCAGATCAAAGATTGTTCACTGAAAATTTCAGGCTACAGATTTATTGATTCACCCTCTTGTTCTGATTATGATATCTTTCCCCTTTGGGTGCACCATGAAAGGTAATTTCTTAATCTTAGCTTAGTTTGGCACAAGGTCAAACGTATGGGGCGTCCAGTGAGAATCAAACTCACTTGTAAATGATCTGATTGTTCTACTCACAAACCCATTACTCAACATGTGTCAGTTTAGAATCGTATTCAGGACACTCTTTGGCAAGATCTTAACTCTCTATTAGGAGTGCAGTTTGTATATTCTAAGGACCCTTAATTGGTCAAGATCTTCAGTAGGAGTCCCATACTTGTGATATTGTGATAGAATAAGGAACATTTAGTAAATATTTATCATCATCAGGGTGTGCTGTCAACACGGGCTCCCATGACTGTATCTCACCAACAATCCCTATCGGTCATCGCCCCTGGTCTTCAGTGCAGCATCCAGAACCTGCACAGATTTCATTCTGTAGGTTTTTACTGTTCAGCCCACATTGATGTGCCCATGTGTAGGTGTCCACAGGAGAATGACACTTATCAGTTTGTTCTTGCCAATCCAGTTCGTGTATTCTAAGGAACTCCAATTGGGCAATAGCGTAGGTCGATTTGGAACTGTAACATCTCCCATGTGTTGAAAGCAGATTAAAATAAAAAATTATCACAGAAAATATTTTTCGTTCGAAGAAATATATTTCAATCTTTTAAAGTGTTTTCACTGTTAAAGCTTAATAATTGAGTAAAACGGAGCATATCAGTGGTGATGAGGGCATATTTTCAATTTGAATACTAGTTATATTTCATTTGTTTTGTTTAAAATTACAAGCTTTTTTGTTTTAAATATTGAAATCGCTAAATCTCTAACCAATTTCTAGGCTAAATATTGCAAAAACAAGGATTTTTGGTCCATTTTAGCAGACAAACATTGATGCTATTTCCTCAAACAATGGTGCAAGTAAGAAATCTATTTTTTGCTATCAGTATTTATTATATAAAAACACAAATTTCGCTGTTTGAGAGAATGTGATATTTTAAAAAAGTGAAAAATCAACCTCTCCTATTGGGAAAATCTTCAGTAGGCATCCTATACTTGTGATATTGTACTAGAATAAGGAAAGTTTAGTAAATATTATTATCATCATCAGGGTGTGGTCTCAGCATGGGCTCACATGACTCTATCTCACCAACCATCCCTATCAGTCATTGCCCCTGGCAGGTTATCAGCACAGTATCCAGAATCCGCACAGACTTCATTGATGTAAGTTTTTACTGTTCAGCCTACACTGATATACCCATGTGTAATTGTCCACAGGAGAATGGCACTCATGAGTTCGTTCTTGCTACTCCATATAGATATCTCATTCATCTCACTTTAATGGTTTGTGTAATAAGAAGCAGAGGTACAGTTGTTTTCTTGTGAGATGCTGCTTCCATGATTTGTTTAAGATAGTGCACAACATCCTTGTGTAGCTTGCATCAAATATTCTATTTAAAAATATCAGCCCTCCCCCTTAAGCAAATACCTATGATATTTTTCTTTTTATTTCATTTATCAATTTCTTTATTCTACAGATTGTAATTGGGCGTGTGTTTATTAGAATATCTTCTTTTAAACTGTTATTTATTTTAATATGGAACATGTTTATAATTTTCTTTTGATTCCCTCATTACAGAGATAATTAAAAATTTCTATAGAATTTTTTTAAAAAGACCCCCCCTCCTTTCCCCCCCAAAAAAAAAAATACCAGGTATAGAAAACTGCAGATGGAATTAAATAAGAATTATTTCCTTGAGGATAGTTCCTGCTTTCTGACAGACTTTTTTTCTCTCTGATAATTTTTATTTTTCTTGATAGTAAATAATGGATAAATTAGAAGATGAAAATACCTTTGAAGAAATGTAGTCTTTCCTCATTATTGAATTTTTTATAGACTTGTGTTAAAAAATATACTTACAATTTTTAATAAGAAAATCTATAATAGAATTCTGTGAAAAAAAATAGTAAAAATAAAAGATCCCTTTTAAAATGGAGAAAATATTTATTAACAATGAAAACATCTTTAAAATATAACACTGCTCTCAAATTTCTTCTGAGCCTCTTGTATTATGTAAAAGGAATTCTCATCTAAATAGGGATTACCTACTGTTGCGTTATTCAAGGTACAACTACCTGTTATTGTTATACAAACTGTAAAGAATATTACTTAATTATAAAGTAAAAATAATGAGGGAAAAACATATGTACTTCTAGCCAAGTTTATTACATGTAACACAAATATAACACAACAATATCAGGGGCAATACTTTAATTATCTCCCTTGCTGAGGGGGTCCAGATGGTATAATGGGCTATGCTCCCTCACTGAAGGGGAGGTTTCTTCAGTTTCTATCAACTGAGTCAAAAGAGACATCGCTCTACGATGTTTACTATCTCATGGTAAGGGCCTGAAAGGAGACCATTCCCATGACAAACCAAGGGAAGTCAATCCCTAGCTTCCTGTCTCGTGGATGCAAGAGAGCTCTAGGTCCCTGTACTACTATGCACTTTGGTCTAAAACTAGAAAGGTAAATATTTAAAGATTAAAGATTTGCAATATAGGTGGAAGGGGAGGTCTCAAAGTAATTTTGACTAACAAGAAGAGAGCCCCTTTGGTTTGAACTTTCAGTCCTCCTTTTCTTTTTGTAATTATCTATTTTCTGTAATTGACATTTTAAGCGACTAGAGAATAAACTAGATGGGAGCTGCACAAGAATGCTGCGGGTGACCCTGAACAAGACGTGGAAACAACACCCTACAAGAAAACAGCTGTACGGCCACCTGCCACATATCACCCAAACCATCCGAGTAAGACAAACAAGACATGTGGGACACTGCTGGAGAAGCAAGGACGAACTCATAAGCGATGTCCTCCTGTGGAAGCCAGCACATGGACAAGCCAGTGTGGACCGACCAGCAAAAACATACGTTGATCAACTCTGTGCAGATACAGGATGCTGCATAGAGGACCTCCTGAGAATGATGAGCGATAGAACGGATGGAGAGAGATTGTCATGGATATCCACGCTGAAAGCACAACATGATGATGATGATGTTTACTAATAAATCTTTCATTGGGTATATTCCTTAATTTTCTTAAGGTTGATAAATAGTTGAATTACCAACACACACCCAATTACAAGTTGTAGAAGAAAGAAATTGGTAAATGAAATAAAAAAATAAAGAGATTATGGGTATTTACTTAAAGGGGGGGGGCTAATATTTCTAAATAAGATAATTCTTCCTTTTCCAAGACCCATTACCATACCAAGATTTAAAAGCAAAGTCTGCCCAACTACTTACCCATAGCTTGAGGTAAAAAGTTGAATTTGTACCTTTCCCAAGGGTATTAGCGCTATGTGAAATGCAAACAGCCACATCAAGGATTTGAAATTGTCTCACCATGTCCATTTTTATCTATTAAGTTATATCTTCTTGATAATGGATTTTTAAAGATTTATCCCAAGGTTTTTGCTTATATTCATTAAGATCAAACCAAACAATTAGAAATCAATAATGCTAAGCACATATTCATTAAAATCCAATTTTTAATTTTAATGCAAATTAGCAATCCCGTTTACACTGTAAACCATTATTTTGTTGTATATATAAATGCCATTGCATGTTATTAGTATGTAGATATGGTCAACAGTATTGATAATGTAAAACAATTTTATTAACAATTGAGGTTTAAATAAGAATAAAATTATGGAGAATGTGACATAAATAGTAAAGGGAATTCAGACTTGAGTAGTAATATAGTTTTGGTTACAGACAGATAAACACACAATCTCCATTAGAGTAATTATATTTGTCAATCAAATCTTTACACTCATACAATGTGGATATATAATACTCTCCTAATGTACAACACAATGTGCATGTGTTACGTACTGGCGTTTTCACAGTACCAAATCTATATAACGTTATATACCTTTCTTTACTTCTTTACTTCTTCTATATCTTGGTCATCTATTCTTCTGGCCGGCTTTGGTTCTTCTATTGTCTATCTTCTATCTTGGTCTGGTCTCTTCTAAAGTCGGGATTTTCTTGGGGACGTCGGGTTGGTTTCTGTTAGGGATCACTCCTTATCAGAAGCCCTGTGTCATTGTTAGTTTTTGGTAATAAACACAAGACTTCGATTTATGTTGATGTTACTTTATTTGTAAATCCCCAAACCAGACATTCTGCTCAGTGAGACTCACATCTTACAAGCTCGGCTTTAACTTCTAACTGACTTAAACTTACTATATCCTTCAACCGGAAGAGGGCCTTCTATGGGGGTTCCAGTTCTCACGATTTATCCCCGGAAAGCAAGATCAGAGTGAGGTCAAGCACTGTCACTCACCCTCAAGGCCATCAGCTGCACTAATCGCCATTATGATTTCTACACTACCTTAAAAAGATATTAGGGATCCAATAATTATGTAACACATGTATATTGAGAGAGTTCAAAATATAAGTGTAAAATTAAATTGTAATATTTTGGCTTACTTTGTTCACAGATTCATTTCAATTGGCATGAAAAAAGATATGTGCCAATTTTGAACAAAACAGTCAATACCAGAAGTTCCATTGTCTGCAGACTTTTGAAATTATACAATTTCATTTGAAGTTTAATAATATATTGACTAAGAAAATAGGATTTCATAGCGAACATAAAAAACAGTTAATAATTCAGTTAATAATCTTAATGTTACTTAAATTTCTATTTAGTAGTGTCACATATGGCATGGAGATATCCTAACCTAATAAGTATTTACAAAGTTTTGTTGGTACACTGACTTCAGATTACTTATAGTACCAACTATTTCTAAGTGATCACCCAACTCAATAATGAAAAGGATCATTGCTGCATAATTTCAGTGCTTTAAGAATGAGATGATCATAGAAAAGGATTAATATATTGAACATTCACAACTTGTTTAAAAGCCACTCTATCAGACGGCAATTAATAAGAGCCAAAAAGAAAAGAGAGAGAGAGAGAGAGAGAGAGAGAGAGAGAGAGAGAGAGAGAAGAAAGATGCAGAGAATATCAAGAGAGGTTATAAGAGAAAGAGAGGGGAAAAGAAAGGAGGTAGAGAGATTGGTGTGGGAAGGGAAGAAAATGTGAGGGTACAGAAAAAAAGTTAGACAGAAAGAGCCAAAAAAGAGTAAGAGAAAGAAAACAGAGAGAGAGAGGAGGAGTAAAACGACTGAGAGAAAAGAGAGACTAAGAAAAGAGAGAAATGAAAAAAAGAAAGGAGGTAGGGAGGGAAACAATGAAATCTTTTCTTTTTCACATCTTCTGTAGAAATGTAAGGTTCAAGGTTATAATAATGTTATAACTTGTTGAAACGAACAACTTCAACAAGTGTGTTAAACATAACACAAGATGGACTTTATTACAGGCACATGGAATAACATATAACATGAAATACACATACAAGGAAACAAGATATAAGAAAAGGACACATTCAATAGTTACGTACATGTACATATAAAATATAGAAGGAATTATGGATAGTCCATAAGGTTGAAGTCAGGGTGGGGTGTAGACACAAATGTCTAACCCATATTGTCCAGTCCGAGAAGAAGGAGAAAAGAGTGAGAGAATTTGAATCAGGCACTTAAATACTACAGACTTCTGGTGGTCAGAAACAAACCCAGCGGGAAGATAACTCTTCCAGCAAAGGGCAGACAATCTCAACAGAGGGCTCTTGATTGAGACTTTCAGCCAAACAATGACAGATACATTGAGCACATATTAGATTTTTCAAACTTGAACAATATTTTTCAAACAACAGTTTTTTTTTTTAAAACTTATTTAGTTTCATTAGCCTTTTTAACAGTATAATATTTTATTACATTAAAACTTAAATACTTGCACCAGGAGGGTTCATATATTTGTTAGTTACAATAATTTTGTTTTTTGAGGTCAATGAAACGCCTAGTTATTAAAATATTTGCTACTTATAATAATCATTCTAATACAAAACTTCATTTGGAAAATATTCTGAGAATATTTGAAAAAGTTCTGAGAATACAGAATATCCTTCTTTGATATAAAATAGGAATTTACGTAAGAATGACACACGTAAAAAAAAAAATAAGGAAAATAGCGCAACTACAATAAATGTATTAAATACATAAATTTTTTTAACTTAAACAAGTTTTTTGTTTTTTTGGCTCTTTTGATTGCATTCTAATTCTTCTGCTGCTACTAAATTTAAAGATAATTTGATGTGTGTAGGTTCTTATGAAAAATTGAATTGTTATAATATTTATATTAGTAATACATATCTTAAAGCATCTTTTATTTAAAGACAATTATCTAAAAGTGAAATAAACATAGAAATATCCTCTTCACGAACAAAGACATAATCATATTGCACATTTCAAATTAACAAAACTTATGGATAAATAAAAACTTACCAATAAGAATAAATGTAAAAATAAAAACAATTTGAAACCAACATAAGAGTCTAGAAGTATTAAGGATGCCAGAAGGTTCTGCCCAAAATATTTAACCATTAAACTTACTGATTTTGAATTGTCAAAAATATGTAAATAAAATATATCAAAACTTCCATCACATTCAATTATTGTTTGTAGATTTTTGTATATTTGCTTATTTCTGAATAAATGCTGATATAAACTTTTGTACAGGAACATATTTTATTTCCACTACAAGTACATATACAGAAATAATCTTGTAAGTCATATATGTAGAATTAATAAATAAATAAATATATATATATATATATATATATATATCAATTCATATATGTATACTTTATAAGATATATAGATGAGATATAATTATATACATATATATATATATATATATATATATATATATATATATATATGTATTATATAAATTATATATATATATAATATAATATATATAAATATATATATATATTATTATATATATTATATATATATATATATAATATATATATTATATATTATATATATATATATATATATATATATATATATATATATATATATATATATATATTATATATATATATATATATATATATATATATATATATATAATATATATATATAATATATATACATATATATATATATATATATATATATATATATATATATATATATATACATATATTATATAATATATATATATATTATATAATATATATATATATATATATATAATATTTATATACATACATATATTATATATATATATATATATATATATATATATAGTATATACATATATATATATATATATAACAGCCTGTGTAAGAAAAAATATAACTAAGGAAAATTAATAATTTCTGGATTTTTTGGACAGACAGCACAGACAAGCATGAACATTCATACACACACACTATATATATATATATATATATATATATAATATATATATATATATATAGGCATTTATATACAAAAATAATATTTGTGCAATTAGACTGAAAGATTATGAAATATATCAAGCTGTTACTTGCACTAAAATGTATATAAATGCATGCATATATGCACACTGTATATATATATATATATATATATATATATATATAGCAGAGATGAAACACTTACAGAAAAAAAAACATGAACACAAAAATGTGTTCACATAGAGATATATAGATATCAATATAAACCTATATACACTCATATGTGCATGTATCTCATAGAAAAGTGGGTATCCAATGCTGACGAGATTAACTTGAAGAAGATCATCACTCCTAATTAAGCTTAGAAATGAAAAGATATTTGATCTTTTTTTTTTCTCTTCTTTCTGTCATCTAAATATTACAATCACAAATCTCTCTCTCCATCCATCCATGCCCCTCACTCTCCCTCCCTCTACCTCTCTCCATTCCTCCCTCTCTCTGTCTCTGTCTCTCCCATTTCTCCCTCTCTCTTTCTCCTTCTTTTTTATCACTCACTCTCTCTCCCTCGCTCTACCTCTCCCATTCCTCCCTCTCTCTTTCTCCTTCTTTTTTATCACTCACTCTCTCTAATAAATAATCATTCATAGAAATTGGTGCCACAACCAATTATTCAATCACTTTTATGCCAAAGCCAAAAATGTTTAGAAAAAAAAAAGAAGATTAGCAAGAAAACTAACTAACACACACACACACACACACACACACACACACAACAAACAAACACACAAACAAAAAAATATATACATATATATATATATATAATAAAAATAATAGAAAAATAACCAGGAGAAGAAAAACAAAACTAAAACGTTTCAATCCCAGAATGAAAACTTTTGGTTCAAAAAGCTCTTGCACCATTAATGTTTGCCAATAAATTGCTATGATTTCATCAACCCAATATTCTTCTTTTTTTTTTCATCTCAATCATTTTCTTTCTTCCTTAAATATTTCTACCTCTTAATTACTTTTCTTCTTTAAATATTTTTACCCTTTTTTTTTTTAACTCTTAATTACATATGATTCTTTACTTTATATTTTCACTTCATATTTTTGGTAAGTATGTGATTGATTTTAGTGATTTTAGTTCATTTTCCTCACAGTTTGCTTTTTATTTCATTTTTCTTTTTTATCAACTTTTGAAGATGCAATTTTATATACTAACAGTCTTACCCAGAACTGAAATAATCAATGTTTTTGCCCTTGGATAGACATTGGAAACGAAATTTTAAAGTACTGTAAACAGCTTGCAAGGCAAAAAGGAAAATAGATAAAAATGTTTGCATAAAGTCACTCAAACATACAATATAATGACATTTAATAAACTTAAAGAGTCATCATGAGAAAATGATAGGGAGGAGATAGACAAATCTTCTTGGAGAAATACAACTGCAGTCACTCATTGATTGTACTAAGGTGAGGCAAGTGTTTTTCAATATTCTAGTATGTGCTAGTTTGCAGCAGGTATGAAGGGTGATTCAAAAAGTAATGCCATTTTGCTTAGGACAGGTATAATTACCAACACAGGAACATGTATCATATATGAAAATGAAGTTGTTCCTCAGTGGATCATATCCCTACCTCTCCACATAGTCACTGTTTCTCTAAATAGCAATGTTCTACCTTCGAATGAGAGAATGTATCCCAGTCCCGTAAAATTCTGTTGACTGTTCTTTGAGCCACTTCTTCACTACAGTTTTCACTTCCTCATCACTGGAATAATGTTTGTTTTCAGACTATCATCTCTTCAGCCCCATGAAAGAGGGTTTGAGGGGCAGCATTCTTCCATTTATACATGTAGAATTAAATAAAACAAATGTCTCCTTTCCAATACCCCTTAATATAATTTCTATGAGTTCCCCTCCTACTCTCACTACTACTAACTAAAAAAACTGGAGCACAAACACATCATCTCTGAAGATGACACTTCGAAGTGCCAAAAGTACTTGGGACAATAACTTAAATGGACTAATCCACAGATTCCATCCAAATATAAAAAGTTGGCCAGAAAGCTTGAAAAAATCGTTAATAAAATTGTTAAACAGAACATCTGTTTTGTTTAATTCTACATGTGTATAATGATCTTCATACAATGACTGCTATTTACACAGTAGCATTGTGACCAACAAAGCCTTCATCAGATGATGACTCTGGGTTCAGGCATGGTTTGGGGCCGAAGCATCGTTACCACTAACCCAGAGCGCTCCAGCAGTATCTCACGATACCACCAGACTTTATCAGTTTGATGTCACATTGTAGGATTGGCCATATCCACACTGATACGGGTAGAGCTTTATCCTGGATATATATATATATATATATATACATGTGTGTGTGTGTTTGTGTGTGTGCATGTGTAACTGTTAGAGAATATTGTGGTATAAGGTGGGCTAATGACCAAGACTTATATTTATAAATTGTTCCAAAACAGCAGTGGCTGAATTAGCCAATCAAAATCGCCCAAACAAGTATTTGATTTACTATTTAAAGGTGTTGATAAATCGTCCTAAATTACTTGCTGGAAGCACAGACTAACAGACGAGGATTATACAACTCTCTACTTCAAGATAGGATATACTGATGATTATATAACTCTCTTCTTCAAGACAGAATAAACTCTCTACTTCAGACAGAATAAACTCTGAATCAACTCAAGATGGATCAGCGGACAAGGATTAAAACTGATACTACATCTTTCTACTTCAAGAAAGAATCAAATTTTATGCCACTGTAAAACTGCTTTCAACTACAGACCTAAAATGGCCAGGCAAATCGTAACAGTAACATTAACCCAAGCAAAATAATACATCATAGCAAATTTACAGGGTGACCCAAAATAAACAGAACCCAAATTCTATTTTATTAAGTCACCCTGTATATATACTATTACTAATGCAGAAAAAAAAAACCAGAACCCAATTCTGTTTTTTGGGGTCACCCTGTACTATATACTATTTTATTAAAAACTGCAACAGAGTACAAGAGTTCTTTTTTTTTTAATTAAAAGATTTGAAATACTTTTTAAACTGGGGTGTCAATTTCCTGGTGAAAACTTTTCAACATACCTAATATATATGGTTTGCTATAATCCAAAAATATCACCTTCCAAAAATAACAAGGGAATATTGTAGTGTGTTGTGTAGGAGGCACTCTTAACCTGATAGCTAAGTCATAGGAAATGGAATTGGTGACCTAGGTTCAAATCCTAGTTGAGGTTTCATTTTTGTACTAATGCCCTTGAGAAAGGCATGGATACATTTATTCTCTAACCAATTATGGGTAAATAGTAGGACAGACTGGGTTCTTTAGTCTTGATTAGGCAACCAGTCAAGAAAAAAAGAAAACTCTGAATTCAAACCATAAAATTGACCTTGTATCTCATCCTGCCTAATGTTCTAACTTTGAAAATAAAGCAATTTCCAGTCCAATTTGCAACATAATGCTAATTTTATGGAGTCTGAATTCATGCTGAACATAATTTGTTAGTCATGCAAATTCTTCATATAACAGAGATGAAATGCAAATTAGAATCCTTTACCCATTCTTAAAAAGAAATATATTACAAGGGAAACCCAATGGCTTCATGCACCATTGGTTTCATATTAGATAAATGGATGTGCAGAAAGCTTATCTGTTGTTAGCATGGAACATGGAATTGATAAGTCAATTCAATTTTACACTGTCATTGTTTATATTCACAACACATTAATATCTTTGGGAAAGACATAAATCCATCTCTTTTTTTCTACTCAGCTATGGCTAAAATAGTTCGGACACAGGGCTCTTATGCCTTGGTTGGATATTTTGTCTCAGAAAAGCTGTTTGTGTTCCACTTCATGCTTATATCACTTTCTGTGTAGGTTTCTCTATTTCCTAAAAAACTTATATGGAACCACATGGTCTAATGGTTAGAGTCATAGATCATCAACCCAAGTTCAATTCCTGGACAAAGCTGTTTGCATTTCACATGGCACTAATACCATTGGAAAGGTATGAATCCAATTCTCCCTCCAGCTATGAATAAATAGCAGGGCAGACTGGGCTCAACCATGGCTAGGTAACCAGTCTAGAAGAAGGATAACCCTGAATTAAAACCTATTAAACTTGGCTTAAGAAATTGACCTTGTGTCACATCCTGTTTGTGCGGAGGGGTTGGTAAATACATACATATATAGGAATAACAATCAGCACCTCTTTCTTGTTTATTTTTATCAAATCTTTATTTGGATGTTTAAAATGTTCACTTTTTTATAAATATAATTATCTTTAGAAATTTTTGTTCAATGCCTGAGTAATTGTTATTTGCTAAGCTTTTCTTTGTTTTGCACAAGGCCATAAATATGGAGCACTCAGTAAGTATCAAACTTATTAACAATGGTCTGCAAACAAAGTTCCCTAAGCATTACATGATATGAATTGAAACTTATGCCAAAATAGTAAATTCAACGTTGTAGCTCATCCTGTGGCAATAATCACCATCATAATAACATCAAAGATAGATAGATAGATAGATAGATAGATAAAAACAGAGGACAATTAATAGATAGATAGATTATTGTTCATATATAAGTATAGAGATTTGTATAAACTGATCAGTATTCAACAGGCCTGCAAGTTGAATCTGCTTCTGAGAATCTAGACTTGGCAAGTGGTTTAAATAGCATGTTGGGATGTTCTACTATGTGGCACGGTCAAGTCTATTTCCAAGATTTTGATTGGTTGGAGGTTTTAGCATGGACATTTTTATCCATATATACTGAACACTTGACCATGTGCTGTCAGTTGCTACAGCATATTACACTCTGTCTTTTTTTGTCTGGTGACTGGACGCTAGTCACTGCCTTCCTGTCTAGGTGAGTATGATGTTCATTCTACAATAAGCACAAATATTTTTTAAACCAAATATACTGGAATTTTATCATTTGTAGTGGAACATTACACAATCAAAACAGATATTATTAGGTATTATCTATTACCAAATTTTACAGCAAGGAAACTCTGTAACCAAAATTAAAATTGCATTATTACAGTAACCCCCACGAAAAAAATCCCATTAATACATATCAAGAATATACTTATTTTAGCACTGCTACATTTTTTACCCAGCAGAGCATCAACCTATGAACCACAAGGTTCCGGTTCAATATTAGTCCTCACCAATTCAGCGTATGAGTAGCACAATTTGGATCTGTATGGAAATGTGGGGAGATGGTGGTAGGTGGGGTACTCCACCTAAGATGTAAAAGCAGTTTCACTGGTCTAGCACTATTGAAAAGGGGATAGACTCCCTTGCTCTCTGGCTTATACCGATAATTGGCCATTCCGCTACATTTTCATATTAGTGCTTAAAGAGTTTCAGTTCTGTAGAGTTTAATAAATAAATCTAATAATATATGTTTTATTTAAAAACGGCCCATTAAATTCAATAGAATTTGTATAGCTTTGATTTAGATTTTTTTAAAAAGTTGTGGTGTACTTATTTATGGGAAATACTATGGATAGATTTCATCATCATCATGTCGCGCACGCAACACGGATATCCATGACAATCTTTCGACAACCTTCCCTAGTACTCATGGCCCCTGGGAAGTTCTCTGTGCAGCATCCAGAGTCTTCGCATAGTTGGTCAATGTAGGTCCTTAGCGGGCATCCTACGTTAGCATGTCCATGTGTTGGCTTACACAGAAGAACGTCGCTTATGAGCTCATCCCCGCTTCTCCATTAGTGTCCTGCATGTCTAGTCCGTCTCACCTGGATGGTTTGTGAGATGGGGGGCAGGTGACCATATAGTTGCTTCTTTGTGGGGTGTTGCTTCCATGACTTGTTCAGGGACTACTCGCAGCATTCTTGTGCAGGTACCATCTAGCTTATTCTCGAGACGCTTTGTCAGGGTCCAGGTGGTGCAGCCATACAGCAGCACTGATATAACGACAGCCTGGAAGAATTGTTGCTTTAGTCTGTCAGTGAGATCGGATCTGTTTATTTTGTGATACTTATTACTGTTTTATGAATTTTGTTTCTTGGTGAGTTTTATTGTAAGATCATACTCTCCTTAAGATGCTAAAATTTTGTTTTTCATTTATAGTAAATATAGACTTTCTTTTCTTCTTCTAGATAGATAGATAGATAGATAGATAGATAAAGAGAGAGGGAGAAAGAGAGAGAGGACAGACTGGCATAGATATAGATAGCAGACCCTGGGTCAATAACCGCCATATGCCACAGGAGTACATATATCTGTATATCTGCAAGTATGTGGGTGCAGTTGGCATGGTCTGTTTAATTGAAAGAGGGTTTTAAATTCATGTATAGATTCAAATAAAATTGTGTATAAGCTTACAAGTATGTGAGTACAAACATCTGTCAAGATGTGTATAACTACGTGGAATGCATTTATTGTTGCATATGCGTATTTCTCTAAATCTATATAAGTATGAATCAATGTGCAAATAGTATGTGCCTGTACATCTGATGAGCATGTAGAAATCTGCGCCTGCATGTGTGTGCATCTACTTTTATGGTTGCAGTTCAGTGTTTTTTTCCCCGCTGTCTTCTTTATTGCTAATCAAATTTTTCAGTGGACCTTCCTATGATAAAATTCAATTGTACAATTTCTTTATATTTTTCATTCACTTTTCTTTGTTTCTTTTTCGGTCTGTGAATGCATGAAAAGATTTAAGGGTTTATAGAGGTTTGTTTTCCTTTCTTTTGTAGTTTTTATGTTTCTCTCTCTCTCTCTCTCTCTCTCTCTCTCTCTCTCTCTAAGTCACTCTCTCTCTCACTCTCACTAATAAAGTTCTCTTTCTCTCTCCCTCTCTCTCTCTCTTTCTCCCCTCTCTCTCTCTTTAATAAACTGTTCTTCTTCCCCCCTCTCTCTCACTAAGTCACTCTCTCTCACTCTCACTAATAAAGTTCTCTTTCTCTCTCCCTCTCTTTCTCTCCCCTCTCTCTCTCTCTCTTTAATAAACTGTTCTTCCCCCCTTCTCTCTCTCTGATAGGCTGTTCCCTCCTCTTTCACTCCCTCTCTCTTTGATAAACTGTTCTTCTCTCTCTCTCTCTCTTTCTCTCTCTCTTTCTCTCTCTCTAATAAACTGTTCCTTCTTTTCCCTCTCTTTCTCTTTCTCTCGCTAATAAACTGTTCTCTTCCCATCCCTCTCCTCTCTCTTTCACTCTCTCTCTCTCTCTCTCTCTCCTCTCACTCCCTGATGATGTATCACACTTTGGACATTGATGGCTGTCAATCTAATTTGTTTTCTTAATGAAAAATTTTGAGCTGAGGACAGAGTTCTGGGTCGGTGAAGGAAGATGTAATGTCATTTCTCAGAACAGAAGTTGGGCCACAGTTTCATGGATCATCTAATCCACTGAATTGGGAACCAAATTTCTTTCTAAAAAAAACTAAAAACAGAATAAAAATAAAATATATTCTTTTTTTCTTTTTGGGTCTTTTCGTTTTAATATTAGTTTCACTTGATGGATGGAACTTGGAATCCATTTTGTTGGGTTTAAATTCTGTTTTTCACTTTTCTCTTCTATTTCTTTTATGTTTTCTCTTTTAGTTGATACGGCTTGTTCCTTTCTCACAATTTAGAATGAACTATGTCTTCTCTATTTCATCTGTTGATAGAAGAATTAGTTTTGAAAAAAATATTTTTAGTCAGAAATTGTTTTCACTGTGTATATTTCACACAACTTGATGGGTTTTTTTCTCTGAGAAATAATCTATTTCAGCCCTTAGTTTGAAATTACTTTATTTTTATTTTATACTAGTTTTGCTGGGTTAGCTCAGTCGGTAGAGTGTCAGCCTAGGAACTACAAGGTTCTGGGCTCGATACCGGCCCTCACCGACTCAGCGTATGAGTAGCATAGGGATATGTGTGCTAAAGAGCAGATGGTAGGTGTGGCGCTCCACTTAATATGCCAAAACAATCTCCTTGGTCTAGCACTAGTTAAAAGAGGATAGACTCCCTCGCTGTCTGGCTGATACTGACTTTAGGCCACCCCGACGACTCCTTTTTTTACCTATTCTATCAAAGATGATTTTAATAAATAAATTTTGCAATTGCATCATAGAATATATCAGGAAGGTACACTTAGCATAACTGTCATCATCTTAGGAAATAGAAATTGGCAATCAGAGTTCAAATCCTGGACAAGGCTGTTTCCATTATTTGAGTTTTTTGTACTGTTGTCCTCATCTTTATACATTCAATCAAAAGTTATTTTCTGTCATAATATAAAATATAAACAGATGCTGTTTAAAGAACTATTTTGGAGGTTGGAGAGGTGGGGGTGAAATACAAGGTGTGTCAAAAAAGTATCAAAATCCTTCTTTTTCCAGATATCTGTTCAGCCCCGTGTTGCTAAACATGGCTTCAGGTTGCAAAATTCTTCTTTTTCCAAACAGGGCTGAACGGATATCTGGAAAAAGAAGGATTTTGCTACCTGAAGCCCTGTCTGGCAACACGGGGCTGAACGGATATCTGGAAAAAAAGGATTTTGTTACCTGAAGCCCTGTCTGGCAAGACGGGGCTGAACGGATATCTGGAAAAAAGAAGGATTTTGCTACCTGAAGCCCTGTCTGGCAAAATGGGTTGAACGGATATCTGGAAAAAGAGAGTTTGCTACCGGAAGCCCTGTCTGGCAAAATGGGCTGAACGGATATCTGGAAAAAGAAGGATTTTGCTACCTGAAGCCCAGTCTGGCAAGACGGGCTGAACGGATATCTGGAAAAAGAAGGATTTTGCTACCGGAAGCCCTGTCTGGCAAGACGGGGCTGAAAGGATATCTGAAAAAAGAAGGACTTTGCTACCTGAAGCCCTGTCTTGCAACACGGGGCTGAACGGATATCTGGAAAAAGAAGGATTTTGATACCTAAAACCCTGTCTGGCAACAAGGGGCTAAATGAATCTGGAAAAAGAAGGATTTTGCTACCTGAAGCCTTGTCTGGCAAGAGGGCTAAACAGATATCTGGAAAAAAGGATTTTGCTACCTGAAGTCTTGTCTGCAACACAGAAGTATTTTACAGTCTTCAGGTAATTTTTCTAGATTATCAGTTATCAAAAAATCAGTAGCCTACTACCTGTATTTCTTCTGAAAAGAAACAAAAAATATTTTTTAAAAAAAGGTAAAATTGAAACAAAGTTACAAAGAAAAGACGCGGCCAAAATAAAGTACTTATACATTTGTCATAAATCTCTACCGCAAAGAATACTATAAAACATTGTGCTATGTGGGGTGTATGAGAAGACATTGTTAGCACACTACCCACGCCAACCTACTGATTTCCACTCCCCGTTCTTAAGAAACGTGGGTGAGGTAAAGGCAAGAAAAATTTATTGATGAACTTGAACCATTAATTTCCTTGGAAGAAATGCAACACGCCAAGTTAAAGCAACTCAATCTCACATTGCATTTAATTTAGGGGTGAAGAGAAAGAAAAAAAATTACAAAAACAAAATCCTGGGGGGTGGGGGGTGCAGGGTGATACTTTTGTGTTCTGAGCCTTGAAATTCGGTTCAAATGTTTGTGTCAGGGAGGTTAGAAATATTATCTTAAGAGATAAGAAAAATATAAAAATCATGTTTTGGGAAACTTGCTCGATATTTGCTTCTTTTGATCGGTGTCTTTTTGTTTTTGTTTTATTTGCTTTTTTGTTTTGTTTTTGGCACTTAGAAAATCCATATTAAAGAGAGAATGTAATTAAAAATGTAATTAAAAACGTACTCTGACGTAATTGATATTTGAGAAACATTTGTCGCAGATATCGAGCTAGAAATTTTTTTTTTAATTTCTAGGGTGTTGATGAATATCTATTACTGTTTTGGGGACCTAGTTGAATTTAATCAAAGGTTTGAATTGGAGGTGGATAAAATTCTCGTGTTTAAAGGCCATATTGAAATTCATTGTCTACTAACAAGACCGCACACTATAAAATTTTAGTATGTTTACTATAAAATCTAAAGTTTAAACTGTTTTAATAACTTACTCTAAATCTAATTAATATATACTACTTAAAAGAAATGAAAAACTTTACTAATCTTTTAATTGCTTTTTGTGAAAAAGAATTCAGGCATTGGTTTCTAAATAGGAGGAGCGTCATTTTAATTAGTTTCAAAAAGGCTGTGAAAGACTGCACTTTGCGGTTTAGAAGGCTATATTTGGAGATGCTCTTGGTGTAACGGTTATCATCATTAGAAATAGACTCAGCAACCAAAGTTCAAATCCTGTATGAGGCTATTTGCAGTTCTCATAGAACTTATACCCTTGGGAAAGGCATGAATCCAATTATTCTCCCTACAGTTATGGTTAGATAATATTGTAGACGGGGCTCTTTAACCTTGGTTTAGCAAAGAAAAACTCTGAATTTACAGAGGTAAAAAAAAGAAAAAAGTCGTTCATTAGGGTGGCCTAAAGTCAGTATCAGCCAGATAACGAGGGAGTATATCCCCTTTTCACTAGTGCCAGACCAAGGAGATCTTTTTTAGCGTCTGAAGTGGAGCACTCCTCACTTTACTGCACAGATATCTATGCTATTCATGCGCTGAGTTGGCGAGGACCAGCATCGAACCAGGAACCTTGTGGTTCCTAGGCAGACACTCTACCAACTGAGCTATACCGACCCCTTTATATTAATGGGATCCATTAATATAAAGGGGCCGGTATCTGTGAGAGTATTTTCTCTATTTTGCAAATCTCAACTTATAAGACCATTATGGGATGGGTGGCGCAAGGGAGTCATGGATATCTGTGCTGCCAGCACAACCTGATGATGAGGGAAACATTACTTTATAGTGGTACTACATAACAAACAGTTATATTAATGGATTCCATTTATCATGAGATGATTCACTCTAACACTAGAAAATAGATAGACATATAGATAGATTGGGAGAAGTAACTGAGACAGACATATTGATTGAATCAATTTGTTTACAGATGTACTGCTTTACATAGATGGATATATAGATAAATAGATAGATAGATAGATAGAACCCCAGGCAAAAAATTATGGAATTAGCACACTTAGAGGATGTTCACTTATTTGGTTATTCCATTATATTTTCCTCTTTATCGCTTGGATAAAGGTATTATCTTATTATAATGGAGATTATGTCACTATCTGTAACCAAAATTACGTCACCACTGACATCACGATTTCGTTAGTTATTCAAGTTATATTTTAAACGATCATGAAATAGTCATTATTTAATCTAAATTAGCATCTTATTTATTAACGATGTACCTATCAAAGTTTTGCTGTGTTAGATTTGCTGCAAAACTACCCATATTATTAATGTATTTAAGATCCTGAAATAAGTGTTATATATTGCTAAGAAATAGAGATTCACAAAATATATGGTGGGAATAATTTGCATAATGATTTCAACAAAACTGAGTTTGATAAATTATTATTTTCTGTTACTGATTTCTAATACTATCATGTTATTCTCAAACCTATTAAAAGCAATCTTATATATGATTTTATATAGAAAATATTATATATTAGAAATGCGTGGCGGATGTGCTTATATTTGAAACTACCGCATAACTTTTTTGGAACATCAATGTTTTCGTTTTGAATTCAAATTATTTTCAGCTCCTCTCTCGATGAGTCCGGAGTTAAAAACAAGCTCTGAAGATGATTTTTATAAATCGAAATATTGTTTAATATTAGCTATGAATATGATATAAAATGTTTTCACTTTAACAGCATATTGTGTGTTTTCATATCCTTTTATCTATATAATTTTATATAGAAATCAATTAGAATAACATTGAAATAAATGTAATATTAGGTTGTTACAAAAATAATGGTCGATTGAAGTGTGTTTGCTTAGTCTCGTCCACTTGATGACTCAGTTTGCTTATATTACCTGTTGCTCATAAGTGATTACCCACATAAGTATTGGACAGGCTCATTGCTGCTTAACTTGTTATGTCCGATGTTTTGCTTAGGGTTGCTCAGGGTTGCTTCAGGTTGCTTACAGTATCTTCTGCTCCTAAGTAGTCATCCACCAGGATTGAATTCACTATTCAGTATTGATGAATCTGCGAGACTAGCTTGCTCACCATTACACCATGGCGAGATGCCTTAATCAAACATTTACAAATAACACAAATAAGTGGTTACCCACATAAGTGCTGTATATCATGGGAATTCTCAGCCACCAGAATTCATCAGTGAATAAAATTACGGTTTCCACATAGTCAACAGTCGACCCACTTACCTTTCTACAGAGGTTAAGTCGGTGTATTGTACAGCCCCAGACGCCTGGGCGGTCATATGACACGTTTCTCAAAAATGTTTACCAATGCCTGATGAAGACTATAATACACGAAACCGCAAAAGTCACAGAATCTCTGAAATACATCGAAAATAAAATATTCTGATCCTCAATCACAACTGAAAAAAAAAGACACAGACTACTATCTGGCGCCTTTTTTCCATTCCTCATTATTCAATCAATCACTGTGTGCTCAAAAATAGAATTGAGTTTATTTTCAGATAGAAAGTATTTTGAAAAATAGGGCTCAAAGATGAAAAGACAATGAAACTGATGACAATGCACAAAGTATTAAACCCAAGAGATACATAGAGAGATTATATATATCAAGAAAAGAAGGAGGAAGAGGCCTCGCTAATATTGAAGATTGCATAAATGCAACAATTTGAGAACTCAAAGAATACACAAAAAAGAGCAAAGAATGATTAACGACCAATAGCAATTGCAAGAAAAAATGAAAGAAAACAAAATGATAAACAAAAACTTGATCCCTGCTAAAGAACTGAAAAAAAAAACTGTCAAATATGAAGGTGAAAGTTGTACCAATTGTAATTAGTGTCCTTGGAACGGTCCCCAAGGTTTTGGAAAAGAGTCTGGGTGAATGGAAATCAGAGGAAGAATGAAGACAATTCAAACAACAACATTGTTAAGATTGACTAGAATACTGAGAAGAGTCCTGGAGATAGGAGGAGACATGCTGTCACTCAGACTCCAGTGAAAGACCAGTGAAAAAAACAATGAATGAAACATTAATTTTCTTCAAAATACAAAGTGTGTTCAAAGAGTATCAAGACAGAGGCTATATTTACCACTCCAGAAAGGGACAGTGAATAAAAAGTTGATTTTTCTCAAAAAACAAAGTTTGTTCAAAAAGTATCGAGACAGAAGCTTTATTAAAAGAGAAATGAACAATGAATGAACACTTGAAAATATGAAGTGTGTTCATATTGAGACATATCTACAAAGAAAGGGGCAATGAATGAAACGTTGATTTTCCTCAACAAACGAAGTTTGTTCAAAAAGTATCAGACAGAAGCTTATTTACTAAAAGAGACAATGAATGAAACATTAATTTCATTCAAAATACGAAGTGTATTCAAAGAGTATTGAGACAGAGACTATATTTACTACAATAGAAAGGGACAATGAATGAAACGTTAATTTTCCTCAAGAAACGAAGTTTGTTCAAAAAGTATCGAGACAGAAGCTTTATTACTATTTTTTACTAGGATTGATAAGATAAGTAATAACTTCACTGAGACCACAGATCATCTTGCGGCTTGCTGCAATTAACACCAAAGGATACAAAAAAAAAAATAGACAAAGTCGATTTGGCCAAAATGTTGTTTTATTATTTGGTTTCAAAACAAACAAATCAAGATAAAGACAAAGACAAGAGCCCATAATTTTCACAAAAACTAATGAGTGGATTAAGAATAATCCAAGAAAATGCAAAGGATTATTTGCTGTCATGTCACTTGAAAATTTCTCGGATTAATTTAACATTTGTTTATTTTAGGGATTCATTATTCAGTGTGATTTATGCAAATTCATGTTAGCTAAAAAAAACAACAAAAAAAACAGTAAAGAAACTAGGACAAAAAAATTCTTATTCTATTGGAAATAACATGACCGTACACAGTTACCTCCCCTTAACCATTGCCTAATAAAGAGACTGTGCCCTTTAGCCATCGCCTGATAAGAGACCTTGTGCGATTGGCTAAGGGCCTTTGATGGTGACCAATCAAAACACACATTACTAGGTTTAGTTTAGCCGCCAATTTCGATTTTGATACCATCAACCTGTCTCTTTTCGCTGTGACCAGCCACCATAAACAGACGTGCTTAATGAACCCAGCTTACCACAGGAGTCGATGACATCGTACAAGTCAAACTACTCAAGCTAGCAAGAGACACTTCTTACCAGAGACAGATAAGTTTTCGCAAGAGCATTATTTTGCAAAACCCCCTACATCTACACTATACAATTGTACAATTTATAACACATTTGTAAACCACACACATATTTTCTATGTCACACATTACATATTGTATATTTTATTTGTATAAAGCCTTTGAGTTGTGTTTCATTACCTGTTGACTTTATCATTATCTTGTCTATGTAATTACCATAACTTCTGACCCCTTGAATGCAATAAATCAAACAAAAAAAAATTCTTACAAAACTGGCAACCAATTTCCTTCCAGTACTCTTGCTACTACTGGAAAGCAAGAGAATTGCTCATAGGATCATGAGCAAGATAACATTCTGACAAAAGAAAAAAATGGACTATTTTTAGATAAATTTCAGGACCATGTTCAATGACAGCAGGCACTCCACAGTGGGCATCTCATGTCTGAAACAACCCTGATGCAATACCATGATGCAAAGAGAACAAAGAGAAAGTGACAACAACAGGGTACTGGCACATCTTCAGGACCGGCCTTCACATGTGACATTTGTAGTTGATTCTCTCTTTCACACATTGGCCTTCACAGTCAGAGGAGTTGCAATAAAACTTAAGGTACTGGAAATGAGGATCGACTGAAAAGTTTATAGGAGGACAAATACACTCCCATGAAATGTGACAAAATGAGGTTTATTTTTCAACATTGTCCAATCACTTCTTCAATTGGTGTTGCACTGCTTGAAAGCCATTGGTAAAAAAGTCAACAACACCAGATATGATCCTTGTATGAACTTTTCAGCCTATACTCATATATATATATATACTAGCAAATATATGCACCTTCCGGGTGCAAGTATTTAAGTTTTAATGTAATAACATATTATATTAAATTAGAAATCTGATAAAATTAAATAAGAATTCAGATAAAAGTATTTGAAACAGAGGAGGGTATAATTGAAAAATAGAACAACTGAAACTTACTCTTCCATCCCTCCCATATCTCATTGCTAAATTTTCCTTATCTAACTATTTAGTTAAAATAGGAAATTCTTTTAAAAGAAAGGGAATTATTTCAAAAGATTGGAACAAAATAAAATGGAACTCAGTACATAACATCCAACTCACTTTCTCATTTATTTCAAGATTCAAAATGAAATCCAATGGTATAAGAAATAAGGACAACAGAGTGGAAACAAAAAGAATTGACATTCTTCACTATAGAGAACACACACTATGATCATTACTCCTTTGATAATGTCATCATTCTGATGATGATATCACAAGAGTAATTATGGTGTCATTGTCAATGTGGTCCATTTTTCACCAAACCAATTTCTATGGATATGCTGATAGAGGTGCTTTTCCTTTTAGAAGCTGTCACTTTCATCCCTATAACTACTGCTCTAACCATTACCCACTTCCTAACTAGACTCATATCTATTGTTTAGACATTATGAATTATTGGCTGGAAAGTTCAATCTCTACTGCCTTACCACCATCATTCAAGATTATCAAATTGAAGAGTTACTCTTTTGCAATGTATACATTGTTCATCAATCTTTTTTTTTTAAATCAAGAAAAGAATGGCCAATAGTGATCAGTATATGTAAAAATAGTGTTTTGTAGCAGTAAACTTGTTCTATCCAATGGAGCCATTGTATTTTTTGTATCTGTGGATGAAAAATAGGAGGTACTATTTTATGAGGTGCTCGTGTGTGCTCGTGTGCATGTATATATATAAGGATATGTAAGGTTTTGGACCGTGGACAGTGGAGAAGGGCTTTACAGGAGGGCACAAAAAAGTTTGAGACCAACTGTATACAATATGAGCAGTTGAAATGAGATATTCGCAAGAATAAAAAAAATCGGTCTATTATGTGACCAGTGTGGAAGGCTATGTATGAGCAAGGCTGGCCTGATCAGTCACCAATCTGTGCATCGACAGGATGGACTAATAAAATACCCTGTGCTCCCTGGAACTACCTATAAATGTGGGAAGATGTGCAAGACTTTGGCTGGACTAAAGAGCCACTTTCGTGCAGTTCATTGTTGAACTTTTTGAAGCTCACCAATATATTATTTGAACTGTTGAACTTTTTTTTTTTTTTTTTTTAATATCAAGCAATGGCAATACTTGAACACGAGTTTGCTGCCATCATATAAGGATATGTATCTATATATATATTAATACATATATATTTATTACATAGAAGTTTTGTGACCCCTGATATTGAGCACTCTACTAATAATACCACAAATATTTGTCTCCCACAACTCTAGCTATGTATTTACCCCTGGACGAACCATATAGTACTATATACACTCATAAAGGACCTTACATAGTAATAAATACATTGAATGAGGGCTGAAGAGTATTGCAGGGAGAAGTGAAGTATAGTACAGATTTTATGTAGCAGGATGAAAGTCGAAGATGATCCCAGTGGAGAATACATGAGATATTATAGTCGTAGGGAGGAGAGAGAGCGGACGACTCATGGATGGGTGAGAGAGCAGACAGATAATCTATAGATGCTGAGGTAGAGGCACGATGGAAACAGTGGGAGACGATACATAGCGTGGATGTAGGGTGGAATAGCTGAGGTGCAGCGTGAGATAGAGGCAAGAGGAGTGAGATTTGCAGGGGTGTACGGAGATCTGGCTGAGTTAAGCGTCTGTAATTTCGTTGATAGGGCGGATGATATGCGCATGCGTAGCGGAGAGCGTAAGTGTAAGGGCGAAAGGACGGAGGCCACTATGCGCTACTGATTATGTGTGGTGAGCATGATGTTAGCGGTAGATGGCTTAGTGAGAGATTGTTTGACGCTAGTATATACAATCGATATATGTGGAAAGTAGCGCCACGCAATGCATAGGAGTTAGACGTTCAGTGAATGGATGAGGAAACGAAGGTGATAAAACAGGAAAATATGAAACACAGAAACGTGGAAATGCATATGTTTTGAAATCTATGGTTGTGCAGGGATGCGAGGACATTGCAGCGTAATCGACAGGCACAATAGATTAGATTGAGCGCGGGAATGTGGTGCTTACTGAGATCTTATTCAGCCTTCGACTGCTACGTGCATTGGAGGTGCTAGTCGTGGCTCCTAATACGTTCGAGCTGGAAGAGGGGCAGAATCTGGATCAGGTGACGTAGAGTTATTCTCTATTCTGGATGATGCATGGTCGTGAATGAGCGAGATGCGGTGACGGTATGACGTGAATGTGATATTTGCAGATCGCATGATCGGAGTAAAGTGTGACTAGCTGCAGAGTTCGGTAGCTAGAGTAAGCCTGGAAAGCGGTACTTGAGGGCAGTGAGTGTCTTAACGAAAGCGTGGTGTGAATAATAAGATGTATCTGTATGCAGGAGTGGCTATATGAGAGCTAAGATAGGACTTCTGAGTGGCTTGTGACAGTCACGGCAGTCGTTGGCGCGAAGGAAGAGTTTATTACAGAGTACACGCGTTTTGTGCAGTATGGAGTTTAAGTGAGTGAGTGACGAGTAAGACAGGCATTAGCGAGCGTGCCTAAGCTGTGTAGATCGTAGATAGCACACGCGTTCGAGCGGATTGTCTAGCGAGGGGAGGCTGCATGATCTCACTGAGAATGATTGAGTGTGTATGTGAGTAAAGAAGACGGGCATAATTAGAAGATGAGGATGTCGATTTGGCAGAGGACAGCAGATATATTGGTTTGAGAGTCCTGGAGGAGAGCTCGGTGCACGTGTCGCAGATTGGGTGATGTGGAGTGACGCAGCGATGGCTGCATCGTGAGGATGTCTGGTGAGTTGCCGGAGTCCGGGTGCGGAGCGGGTGTAGCGAGATAGTGCTGATTAATCGGGTGGAGAGTAGTCTGTAGCAAGGTTTTCTTTAGGAAAAAAGAGGTCGGATAACGGGCGAAAGATCGCTGTGATAAGTGATCAAGATGGATGAGCATGTAATCTCTGGGCACAATTCCATCATATACTAACTTGTAATGTATATCTATATATATATAAGGGACTTATAGTGGTGAGTTGGGTCAGAGGAGAATGTAGGCTGCGTTATCATACAGCCCATACGCTGGGGAGTGCCAGGAATGTGCTGGTGGATCTGGTCTAGCATGGCGGTGTAATAAGGTCGTATCAGATAGTAGAAGATGATAATCGATTTAGAGAGGAGTCGTACATGCGTTGTATATAGCCCGATTAGATATACTGATCCTGTGCTAGCGCGACACGGAGATGGTAGTGATGGCTCGATGGATCGATGTGTTATGAAGTTCAGTTATTATATAAGGTCTTGAGGATACTGTCTAGAGAGATCGTGTGATGTGGGGGACGTTGTAATCTCAGGTTTGAGGTGACGGTATATATATATAGTATACTTAGGTAACGGAGATTGTAGGGTTACGCATCAGAGTTGGTGTCTGTGTGCCGTTGCTGATCTGTAGACGCGGGTGTGAGTGGAGTGATCTGGAGTAGGTAGCGTGTGAGAGTGTCACATGCATCGAGCATCGGGGTCGGTGATAGTGGAGGGCTGTGTAGCGTTTAGTCCGTGGCTTGAGTGCGTGTAAGCGTAGGGTATTTAGGAGTGGCACGTCATATGTGACGCGAGAGATAGGTAATATATTATATATAATATCTTATGTCAATATATTGGTGGGTAAGTGTTTAGTATATGGAAATAATATACACCTATATATATGTGTGTGTGCATGTGTATGTATGTATATGTGTATTCTTTGTTCATGGAAATAACATTTTACCTATATATATATATATATATATATATATATATATATATAATGGTATCTGTTATTTCCACAAGACACACACACACACACACAAACACACACACCAACACAACACATATATATATATATATATATATATATATATATATATATATATATATATAATATGGTTAGAATTCAATGCCACAGGCGCCTCCATATATATATTTACATCTATATGAATGTGTACATTTCTCTCTGTGTTTCTACCTGTGTATATTTATATTATGTGAATATATTTTGTCTTCGCAAGCATGAACAGCTTTTGGGAGACATATTGAAGTAACACTTTGAAATCACACTTCTCAAAGAAAATTAGCTAAAATTATCTGAAATAAAATTCAAATATATAAATAAAAAATATCTATCTCATATCAAGTATTGTGTATTTAGACATCAGTCTTTTTATAAGTTCGCATAAACATGAAGAAATTTTTTAAATTGTCTTTTATACTTATCAAGAATTTAAAAAAAGTAAAGTCAATGGGGGTGGTCTACAGGTGGTATTAGCCAGATAGCGAGGTAGTCTATCCTCTTTTCACTAGCACTAGACCAATGAAATTGTTTTTTAGAGTCTGAAGTGGAATGCCACACCTATGATCAGCTCCTTACTTTACTACACAGATCTCTGTGCTACTCATACGCTGAATTGCTGAGCGCTAGCATCAATCAAGAAACTGCTAAGCAGACACTCTAGTGACTGTGAATAATTTTGGTAAAAGAAAATTTTTTAAATAAAATTTCAACTTCTCATCTAATAAACAGAGTATGGAATGAATGCTTCAAGAATAAGATGTAATAATTTTGCTAAAGAAACTTTTAGAAATAAAATTTCATATCATTTGGATTATTTGGACTATTGTCCTCCTCTTTATTGTTATCTGTACAACGTTCTGGCCAATGTGCACTCTGGCTTTTTTCAGGTATTTCTTATTTTCAAAATTCAGAGAGATAGTATAAAATTTCAACATCAATGTTATAAACAAAGTATGGCATAAATGTTTCAAAAATAAGATGTAATAATTTCGCTAAAAGAAACTTTGAGAAAATTCTTTTTATCTTCATCTTATAAACAAAGTATGGGGTGAATGCTTCAAGAATAAGATATAATAATTTTGCTAAAAGAACCTTTGAGAAATAAAATGTTATCTTCTCATGTTATAAACAAAGTATGGGATGAATGCTTAAAGAATAAGATGTAATAATTTTGCTAAAAGAAACTTTGAGAAAAGATTTTTTATCTTCTCATGTTATAAACAAAGTATGGGGTGAATGCTTCAAGAATAAGATGTAATAATGTTGCTAAAAGAAACTTTGAAAAATAAAATTTCATCATCTCATGTTATAAACAAACTATCAAATGAGTACTACCTTTTCTTACTTAAATGGTGGAGATTTCTTATATACTTAGCATAGGAGAATAATTGAAAATGAGAAAAGGTAAAGAGTTGCTTAGAATTTTCTGGCTGTCATCCAAATAATTTTAAATGGCTCATTTGTGTTTAACCTTTTGTCAACAACCATTTGGCACAAAGTTCCAACTTTGTCTTCATCTTGTAATTCTTGCTTTCCGATGCCATGTGCCACCTGACCAACATATTAACCAATGTGTCCAACTATTTTACATGCTTCATTGGATGGAAATGACCTGCCAGAAACAATGTAATGAATCCAAAAGAAAATCATCTCTCGGCCATAACCAAAGGTCTATAAGATAAAATTCTGCTCTTTTCAAAATACTTAGGATGCTCATGATTTTTAACTGTTCACTCTTGCGGTGCAAAGGTTATTGTCATAAGAAATAGACATGGTGAACCGAGTTCAAATCCTGTACAAATCTGTTTGCATTTCACATTGCAAAAAACCTTCTGAGTGAAAACAAATTATTATTTAGTATTATCTGCATTATTCGGACTATTGTCCCCATCTTCATTGTTATTTGTACAAATGTTATATAGTACAAATAACAATGAAGATGGGGACAATAGTCCGAATAATGCAGATAATACTAATCTTCAAGCCTCATCTCAAACATTCAGAGAAATAAATTATTATTTCACTCCATTCAAGTTTTTCATACCTTTCGTAGCCGGTGGTTCACTGGAGGCTGAGTGACAGCAAGTCTCCTCAGGTTTCCAGGACTCTTCTGAGTATTCCTGCCAATCTCAACAATGCTGTTGTCAGGATGGTCTTGATTCTCCTTCTGATTTCCAATTCATCCAGATTATTATTATTATTATTATTATTATTGGTATTATTAGTTATCAGCATTAGCTGATGGTTTTTCACTGTGAGTGACAACAAGTCTCTTCAGGTCTCCAGGACTCTCCTGAATATTCCAGCTGATTTCAACAATGCTGCTGCTTGGATGGTCTCAATCCTTCCTCTGATTTCAGTTCCTCTATTCTTTTGAAACCATAGAATTATTAGTGTTTGATAGGAATACTTAATACCATATGACTGTATGAAAACAAATGATCATTATCAATATTTCACTCCATTAGAGTTTTTCACACCCATCTTAGCTGGTGTTTTGCTGGAGGCTGAATGGCAACAAATGTCCTAGGGTCTCTAGGACTCTCCTGAGTATTCTAGCTGATCTTAACAATATTGTAGTTTGGATGGTCTCAATTCTTCCTCTGATCTCTAGTTCACCCATACTCTTTTACAGATCCTTGGGGACCGTTCCAAGGGCACCAATTTACAATTGGTTTGAAGATTGGGCTCTTTAACCTTAGTATGGCAACCGGTCTAGAAGGAAAACTTTGAATAGTAACCTATTACACAAATGTGGCTAAGGATCATCTACAGACACTAATCTATATAACTTAATCATAAGCCTAAAACATAAGCATAGCTCATATTTGGCACAAGGCCAAGAAGTATAAAACACTCAGTGTGGATTGAACTCATTACTCAGTAGTAATAGTTCTCATGAGACTAGCTTACTAGTTTACTGGAGGCTGGGTACAACAAGTCCCTTCAGGACTCTTCTCAGTATTCTAGCTGATCTTAAAAATGATGTAGATTGGATAGTCTCGATTCTTCCTCTGATTTTCAGTTCCCCAGACTCTTTTCCAGACCCTTGGAGAGCAAGCCTCCAACCCGCTCCGGCGGGGGTCCAGTGTGCCTCGGCCACTGGACCGGTGAGATGGTAAATTATTAGCGTCGATCCCAGAGGGCCATCCCTCCAGGCAATACCTGCCCCCTTGACTTAAAGGGGCAGGGCTGGGTTTATTGCCCAGCACCTGAGGCGCCCCCCTTGAGGGGGAATGCCGATGGGATCGACGCAATTTTTCTACCCGCCACCCATGAGTCTCGGCTTGTGGGTGGTCCCACATAAATAGGGCCTTCGTGCCTGACTCGGTACGCGTGGGGTACTGGGAAAATAAGCCCTTGGAGAGCATTCCAAGGGCACCAATTACAATTGATACAACCTTTACCTTTCTGTTCCCCAGTTTTCTTAGTTCTCTAGCAAGGTCCAAGTATGTGTTTAATGATTGATAATAATGAGGATTTCTGTAAAATTCTTGGATGAATTATGATCAAGAAATGTCTCATAATTGAACCAGTCGATGAGTGGCACTGAGTTCTATTCTCTAACCACTGGGCCATCATTAGCCATAGAATCTCTGGTAATCTACAAAAGATATGACTTTTATATTAACCTATTGAGTGTTATTTTAGGTGTCATTTAGGTAGAAATGGGGGAAAAAATTGGAGTTAATTATATCTGGGTAATTATCTCTTGAATACACTGTAATATATTGCATTTCTGTCTTATTCTCATCTGTTATAAAGATGCCTTCATCAACCAATGGCAACATCTTCCACCACTTCCACCCCCACCCCCAACAACACCACCCACACCACCTCCTCAGTTACTTTTACTTCCTTTTGTTATTCCTCTACTTATATCAATTTTGTTGCTAACTCTATTACCACAAAAAACTTTTTCTTTAAAAAAAAATGTCTTCTTAATATTTTTAATAATTTTCCTATTAATATTCTTCTTCTTCTTGATATTCTTGTTCTAGTTCTTGATATTCTTCTTCTCCTTCTTCTTCTTCTTGATATTCTTCTTCTTCTTCTTGATATTCTTCTTCTTCTTGATATTCTTCTTCTTCATCTTCTTCATCTTCTTCATATTCTTCTTCTTCATATTCTATTTCTTCTTCTTAATATTCTTCTTGTTGATATTCTTCTTAATATTCTTCTTCTTCTTCTTGATATTCTTCTTCTTCTTGACATTCTTCTTCTTGATATTTTTTTTCTTCTTCTTGATATTCTTCTTCTTGATATTCTTCTTCTTCTTGACATTCTTCTTCTTGATATTCTTTCTTCTTCTTGACATTCTTCTCTTGATATTTTTCTTCTTCTTCTTGATATTCTTCTTCTTGATTCTTCTTCTTCTTGATATTCTTCTTCTTCTTCTTCTTCTTGATCTTCTTCTTGATATTCTTCTTCTTGATATTCTTCTTCTTTCTTCTTCTTCTTGATTCTTCTTCTTCTTGATATTCTTCTTCTTGATATTCTTCTTCTTCTTCTTCTTCTTCTTCTTCTTCTTGATATTCTTCTTCTTCTTCTTGATTTCTTCTTGATTCTTCTTCTTGATATTCTTCTTGATATTCTTCTTCTTCTTCTTCTTGATATTCTTCTTGATATTCTTCTTCTTCTTGATATTCTTCTTCTTCTTCTTCTTCTTCTTGACATTCTTCTTCTTGAATTTTTTCTTCTTGATATTCTTCTTGACATTCTTCTTCTTGATATTCTTCTTGACATTCTTTCTTCTTCTTGATTTCTTCTTCTTCTTCTTCTTGATATTCTTCTTCTTCTTGATATTCTTCTTCTTCTTGATATTTTTCTTCTTCTTGACATTCTTCTTCTTGATATTCTTCTTCTTGATATTCTTCTTCTTCTTCTTGTTGATATTCTTCTTCTTCTTCTTGATATTCTTATTCTTCTTCTTGGTATTTTTCTTCTTCTTCTAGACATTCTTCTTCTTGATATTCTTCTTCTTGATATTTTCTTCTTGATATTCTTCTTCTTCTAGACATTCTTCTTCTTGATATTCTTCTTCTTGATTCTTCTTGATATCTTCTTCTTCTTGATATTCTTCTTCTTGATATTCTTCTTCTTGATATTCTTCTTCTTGATATTTTTCTTCTTCTTCTTGATATTCGTCTTCTTAATATCTTCTTCTTCTTCTTGATATTCTTCTTCTGATATTCTTCTTCTTTCTCTTATTCTTCTTCTTCTTCTTCTTCTTCTTGATATTCTTCTTATTCTTCTTCTTCTTCTTTTCTTTTTGATATTTTCTTCTTCTTCTTGACATTCTTCTTCTTGATATTTTCTTCTTCTTCTTGATATTCTTCTTGATTCTTCTTCTTCTTCTTGATATTCTTCTTGATATCTTCTTCTTCTTCTTGATATTCTTCTTGCTTCTTCTTCTTCTTCTTGATATTCTTCTTCTTCTTGATATTCTTCTTCTTCTTGATATTCTTATTCTTCTTCTTGATATTTTTATTCTTCTCCTTCTTCTTCTTCTTCTTCTTCTTCTATCCTTATCATTGTTTGTAGTCATATTAACATTGATAATTTCCAATTAAAATTTTGTTTAGAACTTCTGATTTTATTTTCTACGCTATTTTAATTTTATATTTTCTTCTTCCATCCGTTCCCTTTCAGCTTTTTCTTCTCATCTGCATCGTTCCATCCTTATTGTCATCTTATTTGAAATAAATATTTTCTAATTAAAATGTTTATTCAAAGCTACAGACTGCTTTTTTTTTCTTTTCCTCAACTTTCTTCTTCTTCTTCTTCTTCTTCTTCTTCTTCTTCTTCTTCTCATCATTTCTCAAATAAATAACCCAATCAGATTTTTCTAAATTATTAATATCAAAATCACAAATATTTTAAATATTTTTATTACTTTCCATAGAAAAGTTATATCTACAACATACGAAAATATTTCTATTATATAGTCACATGATATACAAAAACTAATGTTTAAAGTCACACTTTCCATCAAGTTGATATTATAATTGGTTATCTTGTGTAGTGTAATGATTAACAAGCTTGACAAGTAGGGTATGGAAGTGAGACTGATTCTAACTGAGTGCCCCACACTTCTTTCTATTATATATTTGCATGATATACTAATGTTTAAAGTAACACTTTCTATCAACTTGATATTAATTGGTTATCTGTGTAGTGTAATGATTAGCAAGTTAGACAAGTAGGGTATTGGAAGTGAGACTGATTCTAACTGAGTGCCCCACACTTCTTTCTATTATATATTTGCATGATATACTAATGTTTAAAGTAACACTTTCTATCAACTTGATATTATAATTGGTTATCTTGTGTAGTGTAATGATTAGCAAGTTAGACAAGTAGGGTATTGGAAGTGAGACTGATTCTAACTGAGTGCCCCACACTTCTTTCTATTATATATTTGCATGATATACTAATGTTTAAAGTAACACTTTCTATCAACTTGATATTATAATTGGTTATCTTGTGTAGTGTAATGATTAGCAAGTTAGACAAGTAGGGTATTGGAAGTGAGTCTGATTCTAACTGAGTGCCCCACACTTCTTTCTATTATATATTTGCATGATATACTAATGTTTAAAGTAACACTTTCTATCAACTTGATATTATAATTGGTTATCTTCTGTGGTATAATAGTTAGCAAGCTCGACAAGCAGGGGATTATCAGTGAGTCTGATTCTAACTGAGTGCCCCACACTTCTTTCTATTATATATTTACATGATATACAAAACTAATGTTTAGAGTGACTCTTTCTGTCAACTTGATATTATAATTGGTTGTTTTTTGTAATGTAGTGGTTAGCAAGTTAGACAAGCAGGGCATTGTCAATGGGTCTGATTCTAACTGGGTGCCCCACACTTCTGGCTTTGTGTTAAACTAAGCCATAACTAGCAAATGACCAATTAATGATATTATTTTCAGAAACAAATATTTACTGAGTTTAACTTAACTTAGAATTCTGCAAGAACTTTGTCCGTGAGAAACACAGAAGGGATCAAATTCATGAACAATTGACTACCTTACTAAAAATCCTCTATGGCGTTGAAGTGAGTTAGTATACTGTTGGTTTGAACAACAGCAACTAGCTAAGCACAACTGAACCAGTGCCAAGACAATTGGTACTTATGGGAATCAAGAATAGTCCACTGATGCATTTGGGTGATTCCATCCCTTGAGTCCTGATTTGCTGCTTGGTTTCTATGATGTTATGAGGCTTCATAAATAACCTGGCATTTTGCAGTAATATTGCAGCAATATAGATTCGTAATCAGTAATGACTACTTGTTGCCTTGTCTTACCAATTCGATGGTAATTGGAACTAGTATGATTATTCTACATATGTGGCGCCCCACCTCAGACGCAAAAACAATCTCCTTGGTCTAGCGCTAGTGAAAAGGGATAGACTCCCTCGCTGATTGGCTGATACCAACTTTAGCCCCCCCCGATGATTTTTTACATATGGTAGGTGCTCTTTTCATTAGAAGGTGCAAAATTAAAGTGCCCATAAGAAAAGAAGAGATGGATGAAGTTAATTGTAATGTTATAGTTGGAGGCTTGTAGTTTAATTGTTACCATCATAGGTAATGGACAAGGAGAGATTAGTTCAAATTCTGGACACGACTGTTTGCATTTCATACAGCACTAATATCATTCAGGACTCTTCAAGTATTCATGTCAATCTCAGGAACACTGTTGTCCGTGTTAAGTATCTGGTCGGCATCCTTAGTTCCAGATGTAGTAAGTAAGTAAGCAAGCCAATAAGAATCCGGTGTTATAGTATTCTTTGTAAGTCCGACATCCAAGATGGTCCGAATATCAATGAGATAAGTTTAAGAATCAGACCTCTATATATACACCAACATCAGCAGCAGCACTGCCAGTGATTGGACAATAGAAATCTTTCTCGGGTCACGTTGTAGTTGACGAGTCTATATTTAGGAGTAGGCATCTATCACAGGCCTTATATATTAAAAATTCCAACATATCTCAATTTTTTCATGGATCCTTTTCTAACTAATTGGGAAATATTGGTCTTGTGCAACTCCTTCTGCCTTGTCTCATGTAAGGTTCAACTCTCTCAGCTCACTTTTAACTACTCTTTATAAAATATTCTTTAGCTGTTGAAAGAGTCAATTTCCAGACTGTCCATTTTTATGCTGCCATTGGTCTATTCTGAGTGTGTGGCATGCAGGCTCTTGTTTATTACTGGTTGTTGGAGAATTTTGTGGTATAAGGTGTGATAATGACCAAGACTTATATCTACAGACTGTTCCAAAACAGTGATGACCGAATCAGCCAATCAAAAACGCCCAAACATGTATTTAATTTACTAATTAAAGGCATTAATAAATTGTCCTAAAATCACTTGCTGGAAGTACAGATCAACAGACGAGGATTATACAACTCTCTACCTCAAGACAGGATAAACTATGATACGACTCCTCCTTTAAGGACAGACCAGTTGACAAGGATTAAAACTGATACTACATCTTTCTACTTCAAGAAAGGATCAAACTTCATGCCACAAGAGATCTCCACTGTAAAGCTGCTTACACCTACAGCCCTAAAATGGCCACACAAATCAAAAGACTGGTGAAACTTTCACTGGTAACTTACTAAGCTATGCTTAGTAAATATCAAAAGTAGAATTGATATTTAATAAACTTAGCCTCACATGGCATAAGGCTAAATTGGGATAAGTAGGATCAAGAAGATTGTTACACCAGTCTTCCAAGTGAGGGACGGCCTGCCGCCCTGCTTGCTTTGAAAATCAGCCTACAAATTCCTGGATCTTACCTCAGCTCAAACATTCTCTTGTAACACTGGAAGTGAATAGTATGTATGTATTTCAACTTTGAAGTTAGCTAGATATCCCTGAAGTAATCATTAACAAGTTCATCTCACAAACTATGTGATTTTGATCCCTACTGGGTGCCTCCCCTTCTGAGTTTTGATATCATCATCATCATCAGCAGCAGCAGCAGCAACAACATCAACAATAAAACATCAACATCAACAACATCAACAACAACAACATCAACAACAACAAATCATCATCAACAACATCATCATCATCAACAAAAATCATCAACAACATCATCATCATCATCATCATCAAACAACATCAACAATAAAAACATCAACAACAACATCATCATCAACAACAAAATCATCAACAACAACATCATCATCATCAACAACATCAACAACATAAAACATCAACATCATCATCAACATCAACAACAACATCATCATCAACAACAAAATCATCATCAACATCAACATCAACAACAAAATCATCATCAACATCATCATCATCATCATCATCATCAACAACATCAACAATAAAACATCAACAACATCAACATCATCAACATCAACAACATCAACAACAAAATCATCATCAACAACATCATCATCATCATCAACAACATCAACAATAAAAACATCAACATCATCATCAACATCAATATCATCATCAATATCATCATCAACAACAAAATCATCATCATCAACAACATCATCATCAACAACAACATCAACAACACCACAAGCTCTAGTATAATAATAACTCATATGGCAATTATCATATAATGATATCATTAGCCAGTTTTGTAAATGTGTTTATTATAGTAAAGCATGCCAATGTCATTTCTTGTAAACAGGGGTGTTTATATTTGAAAAGAATTTTGAATCTCAGTATTTCAGAATTTTTAATGTAAATATATTATCAGGCCAAGTTGCCATAATGTTAACTCAAGTGACATGTCAGCCATGAGTTATGTATACAAGGAGTGTCAAAAACGTATCAAGATTTTTTGTACTTTTTGACACACCTTGTATTCTGAAAAAAAAATAACGTTTCATTCATTCTTCATTTCTATCTTGGTAAATACGGCTTTAAACTTGGTACTTTTTTGACACACCTTGTATTCTGAAAAAATTAATGAATGGAATGTTATTCTTTTTCTGAATATAAGGTGTGTCAAAAAGTTTTTAAAAATCTTGACACTTTTTGACACACCTAGCATATATATATATATATATATATATATATATATATATATAAGGTGTTGTCAAAAAAAGTATTGAGATATTTTGTATTTTTTGACATACCTTGTATTCTGAAAAAAAACAAAATTCCATTCATTCTTCATTTCTATATTGGTAAATACACCTTTAAGCTTGGTACTTTTTTGACACATCTCGTATTCAGAAAAAAAATTTTTTTTCATAATACCAGGTGTATCAAAAAGTACAAAAAATCTCATTATTTTTTTTGACACACCTGTGTGGATTTGAAGATTTATTCTAAGAATAGTCACTGACCAGAGGAGCAGCAGATCAAGAGATAAATTTTTAGAGAACTGGCAATGGACAGTAAGAGCCTGAAGCAGGGAATCAGACAGACAATCAAAGAAGATTGAAGAACTTCAAAGAAGATCATGAGTGACGACGAAGTCCTGAAACGAAGCATAACTTTATGCTTTTATCTCAAGTGTCTTAGATTCTACCTTTTCAGAAACCTCAAAAAGAAATGCAAAGAGAGTCCCATTTCTGAGAAGGTTGTTGCCTGACTGTAAGGCTGTTAATTAGTTCATTTATTAAATACATATTGCACTCATCAAACAGTGAATTCTAAATGGAATTTGATTTTAAAACAATATTAGTTTTTATTGGTTTTGATCAAACATGCATATTCAATTGATTAAAATAATTGAGAACAAGTTACTTATACATTGTATATATATATATATATTATATATTTTATAAAGATAAAAGGTGGCTTACCGGTGAATATGGGCACAATCGTTGGAGGTGCACAAAATCCAGGGGTTAAGTCAGCGATATAACAAATACAAAGTGCTCAATACAAAGTAGAGCAAATTTATCAAAGAAATGGATACAAAAGAAACGTAACATCTTATTCAATGAACACACATGTAATCGGCTGCAATTAATCAGCACCTCGATTAATTCAGTGGATTTAACCCTGAAGATCCTTATGATGAAACTCGAGTAGGTTTCTTTTGTATCCATTTCTTTAATATATATATATATATATATTAGTTCATTTATTACATACATATTCCACTCATCAAACAACAAATTCTAAATGGAATTTACTTTTAGAACAATATTAGTTTTTATTGGTTCAGACTAAACATGTATATTCAATTGATTAAAATAATTGAGAACCAGTTACTTATACATTGTATATATATATATATATATATATATATATATGTGTGTGTGAAAATGGAAAGGAATTGAATCGACAATATGAGGAAAAATGAGTAAAGAAAAGAAATGTAGATGGATCAAATGAATTTAATCGATATCACATTAATCGATATCACTTACACATGTGTTTCGGTCAGTTTATGTGTGTGAAAATATTTCGCACACATAGAAGAATCGACCTTCATCAGAGTGAACATTTATTTTGAATTCAAAATAAATGTTCTCGAGTCTGAAAAGAAGGTTTTCAAGTCCGAGAAGAAGGTTCCCGAGTCCGACAAGAAATAACTAAAGAAGTCCGGAGGGAATATTAGCCGAAACATTGTACAGATAACAATGAAGATGAGGACAATATTCCAAATAATGCAGATAATACTAATCATCAAGCCTCATCTCAAACATTCAGAGAAATAACAAATGTATATATCTGATATTATAGCTTCATTAGCACACCTTCAAAACAAGTGTTATCCAGTGCAAAATTTGTTTAAAGAAAAAATAATTCCCCCTAAAATAGAATTGGAATAAGACTATTTGGCTATTTGATTGGGTGGGGGGAGTTTTTTAGGTGCCATCTGATTTGTCTTAAGTCCATTTGGTGAAGAATTCTTTTACTATTTCTCTGAAATTTTGAGATGAGGCTTGATAATTTGGATTATTTGGATTGTTCAAACTATTATCCTCATCTATATTGTTATCTGCACAACATTTCAGCCTTCTTCAGGTATTTCTTGTCGGACTTGGAAGGCTTCTCGAAATCAGGAGCCTTCTCTTTGAACTCGGGAACCTTCATGTCATAATCAGGAGCCATCACAGAACTTCAAACCTAACCCATTATTTAATCCACAGGAGTAGACTGTTCTCATTCTGTTAACTGTGACTGGGTACAAGTGTTATGCTGTGTTAATAATTCTATGTTATTGTCACCTATGACCAGGATTGAAACTGCAGCCTAGAAATAACTGTCCCTTAGAACTGTATTAACAATGCCTATATCCACTATGCCATATGTCCAATTGGACCCACTAATTATCATTTTTCTTTAATAAAGTCACAGCTCAAATTTCCCTTAATATGTTTGTCCTATGTATGGCAGAGTGTTCACAAATTTCCAACACACTTTGGCAAAATAGACCAGTTGTCAGTTCATATGACCAGGCGTAAATAAATAATATGATCTCCTGGTAAGTCAGATGACATCCTGCCAACTATATTCCTAATTTTAGAGATTTCTTCTAATTAAAGCCATCATTATCCCCATGAATCCTCTTTGTCTGAAAAGCTTGAAATCATTTGTTGACCAGCATCACATTTTTAATGTATGGGAAGAATACTTTTATCTTGTAGAAAGTTCACAGCTCCTTATTTGTCATTCAAGACAAACAAATTCATGATAAAAGATAATGAAAAATGTACAAAAAATATGAAAAAATAATAGAAATATGAAAAGTGGGTAGAGAACCAATTGCAAGCTTTTAAATTTCAGGTACAAAAATCAGAAATGACTAAAACAAAAAACGTCTTTGGCATAAAATAATCCAACAAGGTTTGAGATGCCGTAAAATCCAACCAACCAACCAACCAAATGATATCAATTTTTAACCCTCCCTCCCTCTCTCTCTCTCTCTCTCTCAATATTCTTAAGAAAATCAACATTTTATTTTTTTTTAAATAGTCGGATTGTGTTATTCGGACTATTGTCCTCATCTTCATTGTTATCTGTACCACGTTTCGGTCGATATGCCCTCCGGCCTTCTTCAGGTATTTCTTGTCGGACTCGGGAACCTTCTTGTCTTAATCGGGAGCCATCACGGAACTTTGAACAAATAAGGTTCCCGAGTCAGAAAAGTAATACCTGAAGAAGGCCGGAGGGTATATCGGCTGAAACGTTGTACAGATAACAATGAAGATGAGGACAATAGTCCGAATAACTCAGATAATACTAATCATCAAGCCTCATCTCAAACATTCAGATAAATAGTCGGAGTGTACTCATTTATAAAGTTACATAATTGAAAAACATATCCCTTGATAATGCTCAACTGAAAACAATTAAAAAATGAAACAGTCGAGAAAATTCAAGAGTGCTGATAGATTTTCGCTTAGAGAAAGTTTATTAATAGCTAAGTTACACCCTCACATAAACAGTAGCCTAGAATTAAACACTGAATATAGAATTAGTTAACATACACATTCCATAAATACACATATATATATAAAAAAAAAAAAATAAATAAATAAATAAAAGGAATGAAATTGAAATTGATTGAACAACGAATATCACTACTCTTCCGCGTGGCATTATAACAATCCACGAGACGCGTGTTTATAACGTCCAAAACAAAAAATACACAAGACTGCGTCCATTTCAAAAACAGTCTCTGAAGATGAAGTTTCTTCGAAATTGATTAGACACTGGACATTACTTTTTTTTTATATATGCATTGTAATTGCCTTCTTAATATAAATAAATAATTTTCGTTTAGTTTTTTTATTCATGTATAATGAAAAAAAAATGAATATAAAAATCTTGGTCAAAATTGAGTATAACATTATATTCGAGTGTAAAAATAATACTATTTTGCAGTAGAAATATATATATATATTGTAATACTGTTCCATCAAAACTGTCTATATAGAAAGGTTTACAAATTAAAAAAAAATGTTATAACATCCATCACAAACATATACATCTATTTTGTTATAGAAAATCATATCTTAGTCATTCTAATTTAATATATTTAATTACATTAGAACTTTAATACTTATATCCGGAGAGTGCATATTCCGGATAGTACAAATAATTTGCACACAGTTTTATGGTTTCAAATATTCCTATTTAAACAAATAAAAGGAAAATAAATATGAACTTAGTCGGGTTGTAAATGAGACAGAAGAAATATATCAACATGTTAACACTTGAGATATCAATTCATTTCTTTTGTTCAGTAATTTGTTTTCAGCATGATCTAGAATGCATAATATTTCTTCCATACACAATCTGTAGCTATTATCAACTCATTTGTAAGCTTGTGCACAATATCCCTTTTTATTATGGGAGATTTGTTGAGACCTGTTTCCTGTATTATTTTCTGTATCTGTTTAGATAGTGTAGGGGTTAATTTCGCATTTGCCTGAGGAGTTGTCTGCTCGCTTGATGTCGCTGGTTCCCGCTAGGGGCCTCTTGTATTTAAGCGGCTGTTTTGAATTTCTCTTCCTCTTTGCCTGCTGCTCGACCTACGAGACAATGAGGTAGTCATGCCTACCCCTTTCTTGGGGGGCTTTGCCCCCCCCTCTGATCACTGTAAGTGATTTATACAGCATGGACCATTCTTAGTCTCATGTCTGTACCTTTATATTATGTGTACTTTTATATTATCTTGTCAGTGACTTTTATGTATGTATGTTTATGTACACTATTCTATCTTCCATTGTTTATGTATCTTGTTTATTCATGTGTTGTATTATATAAAATGTATTGTCCCTCAACCCTTGTCGGAGTTGTATGTATCTTCAAATATTCGCTTTGAATCTTACAATAGTATTGTACTGTTATCATATTTTCTGTTGGTAATGCTGTGGTTATGATTATAACATGCTTTCCAATTTAGTTCAGTAAACACATCCTATCTCATCAATATTTTCTCAGTCCCCTGCAGGACTCAGGCTTTCTTCAAGATTAAGAGTAATGCACCTTGACTGTAACACTGGCCTATGATATACTGGAATAAAATTTAAATTCTGATTTTCCATACCAATGCTAAAGTGTCCAACTATGTTATCCACTACTACCTATTTTTTTAATTATAACTGAGTAAAATGTACATAATCAAAAGTAATACTAGAAATACTCATCAAATGTGATGTAATGAATATGCATACACCTGGGTTACCCCCTCATAGTAATAGGATTGGCTGGTGCCAGCCATAAATACAGAGCAATGTAGATGTATAATGCCTGCTATTACGCCTAATACTACTACTACTACTACCATGATGACGTCGCACCAGTATTACTACTAACCTGCTTGATTGTACCACACTGTTACTGTGGCCCCACCACTCTGCTACTTCTACAAATTTTAGTTCAATGTTACTAATAGTTAACTGTTTCATGTGTTAATAAATTCAAGTTTAGGTTACATAATAATATTTTTCTTTTCTTTTAGAAATTGTAAGGTAAATAAGCAAGAGAAAATTTAAGCAAGATTTTGTCTATAATCAAAAGAGAGACAAAAAAAAAGATTATTTGAAATGTGTTTACTGATTTTAAAACTCCTGTGGCAAATGTTTCAATTGCTTTGTAATCAGTTGAAGACTAAAATTATTTTTGTTCAGACTCTTTGTAAAAAACATTAAATAAAAACTTTGAAAATATTCTGAAGAATAAGAAGAACTTTGGAAAGAATTATAAACATGAAATAGAGACAATTTACAGACAATGATGGGTTAAGATTTAGATAATTGGCATACCCGAATTTTATTGGAAAAGTTTTTTTCTCAAGTCTGCTTTGTTTGAAAATTATTTTAGTTCTTTGTTTTTAAAAAAAAAACTTTAGAAGTAGTCCGGCTATTAAGTGGGGTTCATTTTAAACATTCATATAATGCATTATTGGACACTGTCTTTGTGTTCAATTCTATGACCCCTTGATATTTAATTTACAATGCAGATACTTTGTTTGAAAATGATTCTATGCTTTTTTTAACTTTAGAAGTAGTCCGGCTATTAAGTGGGGGTTCCATTTAAAAATGTTCATATAATGGATTATTGAAAACTGTCTCTGTGTTCAATTCTATGACCTCTGATGTTTAATTTACAATGCAGATTGTAATGCCAAATGATAACACCGATAGACTTTGGAAAGCTTTATTCAACTTAGAATAATTGGTATACATATTAAGAGTTTATATAGTCAAGTATTCCCTAGAGAGTTCTCCAAAGGGGAGGTAATCATAAAGTAGGGTATGTAACTCTCAATTACTTTTTACACTGGTACCTTTGCCCAATTCTTAACTACTGATGTTTAATTTCCAATGCAGATACTTTGTTTTAAAATGATTCTATGTTGTTTTTTTAACTTTAGAAGTGATCTCGCTATTAAGTGGGGGTTCATTTTAAATATTCATATAATGTATTATTGGACATTGTCTTTGTGCTTAGTTCTATGACCCTAGATGTTTAATTTAAAATGCAAATTTGATATAAATTTTAGAATATATTTCTGCAAATTTTTCTATAGTTTTTAATTCCTAACTTTGAAACAAATATTATTCCAATTTTAGAGAAATATTTCAATTGAATATTTTTTTTAATATTGTTGCTTTCATTACTCTGTTGTAGGAAAAAAATTTTTTTTTCTTAGAATGAGTGTTGATCTCAATCTTCTTAAAGATCTTTTGAAAGAACTGAGATCTGCCATTAGGCAAACACTCAAGAGTTTAAACAAATTACAAAGGGTGGGAAAAACTAGAAGATGATAAATGCAAGGAGATTATAAATAGTTAAAACATATCTTTAAAGGTAGAAATTGTTACCAAAGGTTGTACAACCAAATATTATGACCCAGGTCAACCAAATATTATTACCCAGGTCAACCAAATATTATGACCCAGCTCATATTGTCTGTTTCTTTTCTTAAATTACTACATCTAAATATTTTTTAGTTTTAATGAATTACTTTGTACATACAATTAAGAGGTGCCAGTGATGCAATGGTTATTGTCATAGGAAATGGACATGATGAGATGCATTCAAATCCTGGATGAGGCTGTTTGTATTTCACATAGTGCTAATACCCTTGGGAAATGTATGAATTCAAGTATTCTCCATCCAGCTATAGGTAAATAGTAGGGCAGACGGGGCTTTTTAACCTTGATAAGGCAACCAGTCTAGGAGAAGGAAAATTTTGAATTCAAAGGATTCACAAGGTTCCTGGATCAATACCAGCCCCCACCAACTAAGTGCATGAGTAGCACATATTGGGTAATCTGACCTGTGCAGTAAAGTTGAGATCTGACGGTAAGTGTGAGAAAAACTAACAGATTATAAATGCAAGATTATAAATAATAATAATAATGAAATTTATTGTGTACAGTGCTCAGGTGCACCACCACCCATCAAAGTCTCATGTCAAGTACACAGAATAATGTTGTGTCAGGAACATGAACAGTTCACAGTAGTAATATGCATGTATGTATGTGGAGAGTGGCATCAGGTATAGTGTTGGCGGACTACAGGAAGCATGGAGGCTTTGAAAGATTATAAATAAAATGTTGTGAAACTAAATGTTGTATACTCTCTTTACTTCTATTATTCTTCTGCTCATCTTTGGTATCTTACATTCTTCTTCTAGCGTCTGGACTTCATCTTGAGGACTTCGTGTTTGGTCTTCTTGGATTTCTCTTTATCAGAAGTCCTGTGTCATTGGTAATTTTTAGATAATAACACAAGACTTTGATTCGGTTTAGATCATATTTTATTCTGAAATCACCACCAGACTACCTGCACAGATTGAGTCAGCCGTGCGCTTAACATGATTTACCACCTTCGTGGTTTGGCCGATACTGAACTAAACTCTCTTTCTAATCTAAACCGGAAGAGGGTCTTCTCCACCGATTCTCACGGTATCCCTCAGAAGGAGGATCAGACTGAGGTCAAGCCGAGTCACTCAATCCTTCAAGGCCGCCAGCTGCAAATTATAACAGCCATTTTGGTTTCTACAATAATGGTACATAAGTATTAGGAATCTAATAATTATGTAACACAAATATGATGACCCAGGTAATATTTTCTGTTTCTTTTCTTTAAATTACTACATGTAAATATTTTTTTTGCTTTTGTTAAAAGAAATAATATGACCTTACACAGTTACCGCCCTTTAACCATTGCCTGATGAAAGATCTTGTGTGATTGGTTAAAGGCCATTGTCAGTGACCAATCAAAACACATAAAACACATATCATTAGGCTTAGCTTGGCCACCAAATTCCAAAGATTGAAGGAATCAATCTTCCTCTTTTGCTGTTATGGCCGTCACTATCGGACGTGTTTTTGAAGCTAGCTACAACAAGTAGCCAGCTACAAATATCTTTTTTGTTTTTGATAAAATACTATGTGCATCCAATTAAGAGGCACCTGTGATGCAATGGTTATCGTCACATGAAATAGACACTATGAGACAAGTCCAAATCTTGGATGAGGCTGTTTGTATTTCACGTAGTACTAATGCCCTTGGGAAAGGTATGAATCCAAGTATTCTCCCTCCAGCTATAGGTAAATAGTAGGGAAGACTGTTGTACCTCTGTGAAAGGTGAAGGTACAGTTAATTACAGTACAGTAACTATAGGGTTCAAGAAATTTTTCTCAGTTTGCAAGAACCTCAACAATAAGGCAAGATCAGGTTGGCTTAAAACTGTGGATTCTGACATTGAGCTCCTAGTCATAGAAAGAAATCCAGCAAGTAGCTCAACATCTCATAGTCCAGTGTGATTCATCACTGTTATGATTTTTGTGGCCATTTTTAGGCTTCAAGTGAAAGCACTTTACAGTAGAGATCCCTTGTGTTAAGCAGAGGCAGATCCTTAGTAAAGAAACCTTTGGTTGTTCCTCAGTGTCCCTTGGTGTTGGGTAAAATCCTTTGGTTGAGCAAAGTCCTAGGCTGCAGGTCAGTTCATCAATGTCAAATACATGCAAATGAATGGCTTTCAAGTTCAGTGATTAAATAGTTAAACTTTGAGCTGTTGATTGGCTGGCTTTAATCCACATGCCCATGTAAAGTCTATAAGTTTAAGTGGTGGATTCCAGCACACCTTATATGCTGAAATGATCCAACAATCATCTTAACAACCTTGGCAAAAGTAGAGCTGCTGAATTGTGCCTGACATTACCAAAATACTTTTGACTCCTGCTAGTATGTGTATCTCACAGTCTAGTGACATTTTCCTATGGACTCCTACACATGGACACACCAATGTTGTCTTACCAGCAAAAACTTATAGTCTAGTGTGGTTTGCCACCTTCACAAACTCAGCAAAAGCATCTGGAGCTGCTGAATTGTGCCTCACATTACCAAAATATTGCAAAACTTTTGTCTCACCCTAGTATGTGTATCTCACAGTCCAGTGACATTTTCCTATGGACTCCTACACATGGACACACCAATGTTGTCTTACCAGCAAAAAACTTATAGTCTAGTGTGGTTTACCACCTTCCCAAACTGCAGCTGCTGAATTGTGCCTCAGATTACCAAAATATTGCAAAACTTTTGACTCGCCCTAGTATGCGTATCTCACAGTCCAGTGACATTTTCCTATGGATTCCTACACATGAACACACCAATGTTGTCTTACCAGCAAAATACTTATAGTCTAGTGTGGTTTGCCACCTTCACAAACTGCAGCTGCTGAATTGTGCCTCACATTACCAAAATATTGCAAAACTTTTGACTCACCCTAGTTTGTGACATTAGTCCAATAATTTTTCTGATATCTTCTTTATTCATAAATCAATTTAAAAAATTCAAGCAGACTTGAACTACCACTCCATAACTAAATCTTTTCTTATTAGATAACAGCCAATCATTAATCAGATCTTATTGCTTTGTACGAGAGGCATAGATATTGATGAATGCAGCTAGAGGCCTAGAAAGAGGCAGGTAACCACTTGATTTAGGCTACAATTTCTTTTCTTTTCTTCCTTTTTTTTTTTTTTTGGGCTGAAGGGAGATTTACAATTGGCAACAAAATAGGGAAGTAACTTGCACCAAAGAAATTAAATAAATGGAAAAATCAAATTCAATGAATAAGTAATTCTTTTGCTGAGAGGTCAAGAGTTGGTTAAATAAGATGTGTAGGTGGATATAGAGAGTTGATTTAGTTGGGTAGAAAGAGAGAGTGAGAGAGAGAGAGAGAGAGAGAGAGAGAGAGAGAGAGAGAGAGAGAGAAAGAGAGAGAGAGAGAGAATAGGAATAAGTTGGTTAAATGGTAGAGTTGCAGGATAGAGGGAATAAGTGATTAGATCAATGAGTGGTCATGGGAGAGTGATTAACCACGGTGAAAGGGCGAGTGATTGAAAGGGTTTGAGCCAATCGACAAAAGAAATCTAATTTGGGACCATTATAGTTCCTTAAGCAATGTTAAAAAAACTATAAAGAGAGTAAGTGTTACTTATGAGAAAAGGAAAAACAGAATACCTATAGTGAAGAAAAAAGATGATGAAGATGAAGAAAAGGAAGAAGAAAAGAAAGAACAGAACACCTAAGAGAAGAAGATGACAAATAAGAAAAAATAGAAGAAAGGAAGGAGAAAAGAAAGAACAGAACACCTAAGGAGAAGAAGATGTCAGAGAAGAAAAGAAAGAAGAAAAGGAAGGAGAAAAGAAAGAACAGAACACCTAAGGAGAAGAAGATGACAGAGAAGAAAAGAAAGAAGAAAAGGAAGAAGAAAAGAAAGAACAGAACACCTGAGTGAAGAAGATGACAAGAAGAAAAGAAGAAGAAAAGAAAGAAAGAACACCTAAGTGAAGAAGATGAAAAGAAGAAAGGAAGGAGAAAGTAAGAACAAAACCTAAGTGAAGAAGATGACAAAGAAAAAAGAAAGAACAGAACACCTAAGTGAAGAAGATGACAAAGAAGAAAAGGAAGAAGAAAAGAAAGAACAGAACACCTAAGTGAAGAAGATGACAAAGAAGAAAAAGGAAGAAGAAAAGAAAGAACAGAACACCTAAGTGAAGAAGATGACAAAGAAGAAAAGGAAGAAGAAAAGAAAGAACAGAACACCTAAGTGAAGAAGATGCCAAAGAAGAAAAGAAAGAACAGAACACCTGAGGAGAAGAAGATGACAAAGAAGAAAATAAAGAAGAAAAGGAAGAAGAAAAGGAAAACAGAACACCTAAGGAGAGGAAAAAAGAATATGACAAAGAAGAAAAGAAAGAAGAAATAAGGAGAAAGAATGGAGAAAGAAAAAAATGAGTAAATCAAAAACCAAAAACATAGAAACTGAAATACAAAAAGAAAAAAGAAAAAGGAAACTCTTCAGAAGAAAAGAAATAAGAAAGAAGGAAAAGAATGAAAAGAAGGATGAAAAAAAAGAAGAAAAGAAAGAAAATTGAAAAAAAATGGACAGGAATTGAAAGAGTAAAAGAAGAAAAATAGTAAAATAGAAACTGAAACATAAAAAGAAAAAGGAAAAAACGGAATTCTTCAGAAGAAAAGAAATTAGAAAGAAGAAAAAGAATGGAAAGAAGGATGAAAAAAAAAGAAAGAAAAAAGAAGAATTGAAAAAAATGGACAGGAATTGAAAGAGTAAAAGAAGAAAAAATAGTAAAAATATAGAAACTGAAACACAAAAAGAAAAAAAAAAGAATAACAGAACTCTCCAGAAAAAAAAGGAAGATTTTTTTTTACCTGGAGAGAGAATTAGTCAGGAGATTTTTAACTTAATTTCAGAACCTTCATATGGCTAGACATTGTAATGTCATGGCTTTGTGAACAAAGATTTTATGAGGAGTTCACATCTGTTGCAGGTCTTCCAGTGGTCAGTAAGGCTCATGTAGAGAGAGGTTTCTCTGCTGTAGCTACAGGGGAAAGTCTGACATCTGAAAGGAGCACTAATTTTATGGCTGTGAGAAAAATAAAATTCAAATTAACACAAAATCTTTGTTGAGGGCACAAAAAGTCAACTTCTACTTCTTTGGATTTCTTCTTCCTCCTCTTTTTCATGTTTCTTATTCTTCTTCAACACCTCTATGCAGCTACTGCTGTCTCTTACATGTAACATGTGCTGTTTTGCTCTGTCTATCCTCCATTTCTCTTGGTTTACTTATACCCATGCTTATAGCTTTCATACAGACATCTGGTTTAACATATGGGAACTTGAGATAACTCAATTTTAAGCACTATGCTCAAGTATTGCCTTTTCATATCCAGAAGGATGCGGGTTCAATCTTAGATCCAAAGGCCTGCATGCCAAACAAAGCCTAACTTGCTTCCTTCGAGAATATAGTATGTTCCCATTTCTACCACTTGACTCATGTTCTGTCCCAATGGCATCACCTCTGATCTTGTTCTTTCAAAAAGAGGTCATTTAGTACAGTGTTGTTAACTGATAGGCTCCAAACCAAACTCACACACAAACCAACTTTTAAAATGAAATGGGTAAAGACAAAGATATTTCAATAGTCAATAAATGAAACTTTCATTATTTTATATTTAACCCATAGATGGGACACTAAGAGATACTACCACTCCAGGTCAGAGTGGACCTGGGAGTAATGGCAATGAAGGGGTACTCCACATTCCCCAAAGCTTCAAAATTGAACTTAACCATTAAATGCAGTTTATTTGCAATGATACAAAGAAAATTTGATTCAAATTCAAAAGATGGTGTCTATCTTTGTACTAGTAGAAACCAACTCTTCTTCTGCCCTGTAGGCTGGGGCGTTAGAATGCACCGACTGCACCTCTGCAGAGGGGTAAGACTCCCCCAATGGGCCACCTGTTGGCCGTGGGTGGCGACCCGTGATGCTTAAAGATGGAATCATGGTGGATGAGCAGTCAATGACATGCAACAATCTACTTAGACCCTTACTTAGGCTAGACGGGCGGTCAGAGAGGCCCCCTCCGATCAATCGGCTGGTCATGTCAAGCCCTAGCACCTATATGATTGCCCCAAACCTATTGCCCTTATGGCAATCCCCAAACCTTTTTATCATATGGGTGCTAGCGGTGGCTGCAGGTCTACATGTCCTGGGAATGACGTTAAACTCTAACTGATGTTAAGGTTCCAGTTTTGGAGGTTTGGGGAATGTGGAGCACCCCTTCATCACCATTGCCCTCTGGTCCACTCTGACCCGGAGTGGTAGTACCTGTTAGGGTCCCATCTATGGGTTAAAGAGAAAACATGAGTTTATAAACAAAATTGTATTACCCATTAAAAATGAAATTATTTAAAAACTTTGTCAGCATTAAACATTTTTTTACCAATAGAAGTATTCAGCATAAAATAACCCAAGGGGTTGACATGCCATAAAACCCAACCAACCAAACCAACCAACTCTTCTCAGATCATTAGTTTTTTTTTCCTCTCTAGGTCAATGCTACGTCTTCACTCATTCCTGTCCACAGCCACAAAAAGAAGGTGAATTGAAAAACAACACTTATGAGACAAATGAAAAGTAAGCCTTAGATAATAAGTAACTGCCCTCTCCAAGATCTTACATCTGGGCTAACCACACTCAGCACTGCCTGACCCGTGCGACATTTGCATATTCAACAGTGATGACAGTAGTCTGACTACGAGTCACTCCTAATGACGTGGAGTTTGCAAGTTCAATATCTGTAATCACCTGCTACACTCCCCCTCTCACGCAGGCCTGACAAAAACAGCGGTTCTCAACATTTTTTACCTATGGACTCCTTTGATTCCTATTTTACTTGAGTGGATTTGATGTTTAAAAGTCATATTGTTTTTTTATAATTAGATATCTCTTGCTTGCCTGGATCCAAAAAATGTTATATGTTTAGCAGTTCAAATTGGGAGTTTTGTGATCAGAGTTTGTTAATCACTTGAGCCTCGCAGTTTCGAGTCGTCTCGTAAAATTTACAGATTTTAATTTTTATGGTGATTTTGGACAAACTTTAACACTACTACAAATTCATTTTTTTCATACTTGATATTAGATTTGTTAGATAAATCTTAGATAAATGAAATTGAATTAGCCAATAATAAGTGGCTGATAGTTGACTTATCACTAACATTCTAGCTTTAAATTCCATGTTGGCCACTCTGAAAGAATATTTGTTAATACTAAACTGTGGTGCATAGACCTTATATTTCCATGTTTCTTTTTTCAAAGTCTCCCCTGTCCACAGATAGTAGTTGATTACACCAGAGATGATTAGGCCATGGTGTAATAGTTAGAGTTGAAGGAAATGGACTCATCGACCCAAGTTCAAATCCTGGATGAAGCTACAGTTCACATAGCGCTATGATATAATGGAATGACCCATCTCCCCCGTACCTTAGCAGTGGCGATGGTTCTAAACCACTATTTAAGAACACACAGATTACTCTGTGCAGAATGCACCTGAAGTACTTAGACGACGGACTCTCCTCCTAATACTCACGTGACCTTACTATATAACATGCTAATACCATTTGGAAAGGTATGAATACAACTAATCTCCATCCAGCTATCCAGATAAATGGTAGTGCAGACTAGGCTCTTTAATCTTGGTTAGGCAACCAGTCTAGGAGAAAGAAAAACTCTGAATTCAGACCTGTTAAACTCTGCTTGGGGTGATCACTGCTAGAATAGGCTCAGGCCTAATTTTCCATTAATTTTTATTTTTATTTTTATTTGATAATTGTTGGCTTTATGGTGGCTCTTCTACCTGGCTTAGATCAAGCAGAAAGAGGCATTGGTCTCTATGTGAATTCAGTTCATGTGTTTTAATTAAATGGCAAGCTTCTTAAATTAATACACCAGTTAAACTCCCTTTGGGGTGATCAATACTAAAATAGGCTCAGTCCTAATTAGTGTTCTATTTCACTAACTAATGATGATGGTTTTTAAGAAGTCATATATTTTCTGTAGTCTCCCAGCTCTGCAAAGCTAAAGATGATTTTCCTGAAGGGAAAGGTCTTTAGATGACAATGGTCTTCTATCCTCATCTACTCATCACAGATAAGTCTTTTGGTGAATAGCTTCAATGCTTGTGGTCTTGGCTGACTTGAGGGCAAACTGCTTATGATATCAAACATTTGAAATGGTGATATGTCTCAGGAGAGGTAGATATACATATTCAGATATATATTGATTTCTTATAAAGCTTTGATATATGAAATTATGTTACTTAGTCCTTTGGGGTAAATTCTAGTTCCTGTTATCTTTCATTTTCTTGGAGGATACCATTTTTCTGAAGCGTTTATTCTCAAATTGTTACAATAAGTATATGGTAACCTAGTGGTTAGATTTTTGGTTAGCAAATTTCCTCATCATCATCATCATCATCATCATGTTGTGCTGATAGTATGGATTCCCTTTACTCACTCTCGCCATCCACTGCTATCAGTCATCACTCTTTGTAGGTCATTTAGACAGCATCCAATGTCTGCACGGAGCTGAGGAATGTAAGTCGTTGCTAGTCTGCCAATGCTGGTGTGTCCATGTGTTGGAGTTCACTAAGAACTTCTCTTCTGAGCTCATCCCTGCTTCTCCAGCAGTACCAAGAATGTCTTTTTCATCTTACTAGGATGGTTTGTGAGATGGAAGGCAAGTGGCCATACAGCTACTGTTTTGTTGGGTAAATACACCATAATGATATGATTTTTATATTTAATACTGGGTCACATGATTTTTCATATTTATAGAGTTAGTTTTAACATAAATTAATATGTCAATTTTGAAGAAATACTTTGAGAAACTTTTTAACAGGAAGACTATACTAAAATATACAAGATTGGAGATTCACAAAAATGTAGAAAATGTATTGTGTTCATCTTCATTAATTAATTAGATAGAAAATTCACATTATCATCTGGTCGATTAATTCATTACTAGGTCTGGTCTTCTGGCTGGGATAAGATGATCTGTCTTAATCTCAAAATCCCAGAGAATTTTATGTGTTTAATTCTCAAGAACAGATTCTGGTTTATGCATATACCATTCATTGTGCAGAAGAGTTGGTAAATATATACATATATTGATACACATTGTATTTTATATATATAGACATATAGGTACATACATATGTATATATATATATGTATATATATATATATATATATATATATATAGGTACATGCATGTATATATATATATATATATATATATATATATATATATCTGTACTTTTTGACACACCTTGTATATATATATATATATATATATATATATATATATATATATATAATGTGTGTCAAAAAAGTATCAAGAGCTTTTGGACTTTTTGACACATCTTGTATAGTGAAAAAAATGAAAGTTCCATACATTTTCATTTCTATCTTGGTAAATACAGCTTCAATCTCAATACTTTTATGATACACTATATATATATATATATATATATATATATATATGTAAGTAGGTAAGATTTGGAATGAAATCAGATAGTATGAGAAAAAGAAGATTGACATGTTTTGGTATTCAAATAGCGAAACATGTCAATTTCATTTTTCCATACTGTCTTCTTTTCTCATATATATATATATGTCTGTGTAAATGTGTGTCTGTGTCTATACATATATATACAATGTACATATATGTATAAACACATGTATATTATACATACTCATACATATATTCTATACTTTATATTACATAGTAATCAACTTAAAGTTACAAGAAAATTATATTTCATTTTGGCAATAATTCAACAATAATTACAATAATACCAATTACTGTGAACCATTTATTTATACTTGAAATCAAATTTGATAAGAAAAGATTATGTAAAAGAAAAAGAAAAAGAATCAGTTTTTCCAAGTTAGAGCTCTCAACAATATCGTCTTTTCTGAAAGTGTTTAAGTAGCCATCATTTTAGATTAGTTTGTGTCTGTAACAATTTATTTACAACTTTGATCAGTTTAAATAAAGTGCATTCATTAAAAAAACAAAACAAATAGATATATATATATATATGAAGAAAAGTTAGACATTATAAAAAAAGGGTAAATGAAAACAATTTTAACATTTTAACTTGAATGTATCTTTTTTAACACACACACACACACTCACTCAATCATATATATATGTATATATATATGTGTGTGTGTGAGTGTGTGTAAATGTATGTGTGTGAAAAAAGATACAATATATATATATATATATATATATATATATATATATGTATATATATTGTATCTTTTTTCACACACATACATACACACACAAACACACGTGCGTGAGTGTGTGTGTCTTACAGACACAGTAGAATAAATTAAGTCTTTTTTATTTCCTGATTCAATTTGCTCATACAATCAATCTACATTTCATTAAGAAAAAAAGAAAAAGAAATGCATAAGAGGCTTTTATACAATAAATAGAGTCAATGCAAAATTCACTAAACTACTTTGAGCTGTTATTTCATTCTTTGCATAGTAACCAATCAACAGAAACACTTAACTTTCTTTCTTTCTTTTTTTTAAAGCTTGATAGCCAGAATTTTGTTAAACTGTCTTCACTCACTACCAAGATACTATTTGCATGCAAAAAGATATTGTCATGTCTCGAAAAAAAAAGGCCAATGACATCTATGTTATAATAATTCAATTTTTGCATGATTGCACATTTATAGAACATTCACAACAAAAATGGAACATTGTTGCAAGATTTTTGTTAGCACACACTCCACATCTTCTGTTTCTGCATTTTGAGACACCCTGTGCAGTATGTATCCCAAATTTGGATGAAGTTAATATTTGTTTAAGATTTTTGATTGTCTTTTGCTCTTAATTATTCAGTTGCTCTTCTAAGGCTAAAGAACCCATTCTTACTATTTTCTGGATTCCTAAAAATATCAGGGCAAAATAGGAACTAGACACAGGGATCTGAGTTCAAATTCTGGATGAGGCTGTTTGCATTTCACATGGTGCTAATACCGTTAGGAAATGTATACTATACTCTTTTCAGATATGAGTAAATAGTAAGGCAGACTGGACTCTTTGACCTTGGTATGGCGGGAAAAATTCTGAATTCAAACCTGTTAAAACTCCACTTAAAAATTTGTCCATGTGTTGCAACTTAGAGGGAATTGTAGAGGGAATTGGTAAATATATATATATATATATATATATAATTAATATTGATAATATGATTTGCTATACTTATAAGTAAATGCTCAATATCACTGATAGATCATATATATATCTATACAGCACACATGGTGTAATAAATAGCAAGCTAGATTCACAGACCATTGTTAATGATTTCAATTCTCATCAAGCACCCCATACTTCTGGCCTTGTACCACATCTAAGATAAGCTTAGTAAATAACTATATATATATGTATATTTGATAGACTGGGCTCTCAAATTTTGGTATGAAATCCAGTCTAGGTAGTAAATAACTGAATTCAAACCATCTGGAATATATCATGGGCCAGTATGTCAGTGTAAGGTCTATCATTCCTATATTTTACAAACCTTGCATAAGTCTTGATTACTGCTGTTGATAGAGAAAATTCTGAGCTGAAAAGTGTGATATTAAAACCCATGACTCTCCCTTGTCAAAAGATCCTGTCAATCCTTGGCCCTGGTAGGTCTTCCACACGGCATCCAGAATCTGCACAGAGTTGATTAAAGTGTGTGGGTATTTGCCTCATACTCCACTTGTATGGGCTGGGCACAAGGCCTCGTTTTAATGTGGGCACACCCACAAGCCGAAGCTCATGGGGGGGAAAGAACAAAAATTGCGTCAATCCCTTCGGCATTCCCCCACACGGAGGCGCCTCAGGAATCGACGCTATTATTTAACTCTCAATAAGTCCAGCGGCCGAAGCTCGCTAGACCCCCGGTGTTAACCTGAACACCGAGTGTGCAATGAGTTTATAATAATAAAAAAAAGATTCATTAAAGTGTGATTAAAGTGTGTGTGTAAGAGTGTATAAAGTGCTGATGACAAAAATAATTATATGACTTTATATTTGTTATAAATATCAAAACAATAATATAAAAATAGGATTTATACTAATTATTTCTTTTCTTTTAAACTTATTTTTATTTTGCTTTTTTATCTTGAAGCTCAGGTGGTATTATATTCTATTGCCATTAAGCAAGAAACACGGATCAGAAATAAAGATTTAGCTTCAAACATGATCTGAACTCACGTCTGAGCATTATAGAGAAAAAAAAATCTCAGCAAGAATAAGATGAAAAGAAATAGATAAACTAGTCAAAAATCAATAATAACAATGCTTTATCCAAGAAAATTTAGATAACTTAAGACTAGTATTATTCTAGTATTATTAGTAATACAATCATCAGTTTCTTTACTAATTTTTTTTTTCTATTTTATTGTTTGGTTCAATATTTTGCTTTGATTCTTCACTTTTTTCTTTCTTTTTTTTTTTTTTCATAATTTTATCTTTTCCCAGAATAAACTCTTCAACTGTTTCTAATAACAGCTTGTACAAGGTCATTGATACTGCTTCTAGATATTTCCCAGATTGGAAATATTTAAAAATCTAACAAGGTGTCTCCAATAAGAAACTATATATTCTGACATTTATTCAAAGACAACAAGTCCACCAATTCACAAGATCCCAAACTCAAGAGCCACTTTGTGTTCTTACGCCCCTGGGATTCAGCGGTAACCAAACGAATACCAGCATCTTCACCCAAGATAACCACATTTAGAACATTTCTTTCTTCATTTTCGACTCTTACTTTTAACTTCTTTTTGCTGTTTTTTTTTTTATTCCTCTTCTTTTCCTCCTTGACAGTAACACATACACTTTCTATAGATATATGTCTGTGTATATATATGTATGTGTGTGTGTGTGCAATCGTATGTATATATATATATATATATATATATATATATAATATATATATATATAAATATATATATGAGGAAAAAATGAGTAAAGAAAAGAAATGTAGATGGATAAAAATGAATTTTATCAATATCACTTTTAATCGATATCACTTACACATGTGTTTCTGCCCGATCATCAAAATGTATATGGATTACACTATTATTATTATTAAAATAATCAGATGAAGTTGATAATAATAATAATAATAGCGTAATCCGTATACATTTTGATGAACGGACCGAAACACACGTGTAAGGGATATCGATTAAAAGTGATATCGATAAAATTCTTTTTTATCCATTTACATTTCTTTTCTTTACTCATTTTTTCCTCATATTATCGTATTCAATTCCCTTTCCATTCTTTCATATAAATATATATATATATATATATATATGTGTGTGTGTATGTGTATGTGTTTGTGTGTGTGTGTAATTTTTTGATAGTCATTAACTCCCTAAATCTGATGATTGTAACAATAATTACATGACACATGAAGTTACATTTTTTTTTTAAGTAAATACTTTGATTACTTTTAAGTAGAAATAATTATATATATTATTGGCATTTCAGTCTCGGAAGACTATAATAAAGTTTTTGTGCCCCTGAAGTTACAGTGCTTCCTGTGACTGTGACGTCCAATGTTTGAAAAACATTCTCGACCACAGATGTTGCATTTGAAGGCTGTCCCTGAAGATGTTGATGTTCCAGTGCATTGTTGCAGCTGCTTTCTACTAGACCTCTTAGCTTCATGGTGTTATATCAGGGTGACTTCTGAAATAAACAGTCCTCTACGGAGATTCTGCCACCACCCAGGGCAGACCTGAGCCAAATTTTCCCAGCTGGAAGGAGCAATGCCAAAAAACCTGAAATCATTCTTGCAGACATCCTTGAATTGCAGCTGGGGCAATTAATCTGTCTTTTACCAGACGAATGCTCTGCATAAAGAATGTCTTTCAGGATTAGTCCATCATCCATCCAATATACATGACCCACCCATTGGAGAGGAGTGTGTCTCAGTAGGGAACACAAGCTGGGGAGTTGAGCTCTCTCTAGAACTGCTGTGTTAGTGATCCTGTCCCTCCAGGTGATGCCCAGTATATGTTTAAGGCAGCGAAGGTATGATAATCAAATATATATATATGTATATATATATTATATATATATATATATATATATATACATATACGAGGTATGTCAGAAAAGTCCCAGGACTGGTGTCACAAAATTTTTATTTCAAATCCAAACTATAACCTACAAGGTATCCCCTTCAAAGTAATCTCCCTGGAGTCTAATGCACTTTCCCATCCTTCTCTGCCATGCTTGCATGCACTCCTGGAAGGATTCTTCCGGGATTCTCCATAGCTATGTTGTCACAGCCTTTTTGATGTGCACATCCTCAAAATGGGTTCCTTTGAAGACCCCTTGAACTTGGGGAAGAGGAAAAAAATCACATAGAGCCAGGTCAGTTGAGTAGTGAGATTGCTCCAGCACAGTGATGTTCTTCTAGGCCAGGAACTCAAAGATAATCAGGGCAGTGTGGGCAGGTGCGTTGTGACGAGTTATGCTGCCACACATCTCAGCTCTTCTCATGCACTGAAAGAAGCAAACGCTGCAGTATCTCTTTCTAGACATGCTGGTTTATCATCTGCCCCTATGGAACATTGCACAATGCCCCTCACAAGAATGTTGAACTTTTCTGATATATCTCATATATATATATATATATATATATATATATATATATATATACTGTGTGTGTGTGTGGTGTGTATGTGTGTGTTTATTTATATATCATGTATATTTTGGCAGCAAGTCATTATTCAAGCAAGTTTTGTTAAAAAAAACACAGAATATTACTTCTTGATTATCTTTAAGTATATATGTTCAAACTTTCTTGTTTTTCTTATAACAGATTACAGATGGTAGAGAAGAAGCTTCATATTTTATACCCAAGCACTTTCAATCATGTTGATGATCATTTTTATGGGGATTATTGTTTGTAGTTGTAGTTTGCTTTTTTATGGTGAGAGTCTTGTGCATTTGGGAGGTTTTATTGTAGGTTCTTTTGGGTTTTGTATTTTTTGTGCGTGTGGTGCTGGTTTATTCAATTAGGAGGGTTTATTGTACGTTGAGGTGCTATGGTTAGTTACTAAATATGTTTAGTTACTAAACATGTTTAGTATATTGGTGTTGATGTTAAATGCTACTTTGTTTATATTAGTTTTTATTTTCTATTTTGATGCAAATCGCCTGCTGGATTTGAGGGATTGTTTATTGTAAACAACTATATATATATATATATATATATATATAATGAACAAAAAGTGATGACAAACAGGAATATTTCTTTTATGTTATTTATTTTTGAATAGTTCTCAAATAGATTTGACCTCAGGTCATCATCAGGTGAAAGAAAGTGTTTTTAGAATATATATATATATATATATATATATGTGTGTGTGTGTGTGTGTGTGTGTGTGTGTGTGTGTGTGTGTGTGTGTTTAAAAAAGAACAAATAAAGAAGAATTTTCCCCAAATATTTTTTTGTTTACAAAACAAAGAACCATAATCTAGATTGAATGAATGTTGGAATTGTTTAACAAAATTTGGGTTTTCAAGCTCTTTTAACTTTGCCTCCAGCTATTTTGAAGAATGGTGCAATTTGTTTATATAGAATTTAAAGAAGGTTAATTTTCATTGTCTTAAGCCATTTAAAGAATGCTATGTAATGTCTTTTTATCTAGTTGTTTTTGCACTATTTAAACAAAGTTGCTTTGTTGACTGTTGACCTTTACTTTTATTCTTCTGTGTATTATCAATGTTTGCTTAAACATACAACCCCTTTTTCTCTGAATGTTTGAGATGAGGCTTGAAGATTAGTATTATTAGTGTTATTCGGACTATTGTCCCCATCTTCATTGTTATTTGTACAACGTTTCGGCTATATACCCTCCAATTGGACACATGGCCGAGTGGAATAGGCAGTTGGGTTAAAAGACAGTTCTAAGTGACAGTTATCTCTGGTTCCTGAGTTCAATCCTGAGTGAAAGCAGTTAGAAAAATTATTAATTAGCACAACTCCTACCCCAGCTATGGTTAGCGGAATGAGTACAGGATACCCCCGTGGAATAAATAAAGGGTTAGGTTCAAAGTTCCGTGATGGCTCCCGAATACGACAAGAAAGTTCCCGAGTTCGAAAAGAAGGTTCCCGAGTCTGAGAAGGTTCCTGAGTCCGAGAAGGTTCCTGAGTCTGACAAGAAATACCTGAAGAAGGCCGGAGGGTATATCAGCCAAAACGTTGTACAAATAACAATGAAGATGGGGACAATAGTCCGAATAACACTAATAATACTAATACAACCCCTTTTATCATATAGGTGCTAGAAGGCGGTAGATGACGGTTAACCACAAGTATTTATTAATGCATATTAAGTCAATGAAAATTATTTCTATTAAAAAAAGAAAAAAATGCCATTGAATAACCCACATGTTTATGTCCTCAGTCTATGTCATCTCTCAAGATTAAATTTCTAAAAAATTCAAATTTAGTATTTTTTTTTTTTTACCATGTATAGTTTTTCATTCTATGGAGGCTCACTAGAGAATCAATTTAATTCAATTACAGGGGAATAAATATTTTCCGAGAATTAACTCTTTAGTAAAATTTGTTATCTGAAATATTTGTCGATTTTGTGTTGTGTACATTTATTTGTCAAACTAATATCCTTAAAAATCTGACATTCTAATTTAGAATATTCAAGTAAAAAGTAAAGTCGTCGGGACGGCCTAATGCCAGTATCAGCCATGCAGCGAGGGAGTCTATCCCCTTATCACTAGTGCTAGACCAAGGAGATTATTTTAGCGTCTGAGGTGGAGCACCACACCTATCATCAGCTCCTTACTTTACCGCACAATCCCTGCGCTACTCATACACTGAGTTGGCGAGGGTGGATATCGAACTAGGAACCTTGTGGTTTCTAGCCAAACGCTCTACCGACTGATTTAAAAAAATATATCAATACACTTTTCAGTGATATTGCCGATATTAAATATTTACGAAAACAAAAACATCGTTCAAATTACAGTTCCGAGTTCTAAAATCTTTTTTCTTTTTTCCTACAATTTCTTTGTTCTTTTGTCTGTTTGAGTTCCTATCTTGTTCCTTTGAAGATTGGTTTATAGTTTCTTACAAGAGGGACAGCTCGGACATTAATTCCTCTGATGAGATTTATGTTATAAAGTTTGGTTTTGAGAAGTTTTCTTGTTCTTCTGTACTTTTTCTTTCAAGATAGGAGTTAGACAGCTTTAGTTGGGACCCAAAAATTTTCCCAGGGACTCATTCATAGCAAATATGTATTCCAGGATGCACTAAATCAAAAAGCTATCAGCATCACTGCATTATAGGAATGTATGTATTAGCTACAAACTAACATCCTGCTAATTTTTATCCCATGAAAATATGAACCAGAATAAGTGATGGAATTTAGCCAGTTTGTAGGAACCTGCTTTTGGAGTTTCATTAGTTCTACGAACTTGTTGCTGAATCAAATCAGGGTTTGTTGGTTCTTTTTACACTTGGATCTACTAGAGACCATAAACACGTGTTGTCCATATCCATTGAGTGGGGGGCTTTGCCTCCTAACCAACTATCAGTAAGTAACATTCCTTCAGGAACTCTTTATCAGTTCTTTAGGACTTAGCCCTACATCCTTTGTGTATCTGTTTCTAAAGCCATATTGTAGCTTGTCATGTATCTATTATCCTCCATGTACTCACAAAATAAAGTCTATGTTTGTTATTATATATAACTTCTTTGTCAGATTATTTCATGTACATATATGTACCCATGTTGGAAGGTTACTTTGAGCTTTTTAACGTATTATAAGAACATATTTATCTTATAGCAGTAAGAGAGCCTATTGTTAGGGAGACATGTCGTGAGAGAACCCCTTCATAAAATTTTTGAATCCCACCCTGGCTAGAAAGTACAGAATGGTCCATAAAAGACTGACACATAAAAAAATTAATCTTTAATCTTTTGATTCATAAAGAATAGTCCATGGAAATATATTTGTAAATGCAAGAGAATTATCTCCCTTGCTCAACCTTATTGTGTAGGTACACACACCGTTTGACACCGATAAAGGTCACATGTGCGTGTGGCACTAAAGTTAAATCATTTCGCAGGCAGGGAACAAGGAGACAAGAAGTTTCACATAGAAAACAAGTTGCGGAAAAGAGGAGAACAAGTGACAACTCCGTCTTTTATAAAATAAAAAGTCTTCACCAGTTGACTCTGTTTATTCATTTGTTGCCTTTAATTATGAAAAAAATGTTATCTTATAGATTGCCTCTATTTTTATGGATACAAAGTTGTATCTTAATTTGAGCACTTCGTATGACTTTACACAAGGTTTCTGGGGTCAATCCTCTTATATCTGCATGAATATTATTCTTGATTGCAGCAATGTCTTAAGCTCATTCAGATACACACTCCTTTAAATAACCCCACAGGCAGACAAAGTGAGTGAATGATGAGGTCATTTGAATTCTGAATTTCTTGAAATTATTCTGCCACCAAAAATTTATTTTTGTTGAAATTATAAATATTTGAAATAAATAGTTGAATAGTAAAATTCAGTTATTTCAATTTGTTCTTTCATATTGTAACTTGACATTTTCAATTTGATTAGGGGGCTTGCCATAATTTCAATAGGGTTAGGATAATCATATAGGTGCTAGGGCTTGACATAACTTAGAGAATTGTGACTTGAGTAGTGGTATAGTTTTAGTTAGAGACAGACAAACACACACACAATCTCCCTTATACTTATTATATATATCCATATCTTTAGTATTGTGTACAGGTATTATTACCATCGTTGCAAAGAGATAAAAAATCTTTTAGAAAAAGTTCAAAGACATAATTAGTTAATAGCTGATTTACGGAATATTAGTTATAAGAACAGACTGAAATAATTAGGTTTAACAACATTTGAAAGTAGAAAAGTTCTATAGAACTATGTCTTGTGAGTAGAGAGGATGCTGCACTTTCAGGTATCTAATATGTTTACAACTAGATATGTTTATTGGATAGATGTGTTATATACTCAGATATAAAATGGTGAGAGAGAGAGAGACAGGGTAGAGGATAGGATGATGAGGGTTCTTACTTGTACTATCTTGTCTACTGTTCCTGCAGCTAATTTGTCGGCTGCCATATTCTTCAGGGCTGATTCATGGGCTGTTTCTCCTGGTTGATTCTATTTCTTGTTGGGCTGGACATCTCTTGTTTTTAAATAAATTAACAAGACTTTATTTTAATAAATTAACAAGACTTTGTTGTTTTTCTTTAAGTCTTTTATTGAACAAACCCAGCTCAGGATTCAACCGTGCAGTGAGCGCAACTCCTGAGAGACATCCTCTTTCATTGAGTGACTGGTCACAACTGACCAAAACTATCTCACGCTTCTAATGGCATGTTCCTGAAAGATCAAGCTGAGTGTCCCTATGCGTCAATCACCATTGAGGTAATTTACCACTGAACCCAGTTATGTGGAATCTAACAAACTCTGTTCAAAATTTATCTAACTAGAGTATGTACATAATTCATTGGCTATCCATGAATTATGTAACAGATGGATTTTCTTTAAAATAATCCCTTTGACACTCAACATACTTATTCCAGTCTTTTATTCCCTTGGTTGAAGCGTCTCAGAAATTTCTTTTCTGATATGGTGTGAAGCTGTACTGTCACATTTATTTTGATGTTATGTCCTCAAATCTTCTACCCATGAAATTAATTTCCGTTTCTGTGGCACTTATTGTGTAATGGTTACGTGGAGGTGTATGGTTATGTGGAGATAGGCAGTCAGAGAGGCCCCCTTTGATCAATCAGCTGGTTATGTCAGCATCTTCTCTACTCACCAAAAACTTTTTCTACTTTCTAATGTTGTTAAACCTAATTCTTTTAGTCTGTTCTTATTCTGTAAATCAGCAATTAACTAGATTATGTTGGAACTTTTTCTAAAAGATTTTTTATCTCTTTGCAACTAAGGTAATAATACCTGTACTCAATACTAAAGGTATGGATATATCTTATTATAAGGGAGATTGTGTGTTTGTCTGTAACCGAAACTATATCACTACTCAAGTCACAATTCCTTTTATTATTTACGTCACATTCTCCATATTTTTATTTATACCTCAATTAATAATAAAATTGTTCTACAAAGGGCCGGCTTAGCTCAGTCGGTAGAGCGTTCGGCTAGAAACCACAAGGTTCCTAGTTTGATACCCGCCCTCGCCAACTCAGTGTATGAGTAGCACAGGGATCTGTGTGGTAAAGTAAGGAGCTGATGTCAGTTGTGGCGCTTCACCTCAGACGCTAAAATAATCTCCTTGGGTTAGCGCTAGTGAAAAGGGGATAGACTCCCTCGCTGCATGGCTGATTCCGACATTAGGCTGCCCCGACGACTTTACTTACTTTTACATTATTAATACCGTTAGCCTTATCTACATACTAAAAATATGTAACTGTATTTATATATACGACAAAATAGTGGTTTACAGTGTGAATGAGAAGGCTAATTTGCATATTAAAAATTTAATTTTAATAAACATGTGCTTAGTATTATTGATTTCTAATTGTTTTGTTTTATCTTAATGAATATGAGCGGAAATCTCAGGAATAAATCTTAAAAGAAATACATTAAAAAGAAATAATTGTAATTTTATTCCTTACTTCCTAATTTAACTAAACTGTTAAATTAGGAAAAATTAGCAATGAAAGACGGGAGTGAAGGAAAATGATGGAAGAGTTAGTTTTAAAGTAGTTCTATTTTTAATTATACCCTCCTCTGTTTCAAATACTTTTATCTACATTCTTATTTAGTTTCATTAGTGTTTCTAATTCAATATTATACTTTATTACATCAAAACTTAAATACTTGCACCCAGAGGATGCATATATTTGCTAGTATGAATAATATAATATAACATAATATTGCAGTCTTGGAAGACTATAATATAGTTCTTGTGCACCTGAAATTGCAGTGCCTCTTGTGACTATGAAGTCCAATGTCCAAAGAACATTCTCGACCATAGATGTCACATGTGAAAGCTGCCCCTGAAGTTGTTGATGTGCTGGTGCTTTGTTGCCGCTACTTTCTTCTGGACCTCTTGGCTTCATGGTGTTGCACCAGGGTGGCTTCAGACATTAAATATAATATAATAATAATATAATATAATATAATACTATCAAAGAATCTTTGTCAGATTTTCTTTTTCATTCTCTCCATCTTTCCAATTCATTCATCATCTTTTCATCATCATTTGTCATCCTCCCTTACCATCTTCTAACCTCATCTTTTTCGTATTTTTTTCTTATATGTTTTTTTTTCTCATTGTTCTATTTCTTTTTCTTCCTCCATTATTTCTATTTTTAACTTTCTTTTTCTTCTTTTAATCTTTTCCAATGATAGACTCTTTCCTTCTTTGAAAGTTCCTGTAACTTCCTCCTTCATTTCTATCTTTAACTTTCTTTGTTTTCCTTTTCATTTTTTCCAATGATAATCATAAACTCTCTCTCTCTCTCTCTCTCTCTCTCTCTCTCTCTCTCTCTCTCTCTCTCTCTCTCTCTCTCTCTCTCTCTCTGAAAAGTTCCTGTAACTGTCACCATGGCCAGATTTATTGGACACAGTATGAGAAGGTTAATAGCTTCTCTGGTTTAATTAAATTTTCTGTCCAGGTGTTTCTGATGGCTTTGACTCAATCCACGTTTAATTGGGCAACAATCAATTATTTGACAAATCAAAGATGCTCTTCATTGACTAAATTCCCTTCAATACAATAAAAATTACTTTTTATAAATCTTTTGTTTTCACAATCGTATACCTTTGCTTTTATAAGAGTGAAATATCCTACTTTAAATTTGACTGTATAAGGCGAGACAAATCCTACTGACCAGTGCAACCTTTTTTTTTCATTTTTATTCTACATTTTTTTAATTATGTAGGAAATCGTCAGCTACCCAAGTTCAAATCCTAGATAAGGCTGTTTACATTTCACATAGTGCTAATACCATTGGGAAAGGTATGCATCCAACCCTTGCTTTTGGGGCGCAAAATATCAGTTAGGTTATATATAATCGAAAATAATTACAGTATAAATAAAAAGACAAAAGTTGTGAATAGAAAATTATTGTGTAGAATTTGAAATATGAAATAGAAATGGTACTTAAAGATATTAGGTCAAATAGGTTTGATTGACAGGCATAGAACCCTGGGGTCAGTTCTGATACCTTGGCTGAGATTGGATGGTTGCAGTTATGTGATAATAAAAAATTAGAAAAATACTTTTGAAAATTAGTCAATTTTCTCCAAGATGTTAAGATAATCAGTTGATCCAGAGATTTTAAGGCGGACACGTGTGTTCCACCTGTTACGATTTTTGTGGCCATTTTAAGGCTACACGTGAGAGCACTTTATAGTGGAGATCCCTTGTGTTCCTTACTGAAGAATCCTTGGTTGTTCCTTAATGTTAGGCAGAGTCCTTGGTTGTTCCTCGGAGTTCCTTAGTTGCTGATCCATTCGTCCGTGGCAAATACGTGCAAATGAATGGCTTTAAAGATCGGCGATTGAATAATTAACTAACCACGTATTCAAGCATGTTGAGTGGCTGGGTTTAATCCATGTGCCCACGCAGAGTCTATAAGTTTAAGTGTTGGGCCACAGCACACCTTATATGTACCAAAATAATCCAAAAGCACCCATGTTTTTTTTAAGGTGGTGCCAGCTCCCCAAATAGCTCGGGTTATATAAAAGGCAGCTTAGATAAGTGAACAAAAGAAATGTGTACACAAAATATATCTTACAGCTTGTTTTTCCCAACAGGAGATGGACCAGCCAAGAATTTAACCAAAACCGAGAAAGATAGCAGCGGACTATTGTGGGTATTGGTTTTGTTTGGTTTGTTTTGTTTTACGGCATATCAACCTCAGTGGGTCATTTAATGCCGATAAAGTTTTGAAATAAATCAATTCTTAATGGATAATACAATTTTTTTTATAAATACATTTTTCTATTTAACCCATAGCTGGGACCCTAATAGGTACTAAGAGTGGACCAGGAGCAATGGTGATGAAGGGGTGCTCCACATTCCCCAAACCTCCAAAACTGGAACCTCACCATCAGATAGAGTTTAACGTCATTCCAGGACATGTAGACCCCCAGCCACCGCCTTCTAGCACCCATATGATAAAGGCCAGTAGGGTCGGGAAAATCATTGTGGAGATTGAATAATAAATAAAACCAAATAAAATAGATAAGTACAAAAAACTAATAATCTCCCAGGAGGCCTCTGACAGGAAGAACCACTGAGCATGCTTGGAAAAAAGGGGCTTCCTGGCACCAAAAAGAAACTCTGATCAGTTCTTGTAAAACCTTAACTAAAGACACAACTATTACTGGCCCAGGAAGAAAATTCCTCTCCATGAAATAGCTGTAAACCTGGTAATAAAAGTTGAACTTTTAAAGTATTTGTCGTCTCTGTCTCTTTTTCCTTCCATTCATTCCTTTTTAGCCTGGTGACCAACAAGAATGAAGCACAGAGTACAAAATTAGGCATAAATGGATGGGAAAGGTAATCCACTGGTAATTGTTAAAGAAATTCAATTTTCATCATGCTTATATATGGTAAATGCACAAACCGGAATCTGTCCTGCAGAATGAGACATATAAAATTCTTTGGGACTTTGAGATACAGAAGAATCACTTAATCCAGGCTAGGGGACCAGGCTTAGCGTTAATAGCCTGACGACCAGCAAGAAGCAAAGACCACACATGTTGGGGTTAAAGAAAAAACAAGTAACAACCCAAATAACTACCTAACCCTATACTATCTAACACTATAAGCATCTGAAAAGTTTTCAAACATTAATGTTTGTTTAAAACAACTTTACAACGTCTCTGATTTGCAGACATAAGCTTTTATTTTATAGGGATAAAAATTTGCATAAAGAACGATTTCAATAAGAAATTGAAATATTTACATCAATGCAATTTTTTTCTGTAGATTAAAGTCAAAGTTTAAAATCAATGTTTGAATTGCAAATCAGTTTTCAAATGTAAACAATTTTAAATTTGTATAATTCATTTTGTTACAGTTTTCTCACATTTCCCTTCTTTTAAAAAGTCAATGATTAATTATACTTGGTAGACAAATACTGAGCCAGCCCAAGGCACCAGCAACAGGGTGCCAAGTTTGAGGGTGTTACTCTAGAGTGTCTTAACAATATGACTTTAATTGATTCTACAGAATAAAAACAGTAAATAAAAAACAAACTGGTGTAAAGTCAAATTTACACTGGGGCCTGAGATAGAAAGTACGTTACAAAGTCACAAGGGGAATTCTGGGTCTCACTTGCTTACCATTTTACTACCTAGCTTTGCTGTACTCTGTCACCCTTTTGAAGTCTCCTCTACCCTTGCTGAGTTGTAGCAGCCAAAGTCTTAACACTTCTGATGATGAGTAACTTATACACACACACACACATATATATATATATATATATATATATATATATATATATATATATGGCTGACGTGAAGGAACCTTTTTTTCCTTCTTGTTGCTCCAACCTTTACATCATCCTACTCCCCCTTTTACCCAATTTGATTTTAAACGATTAACCGGTTGTTTAACTTTTGAGAAAGCACCGGTCGAAAGGGACCTTAAGTTTCTATCTTTCACCTTTTTTTTTAATTCGTTTATTAGCTGTTCCTGTATTAAAGTATGAAACTATTCAAAATTGTATATACATTTAGCTGTACCAAAAACTTGTTATATATATATATATATATATATATATATATATATATCATTGTCATTTCAGTCTTGGAAGACTATAATAAAATTTTCATGTGCCCCTGAAGTTACAGCGCCTCCTGTGACTGTGAAGTCCGATGTTTGAAAAACATTCTCGACCACAGAATTCGCATTTGAAGTCTGTCCCTGAAGATGTTGGTGTTCCGGTGCTTTGTTGCCGCTGCTTTCTTCTAGACCTCTTAGATTCATGGTGTTGCTTCACGGTGACTTCTGACATGAACAGTCCTCTACGGAGATTCTGCTGCCACCGAGGGCGGTCCTGAGCCAAATTTTCCAGGCTGGAAGGGGCAATGCCAAAGCACCTGAGATTATTCTTGCAGACATCCTTGAATCACAGCTGGGGCGATTAATCTGTCTTTTACCAGACGTAAGCTCTGCATAAAGAATGTCTTTCGGGATTCGTCCATCATCCATCCGACGTACATGACCCAGCCATCGGAGACGATGTTGCCTCAGTAGAGAACTCAAGATGGGGAGTTGAGCTCTCTCTAGAACTGTTGTGTTAGTGATCCTGTCCCTCCAGGTGATGCCCAGTATACGTTTAAGGCAGCGAAGGTAGAAGCTATTTAGCCGCCGCTCTTGTTGGGAGTATAAGGTCCAATTTTGCATTTCCATACACGAGGGTGCTGATAACACATGCCCTATACACATGTACCTTTGTACGGATAGTGAGCTTGCTGTTGTCCCACACTCTTGCTGTGAGCTTCCCAAAAGTTATATATATATATATATATATATATATATATATATATATATATATACATATATTATATATATATATGTATATGTGTGTGTGTGTGTGTTTCTGAAAACTGAATAAATTAACGAAGCCAAAAAATTAAGCCAGCCGCAATTTTGACCGTCGATGAAAATAATTAAACGAATAAAGTGAATGAGTATAAAAGTGCTCAATACGTATAGTTTGTTTTGTAGAGAATCATCCTGGCGATCCTTCAGTGCAACAGTGGTAAACATATTCTGACTATATATATATATATATATATATATATATATATATATATATATATATATATATATATATACTATAACGTTGACTAATTACTCACAGATACCTACAATATCATCTACAACATAATTACTTACCGAGAACTTCGGTATCTTTTTTCACGACAATCGACGAAAAGTGTCTGGAATTAGTTAACAAAAAGTGCATAATAACAATATTCAATCAGGATAATGCTAAACTGCACATTTCTTTGGGGACAAAGCAAAAACTGTTACAACTTAGCTGGGAAGTCTTCACGCATCCACCGCATTCACCTGATATTGCGCCTTTCCGATTACCGTTTATTCCGGTCTTTACAGAATTCGCTTAATGAAAAAATTCAATTTCCTGGAATACTGCAGCAAAAGATATTTAGAACTGTTCTTTGCTGAGAAAGATAAAAAGTTCTAGGGAATATGAAATTACGAAGCTACCTGAACGATGGCAGAAGATAGTCGAACAAAACTTTAAATATGTTGTTCAATAAAATTAATGTTGATTTTTTAATGTTATTCTTTTTTACTTAATATTACGTCTTTGCAAAGGTTCACAGCGCTCTTTTTTTTTTTTTTTAAAGCTGATGTCTAAATACACAACAGAAAACTATTGTGTTTAAATAATAATGTGCTAGAAACATTTCTATGGGTTGTGTGTTGGTTAGATTTAATTTTTATATGAAATGTAACATTAAAGAAACAAGCAAAACAGTACAAATAATCACAAAGAAGTTTGAGTCGTAACAAAATTGTCATTTATATGTGTATTATAAATTGTATCAAATGAACAACAAGTTACAAAGATGTGGTTTGGTAAATGAACTTTCCTTTTTACAAAATCTTATTAGTATTAAAGCTTATTTGTATTTGGGGAAGGGTTGTTATTTTGTGACTTGCCTGTTCACTGGCTACTGCTTTTTTTGAGGGCTCTCTACTACTAGAATCACAAAGAAGTTTGAGTTGTAACAAAAATTGTCCTTTATATGTGTATTATAAATTGTATCAAATGAACAACAAGTTACAAAGATGTGGTTTGGTTAATGAACTTTCCTTTTTACAAATTCTTATTAGTGTTAAGGCTTACTTGTCTTTTTCAGTTCACACGGTTCGAGAAGGATTTTTGTGACTTGTCTGTTCCCTGGTCACTACTTTTCTGCTCTCTACAACTATAAATCTTCCCTTCCCCTGCTCTCAGATGTCCGTTAGTTGGCGAGAGTTTTGAATTTTTGGCGTCGGTCAGTCGGGCTTTGTCTATTTTTAGAATACTATCCTTTTTTCTTTGTTCCTCCAAAATCGGTATAACAAGAAACTACAGCTTATGAACCATTACACAAGTACATAATTATTTGGTTGCTGCTCCACCCTGTCGTAGAATGCACCGACTGCACCTCTGCAGAGGGGTAAGACTCCCCCAATTGGCCTGTTGGCCGTGGGTGGCGCCCCGTGATGCTTAAGGATAGAGCCCAGGTGGATGAGCAGTTCATGACTTGCAATACTCCACTCTGGCCCTATCTTGAACTAGACGGGCGGTCGGGGAGGCCCCCTCCAATCAATCGTCTGGTCACGTCAAGCCCTAGTACCTATATGATTTTCCCATCCCTACTGCCCTTATGGCAAGCCCCAACCCCTTTTTATCATATGGGTGCTAGAAGGTGGTGACTGAGGGTTAACATGTCCTGGGAATGACGTTAAACTCTATCTGATGGCGAGGTTCCAGTTTTGGAGGTTTGGGGTATGTGGAGCACCCCTTCATCTCCATTGTTCCCTGGTCCACTCTGACCTGGAGTGGTAGTACCTGTTAGGGTCCCATCTATGGGTTGAATAGACAAACATGAGTTTATAAACAAAATTGTATTATGCATTAAGAATGAACTTATTTCACAACTTTATCGGTATTAAATGATCCACTGAGGTTGATATGCCGTAAAACAACACAAACCAAATCGGTTGCTGCTGGAACAAAACTTTAAATATGTTCGATAAAATTAATGTTGATTTTTTAATGTTTCTTTTTTTTTTCTTACTTAATATTACGTCTTTGCAAAGGTTCACAGCGCTTTTTTTTTAAACTGATGTCTAAATACACAACAGGAAACTATTGTGTTTAAATAATGATGCGCTTGAAACTTTTTCATGTACATAATTACTCGGTTGAATCAAGCTGTCCAATAACTTGTAAAATATATATGGGGCACAATTATGACGAAGAAGCAATATGTGGCGTAAAATTGCCTAGATTATGTTAAAAAAAAGATTAACTTTAAGGTCATAATCGTCTTGCTTTTAGTAAAAAGAGTTTTCAGAAAATTCTGATGTAAGATTATTTTGGTCTCCTACATAGAACTGGATATATTTGTCTTTGAAAGTGTGGTCTTAAACTAGTTTAAAAAAAATCTTTTCAACTGTTTCATCCTTCTCTCTCTCTCTCTCTCTCTCTCTCTCTCTCTCTCTCTCTCTCTCTCTCTCTCTCTCTCTCTCTCTCTCTCTGACAGCTTCTCTCTCTTTCCCTGTCTCTCAAAACACAAGTTCGTCACGTTTCTCTGTGCTCGCAATTAGCTCGCATTCGTCTTTGTTAAAAAAAACCAGTCTCGGTTATCTCTTTCCTTGGTCTTTTATACATGTCGTCACTCCTATCATGCTCCCACAATCCTCATCAGTTTCGGTCTAATACATATAGAATATTCGCTCACGTTTGACTTAACTTTTTCCTCTCTTCCTTTTAAGACAAGCGATTTTTCAGCAATTACTTTCTATGCTTATCCCACAGAAAGTTTATTTACGTTCTTTTAAACATCATTAAGTATTTTTTCAATCTACCAAAAATTAGCAAATTAAATGATTTCTATTAAAAAATGTGTACTTATTCATCTATGAAGAATAAGAATTAAATGTGTGTTTTTTATACGTTAGAAGGCTCAGAGTAACATTCCAACGTAGGTGAATATATACATGAATAAATCTGAACAAAGAAGTACAACATAACAATAATACAGATGTTATTGTCTGAGCACGTGGAACATGGCATACATGACATTAAACAAACAGAGAGGACGAAAGTCCTTTGGAAGTTCGAAAGAGTTCATAAAGAATATGAGAGTCACTTACTGATATTTAAGGGAGGACAAAGACCCCCCCCACCCACACACACACACTTAATAGACAGAGACATCATGCGTCTAGTCCATCTTTTGTGGATACTAGACCAAGAGAGAGAACGAGAGAGAGAGAGAGAGGGTTTCCCGGGCTGAGTTTAAACACCCAGCTAGTAGTATTACCTATTGGCGAAACCACAACAACAAGGGAAAATAACCCTTTTGGACACAAGTCCATCCCAGCAGGGGCAGACAATTGCTACAGAAGGATTTTTCATGAGAAAATTTAATTAGATCTCCATTTTAAATTGATCAAATTTTATGTTAAAAATGGATTGTATTCACTTTTTTCGACAGATTGTTCATAAATCAAATAACATACATTTAGTTTCTAACAAAGTAGTACACAGCTAGTCCGTTGTAAGATAGCATACAGTCGGTTTGGAATGTGAACCAGTCAAAAATATTTGTGCAATGTACTTTCTTTGTTCTATTTGGATTATTCCCCTTACTTACCACCGTTTTTCCATCACCTAGCTAGGTGGCGTTGTGACCAGTAGTATAAATAGAATGTACTACCAGAGCCAAATTCCTTTGTCGCTTATACCCTCCAGCCGTCGGAAGTAGCACAACAGATGTGTCTCCGTCCATTACTATAGTGGTCTTCGTCTCTCACAGGCATCACGTGTACCTGTTACACGGACCCTGCTTCACCCTCTGGCTTCACAGGGTTTACACGCACCATTTGCCTTTAATCTACATGACAGAAGGTTTCGTCCCTCACGGGCATTCCGGGTAAATGTTGTAAGAAGGCCTTTGCAAACAGTAAGTGACGACTTTTATTCTCTGTTCAGTATCCTCAGGACTATCTGCAAGGAGATTTGTCTATTGGAATATCCATTCTAAATAAATATAACATATTCTATATACATGTATTATTTATATTCTTTTATCCTGCTTTCACTTCTCACGGGCATTACGTGTACCTATTACACGAGGGCCTTTGCCAACAGTAAATGACAACTTTAATTCGCTGTTCAGTAGCTTCAGGACTATCTGCAAGGATTCTTTTTCTATTGGAACATTTATTCTAAACGCATATATCCTTTGTATTATTCTATTCTGTTTTGTATTGTTTCTGTTAGAGTTTGCTCTGAAACTAAAGACTATTTGTAATCATTGTCTCTAACACTCTTTGCTCGTGATTGAACCAGCGACTCTTCTCTTGTGACCTTCACAGCTCTGTTCTCCTACTCTCCCAGTTCCTCCACTCCTCCGTTTTCTGTTTACCTCTCTTTCGTTCCTCGTTTGATTTACGTCGTTGCTCGCTCTACTCTACCGACTGAATGACCATTTCCCCCCCCCTCTCAGAGAAGCAGACGTTTTATCTACAACCTCTACCCATAATGCCTCTGGCGCTTCTATAAAGAGGCCTTTCTTTCTCCTCTCTAACTTTTCGATGTTGCATGCCTGCCTACACCCACTCCTCGTTCACCCGTTCAGTTCCGATGTTTCAGGCAAGGTGGACTTGCACGCAAAGCAAGTCCCTGCCCGTTTTGCACGAGGTAAATCTCTTCTCTCACTACAATTATTTTCGTCGTGATTTGTTCTGGTTCAGTCGGTAGAGCGCCCGCATAGGAATCACAATGTTCCTGGTTCGATACCGGCCCTCGTCAACCCAGCGTATGAGTAGCATAGGGATCTGTGCGGTAAAGTGAGGAGCCGATGGTATGTTTGGCACTCCATCTCAGACGCTAAAATAATCTCCTTGGTCTAGCGCTAGTGAAAAGGGGCAAGACTCCTCGCTGCATGGTTAATACCGACATTAAGCCGCCCCACCGACCTTACTCACTTTATATATTTATACCGTTTGAGGAAATGTTTGTCAACCTAACCATCATTTATCAACAATTTCGTTGTCGCATAGGAAACTAATCGTTGTTTATATAACATTTATACAAAAACATAGACAGACAAAAGAGATTTGAAGGGATAAGGGGGAGGATGAGAAGATACAGGCAAAGGTGTAAGTAAAGTAAAGTCGACGGGGCGGCCTAAAGTCGGTATCAGCCAGGCAGCGAGGGAGTCTATCCCCTTTTCAATAGCGCTAGACCAAGGAGATTGTTTTTTAGCATCTGAGGTGGAGCGCCACACCTACCATCAGCTCCTTACTTTACCGCACAGATCTCTGTGCTACTCATACGCTGAGTTGGCGAGGACCGGTATCGAACTAGGAACCTTGTGGTTTCTAGCCGAACGCTCTACCGACTGAGCTAACCCGGCCCCTTTTTGGTTGTCAATACATGCGGAACTTTGGCATATCTCCTTTTTATCTATCTTTATTTACTTAGGCACATAGGACCGATATGGCTTTCAGTACTCACTGGTCTAAACCGGATTTCCTTTGATGTTTACTAACAAAACAATAACAACCAATCTTTAAAATGTAAACAATTTTAAAATTGGAATGACTTTCCGTGTAATTAGCATAACTTATTACTTTTTAATTACATTCCTAATCTTTTTTTAAATAGTTTATTTATAATTGGGATTTGGGATATGAGATACGGATAATTTTTTGTTAGAATTTTGTCCAGTCATTCTACGACCTATGAATGGTGTATACTGTGTGTATGAGTAGGATATTTGTACGGATTTCTGTCTGTACAACATGTGTGCGCATATAAGTATTACACTAGATGTGTGTGTGTCGCTTTTCTTTTTCTTTTTTTTTCTTCTTTTTTTTTTTGCAAACATCCATAATTCATCACACACACACACACACAACAACAACAACAACAACAACAACAAACACACACACACACACACACAGGCGTCTTTTGATAAAAGCAGCAGACAGATGTGATGTGATTATTAAGCATATTGGCATTAGCACAAAAGTGTGTGTGTGTGTGTGTGTGTGTGTATTGGAGCATTGCGTCTATTCATATCTAGAATAGGTTATCTATGTATGTATTTACCCAACCCCTCCGCCACGCTGGTTTGAATTGGGAAATTTTCTTTCTCCTAGACTGGTTGACTAACCAAGGCTAAAGAACCCAATATGATCTATTTGCTCATAACTCAGGGAGAAAGACGAATACATGACTATCTCAAGAATATTAGCGTGAAGTGAAACGCAAACAACCTCGTCCAGGATTTTAACTTCGTTCATCGATTCCATTTCCTACAACGTTAGGTTCATGTAGGTGCATGTAAATGAAGGCGCGTGCTTTTTAGTATTTTTATATGATAATTTTTTAATGTGATTATTCAAGTGTATGTATGATTTTGTTTTACGGCATCTCAACCTCGGTGGGTCATTTAATGCCAACAAAGTTTTGAAATAAATTCATTATTAATGTATACTCAATTTTTTTGATAAACACATTTTTCTATTTAATCCATAGATGGGACCCTAACAGGTACTACCATTCCAGACCAGAGTGGACCAAGGAACAATGAAGGGGTACTCTACATCCCCACACCTCCAGAACTGGAACCTGACTATCAGATAGAGTTTAATGTCCTTCCCAATACATGAAGACCCTCAGCCACCGCCTTCTAGCACCCATATGATACAAAGGGTTGGGGCTTGCCATAAGGGCAATAGTGTTGGGGCAATCATATAGGTGCTAGGGCTTGAAATGACCAGATGATTGATCGACCCGTCTAGCCTAAGTAAGGGTCTAATTCGAGTAATGTCATGGACTGCTCATCCACCAGGATTCAGTCATTAAGCATCATGGATGGCCACTCAGTGCCAACCGGGGCCCCCCATTGGAGGGAGTGTTACCCCTCTGCAGAGGTGTAGTCGGTGTATTCTAAAGCCTCAGTCAACAGGGCTTAAGTGTATGCATGTGTGGAGTGTGAAAGCAGGTTGTCAGAGCATGATTACCACTGTTAAAATGGTCGGCAAATTGTTATTTACTGTTAGTTTTTTTTTTGTTGTTGCTGTTGATGCTGATGCTGATACTGATGTTGTTATTGTTGTTGGGGGTTTTGTTGGGTTTTTTTCATCTTTTGTTTTTCTTTATTTTTTAGTTTGTTTTTGTTGTTGCTGTTGCTGACGATGCTGATGCTGATGCTTTTCTTTTCATTTTCTTTATTTTTTAGTAGGTTGCTTTATTTTGTTTTGACCCTTTTTTTAAAATTACTTACAGTCCAAGTCACGTTGAAAGGATCGTTTCCCCGTCAGATAATTAAAGTTAAACGGCAATGTGTCCACTTCGTAACTGCAAGTACTTTGACCAATTTAAAGGCTTCGTGCCACACCGAGCAAAAGCTTAGGAAATAATAACCAGAACCAACATTTTTTGCCACCTAATATACTTCTTAATGCTGGGCAAAGTGTTTTCTCGGATGCAGAGGAGATCTTAACCAATTTGAATGGCCTGTTCCAAAGGAATTTAGGAGCTTAATCATTCTAAAATCAGTTTTTCTCCGAATCGTTACTTATGCCAACACTGAAATAACCCAATAGAAGATTCTGTTGCAACAAGCATCAACAGTGGAGGAAAATCACTATTACACATTAACACAACCTTTGAAGAACGCCTAGCAGGTGCAACCGGTGACCGAGTACAAGGTTAGATTGGCAATGGATGGACTGAGGCTGCTGGAAAGAGGTTGAGATCCCATGGTCAGTAGATCTAATTGGTAACTGAGAAATGAAGTCAAGGTTCTCGTTGCCGGGAAATATCTCAAGGGAAAATTCTGAATAACAAAGAGAGACAAAAGATGAAAAGACAGAAACACGGACGCGCGTTAGAAGGTTGGGGCATATGTCCAGTTGCTATTCAGATAAGATCAAAATAAAATTATATAAGTTTGTGTAAATCTTACTATTGTTATTCACAAAATATATTTCGGCACGTCTATCTATACATATAGAAAGGGCAGTTGTATAATAGTTAGAGTTGTAGTAAATTGACTCGTCGACCCGAGTTCAAATCTTTAGACGAAACTCTTTGCATTTCACATGGCGCGAATACCCTTGGGAAAGGTATGTATCCAACTATATTCCCTCCAGCTATGGGTAAATAGTAGGGCAGACTGTGCTCTTTAACCTTGGTAAGACAACCTGTCTAGGAAAACACTGAATTCAAACCTGTTAAACCCCGCTTGAAAACTGACCTTGTGCCACACCCTGCTCGTGCAGAGGGGTTGGTAAATATATATATATATATATATATATATATATATATATATATATATATAAAAGATAAAGGGCAGTTGTGTGTATGCATGTATGCCCGAGGAAACTACAAAAATAAAACAATTAATGACAAAGTAAATATACATAAACATTCACTATCATCAGAGCTTGCTTTTTGTACAAAAATAATGGAGATTTTATTTATATTTGGGAACTCTGCTGGACAATTTCGGTGATGTGTGGATCTGTGATGTGTATGACCGGGCCCTGTTGTCAAAGGCAGGCTTGGTCAATCACATGAAATCATACAAGAGCTACCCGACTGCAATTGTTGTCTCTACTATACCACACTCTGATTCCCAGCATGATCCCCAACATGAGGAATTTTTATGTTCCTGTTGCACAAAAGGTTCCGAACAACTGGTGGTCTCAATCTTCATATGAGAGTTCACAGTGATGCGTATACAACGCCTGTCAACTCAGTCAACACCGATCGTTATGTGTGCCAATATGTTCTAAGTTATGCAAGACTTTGGCAGGATTGAAAAGTTATGAACGGGCTCACAAACGGAAAATGAAAGAAGGAGTGAGAGTCTGACAAGACGTTGCGATCAATATGTAAGCATGTATGTATGTCCGGAGGAAACTACAAAAATAAAACAATTAATGACAAAGTAAATATGAACAAGTCGTGGAAGCAACACCCCACGAGTAGGCAGCTGTACGTCACCCCACCCCCATCTCACAAACTATCTGAGTGAAACGGACAAGGCATGCAGGACATTGCTGGAAAAGCAAGAACGAGCTCATAAGCGACGTTCTCCTGTGGAAGCCAACACATGGACATGCAGGTGTGAGGCTCGAGGATGCTGGTTGCTCCGCAGGGACCTCCCAGGTGCAATGAATAATAGGGAAGGTTGGCAAGAGATTGTCATGATATCCGTGCTGCAAGCACGACATGATGATGATTATGAAATATACATAAACATTCTCTATCATCAGAGCTTGCTTTTTGTGCAAAAATAATGAAGATTTTATTTATATCTGGGAAGATATTTAAAAATTAGGATTTCAATAGTAAGAGAAGAGAAAATCATTGGTTGTGTTCATGATTGAAATATAAATCAATTATTTAAAACCAAAATAATCAATGCATTTGCAAGACTAACATTTTATTTTGCCTCTCGCTACGCAGGAAACGCCGGGTAGCCGCTTCTAGTTTCTAATACATCAAGGACGGCTACAGCTAGAACTACCAAATTTTCTGCAGTTACAAATACCATCACAGACCATAATATTAGCTTATTAGTATGACCTGTGGATATTCCACAGTATAATAATTAATTATTACAACGTTTTATATGTTTACTTCAGAGCTTTTGCAAATTGATTCAATATGTAAAAAGTATAATGATACTTATTTAACTATCTTTTTTTAATTTTTTTTTTCATTCTTTTTATCTTTTCATTGTATTCGATTGAAACAAATTAGCGTTATCACTATATCTTTCCCCTACTCTCGTTCTTTCTTATGATATTTTTAAGTGTAGCATGTCCTTTTACTTCCCTTTCTTGCTTTATAATAAAAATGCAATTTAGCTGAGGTGACAACATCATAAGAAATAAGAATTCAGCGGATAAGCAACATTAGATAATCAGGATTTCCTTTTTTTGTATTTCCTCTTGGACGGTCTTACTTTTAACCAGAGGATTTCACAAGATGATAACGGTGGTACTTTTAAGGAACATGAGTATTAATATATAGATTAGTCTTTGAAAATCACCACGGTTTTTTTTAATTTTATGTTAGATATTGTAGTTATTGTAAATTAAGTTTTAGTAGGTCCTGGTCCTTCTAATTGGTCGTTTCTCCTTTATCTACGCACACGTCTCTCGGTCCCCGTCATTGTTACACACTAATTTTCATAGGCACTGTCATTATCACACCACGAACGAAACAAAACGAGACGACACCCCATACACCCGTCTACTTCGAAAATTGGCAAAACAGGGTGTGACTCTTTGGGGTCCTTACTTTTATAGCTGTCCTCACGTGACCTCTAGAAGAGCTGTGATTGGCCTATTTAACCATGTACACGTGTGTCCCCAAATAAATTTCCACAAAGTACGGAGCTGGGGTATAAGTGTTATAAACGATTTCTTGGGGTCTCGTGGCTACTAAGGGACCCCCAAGAGCGCTTTGTATGTTTGTGAGGTATATTATGTTAGCTAGGAGACCGTGCCGTAAAGAAATAACGGTGTATACAATAAAAGCCAATTTTTTTTTTCTTTTTTTTTTTTCATGGGAAGTGTGCAAACGATTAAGCATTGAAAATAGTCATTATATTTGCAGCGATTATGGGTGGCAAATCAAATTCCGCTTATACGTCCCATAAAGACTTAAACTGTCTCTACTTAAGTAATATGTGCCGTTAAAATGGAAAAAGAAAAGAAAGACTGAGCTTAAAAGATTAAAACTGAAAAAAACAACAAAAAAACAATCACGTCTACTAAAAAAATAAAGAGGTTGAGCACACACACGAACGCGCGTACACACACACACACACACACATATATATATATATATATATATATATATATATATATATGAAAGTAAGGAAACAAACAATGTGTTTATTTTTGATATGGCCTTTTTAGCCGACAATTTTTAGAGGATATGTGCTTAATTGAAGTCATACCTAATTTTGAAAATTAATTAGTTAATAATTAATGAATTTAGGCGGGCATATATGTTCAAATGTAAGGCTAAACAAATCGAGATAATGTCAATCCCTGTATGTACATTTCAACCTATTAGGTCTCATCAGCAAGGTTATAGACATGGGAGACTGATTCATGTGTGACTCGAAAGCTCGACTGCCAAGCTGACAGGCGGGAACTCTAACCATTACACCAGCTGGATTTACAGATTTTTTGTTTGTTTTGAATTTAGTTATATTCCATTTTTGGTGACATGTTTATCACGTCTCATTGTAGCTAGTCTTTACAAGCTACCTCCAGTCTGGAGAGAAACCCCGACTGATTTTCCAGCAGTCCGGTGTCTTAACCACTTGGCCATCAGCCACCTGTAAGGGGTATATTTTAACTGATAAATACATACATAGGTATATATGTCACAGCCGTTAAAGAGTTCACATCCCGTTTATAGGAGAGCCTATTTCTGTCCTCCACATTCTTAATATATATATATATATATATATATATATATATATATATGAAATAGCAGTAAAAGAATAAGATCAATAGTATCGATCGTTTTAAAAGGAAGAATAATAGTGCTCATTGTAATATATATATATATATATATATATATATATATATATATATATATATAATCTAAGAAGATGGAGGACAGAACTTTTCTTAACAGTTGAAATTAAATTAACTTATTCCTTTTCTAACTTCACTGCACGAAATCCCATTTGATGGTCACGGCAATCGCTAAAATCTGATTGTCATTAGCCAATAATAAAAGACATCAAACAGTTTAGTTCTGTTTATTATCAGCATTGAATTATTGTCTTTTTTTTTACCGACTGTAGTGACCAGTGAAATTCGTACATTCTTCTTACTTATCTGACCTGTGTATAGTCACAATTCTTTAATACAGTGATATTCTTCGAATTTATACACTTTTAGTTTGTGTAGTCACATACACACACATACTACAATTGGTGTCAGAATTATTAGCCGTGACTGGAAATTTTTTAGATTTTCTAAGGAAATGCGAATATTTGCAAATTCTTACTGAATTTTGCATAGATAATTTATTCCGTATTTACTTTTGAATCATTCGTGAACTTTTTTAGAAGTTTTGATCTTTTGTAGTCATAGTTGTTATAGATATTTCTAGAATTTAGTGCAGTCCAAAATGATGATATAATATTGCTTTATGGGTATAATTATGGGAGCCTCTAAATAATTCTGACATCAACTATATATATATATATATATATATATATATATATATATATATATATATATAATATTTCAAACGAACTTAACTAAAATAATTTTTCAATGAACAGACGGACTCGCCACTTCAAAAATATTTCTCTGCCCGGATTATACTGGCTTGTCAAACACTTAGAACACTTTTTTAAACTTTCCAAAAACAATTTCTTTCACAAAAAATGTTCTCCTGGCCTAAGGTCGAAAGTAGTTGAGAAAAATAAACAACGTAAAAGAAATATTCCTGTTCGTCTTATTCATCTTATATATATATATATATATATATATATATATATATATATATACAATTTTGTGTATGTGTGATGAATCCTCCCATCGATCTCGATATATGAGGGTGCAACAGTTATACTACCCACACAGGGGACAAATGAATTCATGTTTTTCTCAAGAGCATTAGCACGAAGTGAAACGCAAACAACCTCGTCCATAATTTGAACTCGGGTCACCGATTCCACAGCGACAATAACTGTAGGGCATAAATAGTGGGACAGAATGAGTTCTTTGTAAACTAAGTACGTATGTAAGAAGTAGTCAGGAATTTTGATGTTATGATTTCGGCTAAGCTAATTCAAAAAATTGAGATCTTAGAAACACAAACTGTGAATATAGATACTTTTATTTCAACTAGTAAAATAAAAAACACCCTCCAGTGTTTTAAAAGATATTGCTTGAGGAGGTGGAAGTTAAAAATTAAATGTCGGAGAGTTTGAACCATAAATCATGAAATCAAATTTATTAAAGGAGTAAAAAAAAATAAAACAATTTGAAATCGAAACTAAGTTCTATTAACTTTGAATATCTATTAAAATAAAACAAACTATATATATAATATATGATACTGGGGATGTATCTATTCTGTTTTTAAAAAACAATGAGTGTCTAATGTTGCATGCTCAAATTTTGAGTGTATTTATTCTATGTTATGACGATTTCGGGTATAGTGACGTAAGCAGTGACGTAATTTTTGTTACAGGCAAAAACCGGAAGCGAATCTCCATTATTAATAGTTTTTTTTATATCAGTTGAGAGTAATGATGTATGTTACATTATGATGACGTCACTCATGATGCAGAGTGAAAGTCAGAAACTTCGATCGACAGAACGCTGCTAAATACATTCAAAATAATGCAGAATAGCACGCAAGAGATAATATCATTAGATTACTTACAAAACGCATTACATTTCATGAAAATATCCGAAACATGTGAGACGCTAAGATTAGGGGTAGGGTAAGGGTTAAGGTTAGTATTAGTTTTACGGTTAATGTTAGGATCAGTGTTAGGGTAGGGATCGTTTTAGGGTTAGTGTTAGGGTCAGGGTTAATGTTAGTGTTAGGCTACTTTGGGAGTTTCCGTAATATCATGCTATTTATATATAAAATACGATTCTAATGATATTATCTTTTACGCGTTATTCTGCATTTGTACTGAAAATATTGTCAAGTATTAAGTAAACTATTTTGTGGATTTCCTGGAAACGGAATTTGGACGGGTCAGGTGGGGGAGTTGCACTTTAAAAAAGGATTTAGAACTGCTGGTCTATTTATCTTTAACCCTTAACCCCCTTTGCCCCTGCTAAGTGATCCTTACCCTAGCAAATAACCATTTATCTCCCCCGCCTACTTCCACTGATTACTGACCGAACTTAATGGTCTCCGTCCTGACTTATGCGGTTTTAAGTGTTTTATCTTAATATATATCTCTCTTTGCCTCCCACACTCACACACACACACACAGACTCACACATATCCATTCACGCACGCACACACACACACACACACCTTCATACTACATTCATACGTATACGCAAATAATCACCTACACATAAAAATACTAAAACACTCATTTGCACACACATTCCACGGGCATACATTTAGATGCACGTACTTAGACATCTATACGTTGTTAGAGATGGAATCGATGACCAGAGTTCAAATTCTAGACGAGTCTGTTTGCGTTTCATTTCGCGTTAATGCCCATGGGAAAGGCATGGATTCTGTTCCTCCCACTAAACTCAGCGTAAAGTTGGTTTGAATTCCGAATTTTTCTTTCTACTAGACTGGTTGGTTAACCAAAGTTAAATAATCAAATCTGACTTACTATTTACTCATAACTAGAGGGACAACAGACGAATTCATGCCTTCTGGGGGATATTAGCGCGAAGGGAAACGCAAATAGCCTCGTCTAGGATTTTAACTCAGTTTGGCTGGGTTCTTAAGACTTGGTTAGGCAACCAGAGAAGGAAAATTCTGAATTCAAACCAGCACTTCCCAGCTTAAAAACCATAGCAGAGGGGTTGGGTAAATACATGCATATATCTCCTATTCTATGTAATAATATAGACAGAATGCTGCACACAAACAATTAGTTTGGTTTAATTTGGTTTTGTTTTACGGTATATCAACCTCAGTGGGTCATTTCACGCCGATAAAGTTTTGAAATAAATCAATTCTTAATGGATAATACCATTTTTTTATAAATACATTTTTCTATTTAACCCATAGATGGGACCTTAACCAGTACTACCACTCCGGGTCAGAGTGGACCAGGGAGCAATGGTGATGAAGGGGTGCTCCACATTCCCCAAACCTCTAAAACTGGAACCTCACCATCAGATAGAGTTTAACGTCATTCCCAAGATATGTAGACCTCAGTCACCGCATTCTAGCACCCATATGATAAAAAAGGGTTTGGGGCTTGCCATAAGGGCAATAGGGTTGGGAAATCATATAGGTGCTAGGACAAACAATTAGGCATATTTTGATAAAAGCAGACAGATGTGATGTGATTATTAAGCATATTTGCATTTGTACATTAGAAATGGACCGGGTTAGCTCAGTCGGTAGAGCGTTGGACTAGAAACCACAGGGTTCCTAGTTCGATACCGGTCCTCGCCAACTCAGCGTATGAATAGGACAGGGATCTGTGCGGTAAAGTAAGTAGCTGACGGTAGGTGTGGCGCTCACCTCAAACGCTAAAATAATCTCCTTGGTCTAGCACAAGTGAAAAGGGGATAGACTCCCTCGCTGATTGGCTGATACCGACTTTAGACCGCCCCGATGACTTTACTTTAATTACATTAGAAATTAGCGTGTTGTGCGTGCGCGCGTTGGTATGATGAATAATAGAGGTTTTCAAAAAAAAAGAAAAAGAAAAGAAAAAAGAAAAAAAAAAAAGAAAAGAAAAGAAAAAAGAAAAAAACAACAATGTCACAGTTATTTACCCTGCTAATCTCCCATGAGATTGGAATGCGACCCAAGGTCTTTTTAACGTGTGAAGCCACGCATAAGCCGAAGCTCACGCGATGGATTGTGCAAAAAAGCATGGTTCCCGTTGGCATTCTTCTTTTGGGGCGCCTCAGGCAACGGCCAATAAACCCATCCCCACCCCTTTTAGACGAGGGTGTAGGTGGTGCGTGGAAGATGGCCATCTAGGACCATGCGATCAATTTAACTCAGAGCTCAAAGCCTCTAGTTGAATTCACACATAAGCACACACATTATTCAAACGGAAATACATACAAACATCCTGTTATACACACAATATACGGTAATTTTCACCTTTAGTTGGCTAAATTCCGAGCATAAAATTGTGCGTGCGCATTATCTGAAATTAACTTAATTATTATTAAGAACACATTTTATGATATTTTTGTGTTAAAGCATGCTGTTGTATTGTTTTCGAAAAAGTATCTAAGATTTGTTTATTTCGCACGGAGACAATCAAAATGGCTACCGGCTTGTTTCAAAGTGAAAGTCAAGGGAGGTTACTCTAATTGTCGTATTTGCTAGGAATTTTGACAACTAAAGGTGAAAATTACCCAATATACACCATCAAAATGTCTTACATGACTTGACAAAATTCTGACCAAATATGATCTACATCTTATACCCCAAATTCAAAATAACTCATACCGACATCAATAAGTTTTTCTTAAAAAAACATAGGGACTAAGAAAATATATTTTTAAAAGCTACGTTAATCATGCGGGGTTTCCTCAGGTTTCCAGGACTCTTCTAAGTATTCTAGCTGATCTCAACAGTGCTGTGGTCTGTGTGGTCTCCATTATTCCTCAGATTTCCAAATATTCCTGTCTTATTTTCAAATCTTTGTGGACCATTCTAAGCTTACCAACTACATTTGGTATTGTTACATAATTATTTGAACCCTAATACATTTTTAAGGTAGTGTAGAAATCATTATGGCGATTAGTGCAGCTGATGGCCTTGAGAGTGAGTGACAGCGCTTGACTTCACTCTGACCTTGCTTTCCGGGGATAAATCGTGAGAACCAGAATCCCCATAGAAGGCCCTCTTCCGGTTTAAGGATATAGTAAGTTTAAGTCAGGAGTTAGAAGCCGAGCTTGTAAGATGTGAGTCTCACTGCGCAGAATGTCTGGTTGGGGATTTACAAATAAAGTAACATCAGCGTAAATCGAAGTCTTGTGTTTATTACCTAAAAACTAACAATGACACAGGGCTTCTGATAAGGAGTGATCCCTAACAGAAACCAGACCCGAAGTCCTCAGTAGAAAACCAGACCTTAGAAGATATACCAGACCAAGATGTTAGAAGATAGAACCAAAGCCGGCCAGAAGAAAAGACGACCAGAGTAAGAAGTAACAACGTTATATGCTGATTTGGTAAAGTGAAAACGCCAGTATGTAACAGTATTACTTACACACATTCTACAGCTTTTTCAGTTCTTTAGCAAGATCCAAATATTTACCTATATTTTCGCTTTCTTTCATTTTCGTTCTGTGGGTCGCTAGATTGGCAAAATTCACTTGGTCACAAGTTAGTGTCTTCTTGTTAATTTACATTAGGTCTAGTCTTCTGGTGATCTTTTATTGGGGTCTGAGTGATAGCAAGTCTCATCAGGACTCCAGTATTCTTCTGAGTATTGTAATCGATCTCAACAGTGCTGTGGTCTGTATAATTTCGATTCTATCTCAGATTTCCAATTCCTTTTCAAATCCTTGGGAACGTTCGAGACACTAACTACAATTGGTTTCCCCTTCTTAGCAATGTCTTGGCCATGCCGTGTGCAATCTCTCTTAATTTGTCGCTTGCAGCATCGATACAGTTGGGTTTTTTTCCATTGTTATTTTCGAGAATTTGTTGGCTTACTGTCTGTCCTTAGGGTGAAATTGTTTTTACTGGTTGTTGCAATTAGTCTTCCATGTGTGTGTGTGTCTGTGTGTGTGTGTTCCTCAAGTCTTCAAATTGTTACTTATTCGCAGTTCTCAATGCAAACACGTCCGCTTCCTCTCTTTTCTTCTTCTTCTTATTTCACTCATTGTGAGACTGAGTGACAACAAGTCTCCTCGTGTCTCCCGGACTCTTCTGAATATACTAGCCGATTTTTACAATCCTGTTGTCTGGGCGGTCTCAATTCTTTCTCTGATTTCCCGTTACTCTAAACCTTTAGAGACCGTACCCAGTGCACCAACCACAATTAGTATCACTTTCACCCTCATATTCCACAGTTTTATTCAATTCTCTCGCAAGGTTAAGGTATTTGATTATCTTCACCGTGTGATCTGCTGAAACTGCAAAATCTACCAGTTTACAAGTTCTCTTTTTCTTGTTAATCAATACTAGGTCTGTTATTATTATTATTATTATTATTAAACTCCTAGTGAGTTTTTCACACCAGCGTTACCTGATGGTCTTTCAATGGAGTCGAGTGACAACAAATCTCCTTATGTTTCCCGGGCTCTTGAGTATTCTAACCGATTTCAAGAATGCTACTGTCAGGATAGTCTCAATTCTTCCTCTGATTTCATTTTCACCAGTCTGTTTTCTAAACTTTTGGGGACCGTTCCGAGTGCACCAACTACAATTGGTATCACTTTCACCCTCATATTCCACAGCTTTTTCAATTCTCTGGCAAGGTCCGGGTATTTGTCTATTTTTTCATTTTCCTTCATATTCACACTGTGATCTGCTGGAACTGCAAAATCTACCAGATGACAAGTTCTCTTCTTTTTTTTGTTAATCAATACTAGATCTGGTCTTCTTACTGGGATAAGGTAATCTGTCTTAATCTCAATTATTATTATTATTATTATTATTATTATTAATAAGTAAAGTCTCCTATTTATTTCCACAGATACTAAAATAGATGCAGAGAGTACAATAGACTCTCCCGTCGATTTCAACGCATGGGGTTCATCCAATTAACAACCTACGCAGTGGTTTGTTTATAGTGGTGAAGGCTTGTGTTGGACCATCCGCACTTTTCGGCACAGTCGATAGGAAAAAATTGGTGCACAACGAATGCCACAAAACCAATCAACGACTGACCTCAGAATTTCAAATTCAGAGTTTTCCTTCTCTTATATTGGATACCTATCCAAGGTTAAATGGCCGAGTTCGCCCTACTATTTTACCCATCGTTGGAAGGAGAATATACGGATTCATACCTTTCCAAAGGGTATTAGCGCTATGTGAAATGCAAATAGCCATGTCTAGGATTTGAACTCGAGTCGACGAGTCCATTTCCTACAACTCTAACCATCATGCCACGCGCCTTCATAAAGAGTACAATATCACTGTTGTATAGAGCAAGTTTTCTGCTACATATTTTCATATATAGTCAATACTATTGGCCATACATTATCACTAGTAATTAACAAGAGACTGCATGTTGCGCAAGTCCAAATAAAACAGCCAAGAAAATAATTATTGTGCGTGAAAAGAGAGGAAAACGACTCACGGCGAGCGAGAAGACAATCTAAGAAGATGGAGGACAGAACTTTTCTTAACAGTTGAAATTAAATTAACTTATTCCTTTTCTAACTTCACTGCACGAAATCCCATTTGATGGTCACGGCAATCGCTAAAATCTGATTGTCATTAGCCAATAATAAAAGACATCAAACAGTTTACTTCTGTTTATTATCAGCATTGAATTATTGTCTTTTTTTTTACCGACTGTAGTGACCAGTGAAATTCGTACATTTTACTTACTTATCTGACCTGTGTATAGTCACAATTCTTTAATACAGTGATATTCTTCGAATTTATACACTTTTAGTTTGCGTAGTCACATACACACACACACATTCTACAATTGGTGTCAGAATTATTAGCCGACTGGAAATGTCTATATTTTCTAAGGAAATGCGAACATTTGCAAATTCTTACTGAATTTTGCATAAATATTCCGTATTTAAGTTTGAATGATTGGTGATTTTTTAAAAGAAGTTTTGATCTATTATCTATAAGCTATAGATATTTCAAAATTTGGTGCTGTTCAAAATTATTCGCCCCATGAAAATTATGATATAATATTGTTTTATGGGCATAATTATTGGCGAGACCAAATAATTCTGAAATTAGCTTTATATATATAATATATATATATATATATATATATATATATATATAAAGTGAAGGACAGCGATTAAGAAAAGTGTTTGCATAGAAGTAGTACTCAATGCTATGATAGCACAGCAGGTTTAAAGTCTAAGATATAATATTATGGGATTATATTACTATTAAATAGTGGGACAGACTTGGCCCCTTTGTTACGTAACCAGTCCAAGAGATAGAAAAGTCTAAATTCAAACTAGCTTTATTCCGCTTATAAATTGACCTTGTGTCACATTCTACCTGTGGGGGAGTGGTTGAGTAAATGCATACCTGTAGATCTGAGCGTTTGATATGTAAATAATGTCTTGTCCTTGAATGAATATATTTTAAACTGCTTTTTATTTTTTAACCCCTTTAACTTTCCTCATCATAAATACATTTAAGAAGATTCACACCTGATTTCCTTTCTTCTTTTTCTCTTTTGTTTAGAGTTTGTGTAATTGTATCGTTTATTTAAATATTGTTCTTCTGTTCTATTTTTACTTTCTCACCCGCTTTTTCGCCTCTGTAATAAATGTTTGTGCTTTAATTAATGACAATGTTAATCATCGTTTAATGAAATTAGTTAGTGAAATAGATCACTAATTAGGACTGAGCCAATTCTAGTAGTGACCACCCCAAGCGGAGTTTAACAGGTTTGAATTCAGAGTTTTCCTTCTCCTAGACTGGTTGCCTAACCAAGGTTAAAGTGCCCTACTATTTACCCATAGCTGAAGGAGAGTAGCTGAATTCATATCTCTTCCAAGGGTATTAGCGCTATGTGAATTGTAGCTTCGTCCAGGACTTGAACTCAGGTCGACGAGTCCATTTCCTACGACTCAAACCATTACACCACGGAGAAAAAAATTACCCCAATTTTTCTTTTCTATTACATTGTTCTTCATTGAAGAACCCATTTTGCAGAATGTAGTCTCATCAGTTTCATAAAAATTAGTTCAACTGTGAATTTAAAAAAAAATCTTTCCTTCCCTTCAAAAATATTATTGGGGTCTGGTCGCTCAAAGTGCTACTGGTACCATGTAACCCAGTACTACCTGTTTCATAGTCGGATCATCGGTGACTAAACTAGTAAGCCCACAGATTTTGTCTGGTGAGGAGGGTGGCTAGATACCCTGCAAAACAAAAAAAAAACAAGACCTGTAAAAGAGTGGAGGAATCTTTTTGCTCAACGACTTGAGGGTTTATTTCACTGTTACGATGAGAGAAAGCCAAGCGGGATCAATTCACAATTCAGCAAGTGAAGCCACGTGGCCTGACTTCGACTCTTAGACGAAGCAGAGCCACACACAAGGAAAGCGTCTTTAATTCATATATTAATGGAGCCGTTGTATCGAGTGAAAACTGCATAAATAATCTACATTTCATATTTGTCTAAATTTGCTACGTACGTATTTCATGTGAAATACTCCAAAAAGCATCCCAGAAAACAAAACTACTTCAGAAAACAATTTTATCTTTACACTACCTGACAACTTAAAATGATATTATTCATAGAATTTTCAATCCGATTACCATAATATTACTGTTTGTGCTAAGGAACTTTATTGAATTTATTCTGAATCTTAAAATGCTTTCAAATCACCTGGAATTATTATTTTTCTATTTTATTTTATTCTATTTTTGGAGATTTGGGAGAATATTTCAGAAAATAAAGTTATTTTCTAAAAAAAATTCTTTAAATAAATAAGAATCTTTTGGTATAAATTGCTATTTTAATTGTCTACACAAAATGAAATTTGGCGTGTATAACAGAAATCATCTCGTATTGTCCAATGAATAAAAAAGTGAATTAACTACCTTGAGTTCCAAAATAAATTTAAAAAATATTTTTTAAAATGGCTACATTTGGTATATGGTCAGAAATGTTTTGCCATATTATTTACAACTGCCTTTAAAAATCCAATAACATTATTATATCTTTTTCCAGACCTGATACCCAGCAAGCACAATGATGTCTACAAACCTCCGAAAAACAATTACCTTATTATTATAATGGAGATTGTATGTTTTTCTGTAACCGAAACTACGTCACCTCAACGTCACAATTCCATTAGTTATTTACGTTATATTCTCAGTGGTTATTAAATAATCATTATTTAATCTTAATTAGCATCTTATTAATAACAATGATTCTAGCTGAAAGAGATTTTCTTCAAAACAGTTCATATTATATTATATTTACCACATACAAGTTAGGCACAAGGCCCTATTATTGTGGGACCACCCACGAATCGAATCTCATGGTGTGGCAGTGCAAAAAATGTGTTGATCCCGTCGGCATTCCCCCTCAATGGGGCGCCTCAGGCACCGGGCAATAAACCCAGCCCTACCCCTTTAAATCGAGGAGACAGGTGTTACCTGGGGGTATGGCCCCCTGGGATCAACGATATTAATCTACTCCGTAGATCCAGCGGCCGAAGTTCACTGGACCCCGGTTGGGCCGTTTATTTGAGGTGAGCACACTCGTGCACTCAATCCCAAATTTTTATTTATCTTGAAGTAAAATACAATGAATGTGTACACGACTCGGCATATAGCCGGAAGTTAGGTCGGGGAAATGTGTTTAAAATCCTTCAATGTATGTAATATATCATTAAGAAATAAATGTTTACATAGTAATTTGTGACAAATTTGCATACTGGTTTAAAAAAAAGAAACGTGATTAATAAATAATCACTTGGTGTTATTGATCTCTAATATTATTGTTTTATTCGCAAACGTATTAAAAACAATCGTAAGTATAGTTTTATATTGAAATCAATTAGAAAAAAGTAAAAATAAGTGTAATATCGTTTTTTTGTTCTTATTTGATATCATTTACCATCTTTTGGACAACCTAATACATTATAAGTTTATGGGTATTTGCTACGAGTTAACGTATTTCTCCATTGCTATGAGTATTATAGAAGTTTAAATAATAATACAAGATAATATTATAAGAATTAAGTATGTGGTTCTTATAATACGTTAGAAGGATCAGATTAACCTTCCAACGTAGGTGAATATATAAATCAATAAGTCCGAAAAAAGAATTAAAACCAGCATAACAATACAGACTTTATTGTCTGAACACGTTAAACATGACATACATGAAAAGACACAAATAGATAGGACGAAAGTCTTTTGGAAGTGATAAAGAGTTCATAAAGAATATGAAAGTCACTTACTGATAGTTGTGGGGGCAAAGCACCGCCCCACTTAATGGACAGAGACACACGTGTCTAGTCCATTCTTTTGTGGATGAGACAGACAGACAGACAGACAGACTCCCCAGGCTGAGTTTAAATAACTAGTTAATAGTGTCACCTAGTGGCGAAACCCTGGCAGCAAAAGAAGATAACCCTTTTGGACACAAGTCGATCCCAGCAGGGGCAGACAATCGCTACAATATGAATAAAATACAAGAAAATAAGAATGTTAAACGTTATACTTTTTCCTTTTAAACATCCTACGTGCCATGTAATTATACTTTCGAAAGGTTTATTAAAATCAGAATAGTTTTTGTTTTAACGAGGTTCTTTCTTAAATTGTGACTGAAAAATAAGAAAATACAGGGGCCGGGTTAGCTTAGTCGGTAGAGTGTTCGGCTAGAAACCACAAGGTTCGATACCGGTCCCCGCCAACTCAGCGTATGAGTAGCACAGGGATCTGTGCGGTAAAGTAAGGAGCTGATGGTAGGTGTGGCGCTCCACCTCAGATGCTAAAAACAATCTCCTTGATCTAGCGCTATTGAAAAGGGATAGACTCCCTCGCTGATTGGCTGATACCGACGTTAGACCGCCCGACGACTTTACTTACAATAGTATTTAATGTAGTACGGCTCCGAAGTTTTAGGAATCAAATAAATGTAATTTCTGTAAACTATGTGTAATAAGTAATTGAGAGTTACCCCCCCCCCCATTTATTGATTACCTCCCCTTTGGAGAACTCTCTAGTGAATACTAGACTATATAAACCCTTAATAAGTGTACCAATCATTCCAAGTAGAATAAAGCTTTCCAAAGTCTATCGGTGTTATCGTTTATCATTACACTATGTTTTACACATTCCCCCTAATATTTCGAAACGTTTTTGTATCTGTACGATGATGGATTGATACGCCGAATCAAGTTGTCAGATCGGAACATTGCTTGGGTTATCTTTGTGTAAAGCGGGGATCTACCTGCCAGCCGAACTGGCACACCAAAAGAATTCTTAAATTGTTGCTCAAACAAATTACGGTATCCTCATTTATTTTGTATTCAGTCGCATCAGTCATTTCACTGCGGTGAAGAAAAAGGTTTTTATATTTAGATATCGCAAAGAACGGAAAATGGTGTATAACTTTATTTAGGAGATGTTTCTAGTGTAATGGTTATCGTCGTAGTAAATGGACGCGGCGAACCGAGTTCGAATCCTGAACAATACTGTCTGCTATTTCTCTGAATTTTTTAGATGAGGCTTGATAATTAGAATTATTTGGATGGCTCCCGATTACGACAAGAAGGTTCCAGAGTTCAAAAAGAAGGTTCCAGACTTCGAGAAGGCTCCTGAGTCAGACAAGAAATACTAGAAGAAGGTCGGATGGCACATCGGCCGAAACTTAGTACAGATAATAATAAAGAGGATTTCAATAGTCCGAATAATACAAATAATACTGATGCTGTTTGCATTTTACATATAAATAGAATTTACTCGGAATTTGTTTCTTTGTACTTCTATATGCTATACCATCACCAGAATTGAGAAAGGTTTGAATCCAATGATTATATATATATATATATATATATGTGGTGTGTGTGTGTGTGTGTGTGTGTGCGTGTGGAGAGAGAGAGAGAGAGAGAGAGGGAGGGGATGTAATGGGTGAGGTTGTGTGTATTTCACATAGTGCTAATACCATTGGGAAAGTATGAATCCAACTATTCTCATTCAAGCTATGCATAAATAGTAGGGCGGACTGGGCTCTTTAACCTTGGTTAGGCAACCAGTCTAGGAGAAAGAAAACTGAATTCAAACCTGTTAAACTCCACTTAAAAAAATGACCATGTGTCACATCCTGCTCATGCGACGGGATATATATATATATATATATATATATATATATATATGTGTGTGTGTGTGTGTGTGTGTGTGTGTGTGTGCTATATCAAGAATGGTTTTTAAAAGCTTTACTACTATATTCTATTAACAATGCCGTTATTTGGCAACGTAGCGTTTATTCGAAAAATCTTTAAACATACCCTGACCGTTAAACACAGAAAATACACTCCACTTACTCTTTATGGGCCGGGTTAGCTCAGTCGGTAGAGCGTTCGGCTAGAAACCACAAGGTTCCTAGTTCGATACTGGTCCTCGCCAACTCAGCGTATGAGTAGCACAGGGATATGTGCGGTAAAGTAAGGAGCTGATGGTAGGTGTTGCGCACCACCTCAGATGCTAAAACAATCTCCTTGGTCTAGCGCTGTTGAAAAGGGGATAGACTCCCTCGCTGCCTGGCTGATACCGACATTAGGCCGCCCCGTTGACTTTACTTTACTACTCTATGATAGTACTGTATAGTTACTAAACAGTATGTAGTATTGTATGGAAGCACAAGGCCCAAGTAAATTTTATTTTACATCCTACTAAACTATAGTAAATTTTATTTTACATTCTTCTGTACTATAGTAGGATGTAAAATAAATTCTACTTGTGCCTTGTTTCTTTGTACTTCCATACAATACTGTACCATCACCAGACTTTCGCGTAGAAGTTTTGATACCGTTAGACGATAGAGAGAAAATCTGTGCTATGGATCACGTGACGTCGTCGGTACGTGTTGCAAAATTTTATATTCGCGAGTTATGTATATTTTTAGTTAAGGTGTTAATATGAATGTTCTTTTCTTGATGTACTGTCCGTGATGTTGTGAAGAAATGGTGAAAATTAACAGATGTGCTGTAGACGGGCGATCTTTCGTGTTACACGGTCTGTCGGATTCTGTCTAGATCTAATTTCACTCTGCTTATATATGAGGCGGTGCCCCCGACGTAGTGGCCAACGTGCTCGACTGAGACATTGTTAGTAAGCGAGTTCGATTGCCAGTCGCATTATAATATTCACCTTTGGATTAATACCCTTGGGAAAGGTGGACCGCCTCATCCCCCAGCTCTAGTAGTACCCTACTGTTGTTATACAAGGATGAATATGGGATAAACCACAAAGATTGGTATGCCTTTAAACAAAGAACCTAAACCAGACCTATTTATATATGGAGTTCCTGTAGAGTAGTGGCCAACGTACTAAACTGTGACGTTGTAGTAAGAGAGTTCGATCTCCAGTTATACCTCTACGTTCATTTTCGGACTAATGTAGTTATATAGATATTCAAAATGTATTAAAATTTCATTAAAATCAGAAATTACCTGATTTTTGGTAATTTTTTTTTGTAAATAAGCACTTAAAACCATTGAAAAAGAGACAGAATGGCGGATCATGTCGAAATTGACCAAAACAAATCTCTTTAAATGTATTAAAAATAAATTGCATATGTAATGATATTTTTCTTTTTTTTAATGATGGTCATTATGTTACTACTTATCGATTTAGACAAAAGTTTGACCTTAAATAATAGATTTAATTAATTTTAATTCGCTTTTAAAAACATTGCAAACGATTTTTTTGCGTAAACCTAGCCTAAACTGATCACGTGACGTATTTTGGTGGGTACCACCAAATATATATATATTTCAATGAATTTCTTCATTATAACAATGAAATAAATCGCATTAAAAACAAACACATCTTCAAGAGACTTTTGACGAGTCGTTTTTTTTTGGGGTTTGAGGTTTGGCGCCGGATTCAAAATCTATGACTGACTTTGTGATCATTTTATTTCATTGTCTTTTTTTCTTTCTAACTGATGTATAATTATGATGTAATGACAACGATAACACCGATAGACTTTTAAAGCTTTATTCTACTTAGAATATTTGGTACACTTATTAAGAGTTTATATAGTCTACAATTCCTAGAAGTTCTCTAAGGGGGGGGCAATCATAATGTAGAGGAGGTAACTCTCAATTACTTATTATATATGAATTTCTAAAAACAGAAAAACAAATAACAGGAAATTGATTTGAACTGACACTATCTTCCTTATGTATTATTTTAGCAATTTACAAACTATATTTTTGTTCGAGTATTAATTTTTATATGTGTACAATTAACGTAAAAGCTTTTAGCAATATCTTTTAATTGCTTGCTTGCGTGTGAATTCCTTTGATAAAACTTAGTTATCGTCTTGAAATTCAGGACTGATATTTTTTCATTCAGCGTAGAGTATCTATGAGGCTAAGTTAAGTTTGTTGGTGCTGGTATCTTATCCCAATAAAAAGCTGGTTCTTTCTTCTTCTGGGCTGGTACGCAGAAATGGAACGTAGGAACGAAAAAGAACGAAAAGGCATGAGAAAGGAAGAGACAAAGGCAAGAGGTAGTTTTATGACCTAGGCTTTAATGAACGGGGCATAGAGGGTCGTAGCAAAGGGAAATGCACCCTGGCTAGGAATCGACCACCCCCTGTTGCGGCCTAGATTCAAATGGCCGAGGTATTATTTTGGGGGGTAGGTAGTCAGTCCCTTTTGTCGAACATTCAAGGCCCCATGGGAGTCCGTTGTTTTTTTAATTTTATTTTAATTTTCGAATTTTTTTAATCCCCACATATCTAACGTCGGTTTACTTCGACTATCAGGCTGCTACTGGTTGATATTCGGAACCACAATCTTTTGGCGGTAAAATAGAGAAAGGTTATTTTGTAAATTTTGACACACGGATGTCTTTTTCTATTTCTAACATTGATGAAACACTTGGGTAAGGGACTGTTACATTGGTCTATACTTTGGTATGACTATTCAAAGAGTGAAAAAAGGTTGTCCAAATATAGACACCGAGCAGACGTAGTATGTGAAAATTTGTGACAATGATATCTATTTTGGTCGGAAGGAAATTTGACGAATAGATAGCTCTATGTTAGATCTACAAACTGTGCCATTCTACGCTTGTTCTACACTTATGTTCGGTTATTGAAGAACCTGTCTAAAAGAAACTTGGTGCTCTATATTCGATCTACAAACTGTACTAGTTGCATTGTTCTATGCTTGTGTTGGGTTATTAACTTTGCCTACTTTAAACCGCTCACAGCGTCTCTCCCAATGCTATGATCCAAAAGTACAAAAACTGATGATTAGCTTATTATAATTGAGCAGGAGAACTCAGATTAAAATAATAATAATAATAATAATAATAATAATAATAATAATAATAATAATAAAACTTTATTTGAATAGAATGAGTTTAAAGGAGAATAGATAGTAAACTTTGAAATATCCATCATACAGGTAAAAATACCAAGAAACTTTCGGTGTGGCCGTGGGGAAAATTTAGTAGACAAAGAGTTAAAGAACTATCTAAATGAAACTTGGTGCGTAGATGGCTCGATATTAGATCTACAAACTGTGCCAGTCTATGCTTGTTCAACGCTTGTGTTGGGTTATTAAATAATCTTAATGAAACTAAGTAAAGTCGTCGAGGGTGGCCTGAAGTTGGTATCAGACTATCAGCGAGGGAGTCTATCCCCTTTTCACTAGCGCGAGACCAAGGAGATTGTTTATGCGTCTGAGTTGGAGCGCCACACCTACCATCAGCTCCTTACTTTACCGCACAGATCCGCGTGCTACTCATACGCTGATATCCGATTTACAAATTATGCAAGTTTCATTGTTCTATAGTGAATAAAATGTTTGTTTTTTTTAATTATTTATTTAAGTTACTTTTGAGCACTGAAAGATTTGAGTCCCAAATTCGCACATTTTCTTAGCTTACTTACATAATACTGTTTACATTTATGTGCCTACATATACATCACGTGGTGTAATGGTTAGCAAACTAGATTTGCAGACCATTGTTAGTGAGCTCTATTCTCATTGGGCGCCTCATACTTCTGGCCTTGTGCCACATCTACGCTATGCTTGGTAAATAACTACATATACATTCACAACGTATCTACGCATATCTAGACGCACGCAATGTAAAGAATACAACAAATGTATTTTCGCCAGAAGAGGACACTTTAAGTTCGCCTGTGACTCATGTTTCCGGTGAGTTTTTCTTCAATTCTCTCATTTCCAACAACCATTATCTTCTCATTGTCCCTAATCAGTCAACAACCGCTTCCATTTTCATCGTCATTCTCACCTCCTTCATGTACCCATTACACCCACCCACACACACACACAATGAAGGAGGGTGAGGAAAGAAATATTTTCGTGAGACGAATACACACAATAAAATAGATATATACATACACACACTGGCATATGCAGTCAACGATCCTAGTCACACGCACATTAAATGTATTGCAGGATAATGGCTATTATACAGACACACACACACACACACTGTAGGAGGGTGAGGAAAGAAATATTTTCGTGTGACAAATACACACACAATAGAATAGATATATATATATATACTTATTTCGATATGTACACACACGGGCATATGCAGTCAAAGCTCGTAGTTACACGTACATTAAGAGGAGTGTAGAATGATGGCTATTACCGCTTTTCTCTTTCTTTCTTTTTATCATGAGAATAAATTGACTCATACAGACGCAAATAATCATGATACAAGGTTACCATATGATATAGTTCTCCCAGCAAAGCATACACACAAGTAAATGGGCACACGTCTATTTGGACACACATATGGTGGTGTTGGTGGTGTGGATGAGAGGCCAGAAAAAAACTCTTAAGAAACAAAGAAAAAAGAAGCACTTATCAGATAATTTGACAATTGACTCTCTCTCTCTCTCTCTCTCTCTCTCTCTCTCTCTCTCTCTCCATAAAGTACCCGAAGAACTAAACTCACCTTAAAATCAACAGTTGTAAAAAGAAACAAAAAGAAAAGAAAGAAAGAAAAAAAGAAAGAAAATGAAGCACATCTGATAATTTGACAACTTAATCTCTTTCTCCCTCTCTCTCCCCTTCTCTATCTCATCTCTTTCTCCCTTTCTTTCTCTCTCTCTCTCTCTCTCTCTCTCTCTCTCTCATCCGCTCACTCTCTCATCTCTCTCTCTCATCCGCTCACTCTCTCATCTCTCTCTTCCCCCTCTCTCTCTCTCTCATCCGCTCACTCTCATCTTTCTCTCTCTTCCCTTCTCTCTCTCTCATCCGCTCACTCTCTCATTTCTCTCTCTCTTCCCCCTCTCTCTCTCTCTCTCATCCGCTCACTCTCTCATCTCTCTCTCTTCCCCCTCTCTCTCTCTCTCTCATCCGCTCACTCTCTCATCTTTCTCTCTTCCCTCTCTCTTTAACAATCAAACACTTCATAAAGTACCCGAAAAAGAACTACTCACCTTAAAATCAACAGTTGTAAAAAGAAAGAAAGAAAAAAGAAAAAAAAAAGAAAAAAGAAAAGAAAAGAAAAGAAAAAAGTAAAAAAATAAAATAATAATAATAAGAAGAAGAAGAAGAAGAATAATGATAATAATGATAATAATAATAATGATAATAATAATAATAATATAAAAAAAACTAGCCAAAGCAATAACAATATGAATCCCCCTACATGACTTCTCTAAAGGGAACTTAATCAAACACCACTCATCAGCAGGACTGTGGTTAATCATTACGATTATTAGCCACCTACGCTGAAAGCAGACCCCATGTTCTGCTTCGCTTACATTCACTTTAACTGGCCGTTGGTCTCCGTACACAATAGGGTCAACGAATCATGGGGTTTATTTTCTCTTTATTACTTGCAAATTGACCAGATGATATGTAATTGTACACATTTTTATGTCCATGTCAGTTGCTTCTTCTTTCTCTAGCGTGACGTTAAATCAGGAGTTTAGCTTTTGTATAGGGATTCTTCTTGTGTAAACAAAATAAATAAATAAGATAAAACGCAAACACGTGTTTGCTAGGACCTTAACGTTGGGGGAGAACACTGGGGAAACGAAACCACCAGGCATCTTTCTTTCTTCTTTTTCCCCTATCTTATTTTTTTCTTTTTCTTTTTCAAGTGAGTCTTTCCGAGCATCAGCGCGGTTGATAGTTAAACGTAATTTAAGACTAGTTATATGACCTATGTTAACCCTTAATTTTAAGGTTCAGTTATTGCAGAATTATTCAGAGTTTCATAAAGTTGTTTTCATTCATTTATTTATATATATTTTTTTGTTTTTTTACCTAAGCTCATATTGTTCGTATTGAGCAAAACTGACTATATCAAACAAGGAACAGAATTAAAATGTCATTCAAAAAGGTTTCAAAATAGATATGCAATGGAATAATTTTGATTTGAAATCAAAACAAATATAATTTAGATATCTACACCCTGCTATGTAGAACTTTTCAAGTTGAATTTAAATAAAACTACGTATGCTAAAATGACATATACAACTTAGCCCCGTAGAAAGCTTGTTCGAGATATAAGTGATATAGTCATTGACATTGCAGTCTCGGAAGACTATTTAGTTATTGTGCCTCTGAAGATACAGTGCCTCCTGTGAAGTCCAATGTTCGAAAAACATTCTAGACCACAGATGTCGCATGTGAAGATGTCTCTGAAGATGTTTATGTGTCGGTGCTTTGTTGCCGCCGCTTTCTTCTGGACCTCTTGGCTTCATGGTGTTGCGCCAGGGAGGTTTTAGACATGAACAGTCCGCTACGGAGAGCCAGCCGCCATCGAGGGCAGTCCTGAGCCAAATTTTCTCAGGTGGAAGGGGTAATGGAAGAGCCACCTGAGATCATTCTTGCAGACATCCTTGAAATCTGTCTCTTACCAGACGAAAGTGATATAAGCGGTTGCTTAAAGCTGCATTGCCATTACGAGAGAGGGCTAAGAGCGTTTCATTGTATATATATATATGTGTGTGTGTGTGTGTGTGTGTGTGTGTGTGTGTGTGTGTGTGTGTAGTATAGTGAGAAATTTGAAAAAACACAGGTTTTAATAAAATGAGTGGTAAGTTTATTAGCCGACGCTGTAGTGTTTCGATCTGTTAAGTAGATCTTCTTCAGGGCATTTGTTGATATAAGGAAAAGTTTTTAAAAATTATCACCCGCACGCACACACACACACCATAAAAGAAGAATATTTGACGTCATATTTCAAACCCATCACCTTTCCAGCGTTCCTTCTTCAAACTTCAAATTTTGAACAGATTGATAAACAAGGACTATCGCAGTTTTTCTCGTTATTCTGTGATAATTTTTTTATTACTTTCCCTTATATCAACAAATGCCCTGAATAAGATCTTAACAGACCGAAACACTGCAGCGTCGGATAATAAACTTACCACTCATTTTATTTAAACCTGTGTTTTTTCAAATTTCTCACTATACTATATATCGTCGGATTCACTTCCATCTCTTCACCACACATACACACACACACACACACACACACACACATATATATATATATAATATATTATATAAAAGAAAAAAAGTGCCTCATTGGGTCACCCATTGAGCTGAACAGCCAACACTGGCGTACCCGTGTACTAGTTTCCATGGGAGAACGTCACTTATGAATTCATTCTTTATTCTACAGCAGTGTTCAGCATGTCTTGTTTGTCTTACTCGGATGGTTTATATGATAAGTGGCAAGTGGCCATACAGGTGCTTTCACGTGGGGTGTTGTTTCCACAACTTGTTTAAGATTACACGCAGCATTCTAAGTTGATTTTAATTAATTCGCAGTTTAATTTATTTGAATTTATTGGAAAAGGGAAATAAAGACAAATAAGTTGATATGAATTAAATCTCTGCTTTAGTTATGAAACACTTGTACCTTTTTAGATAGAAGAGAGATTACCAAAAATCAGGAAATTTTCCAAATTGAATGAGATTTTCAGCACGTTATCTATCAATGAATTATTTTACAATGAATAGTTTGTTTTATTTAAATAAAAGCTTAGAAAATAAACTTTGCTCATTTGAATAAAAATCCATAATTTTACATTTCTAGAAAGACTCAGTAACTATCATTGTCTAACATTAAATATTTCAATTAAATAAAGATGTACCGGGAATAACACTGCTGTGCTCGAATAGACGTGTAAAAGAATCCTGGCCTACTTGGATCGAACACGCGTCCGTCGAAACACACGACACTGGAATGATGCAGACGCAGGTCTCGATACGGGGTGGGGGGCTTCAACGTTTGAATAAAATTCCACAATTTTTAAATTCATTGAAAGACTCAGCAACAATCATTGCCTAATATGAAATATTTTTAATTAGAAATGTGTTTAATCTATTTTTTAAGTAAGTTAAATCAGACATTTTCAGAATTCTTATATATTTAAAACTTTTACAAACGATTGTTCTCATTTATAAGTATCTCGTCAAGTAAATAGACGTATCTTATTATAATGGAGATTGTGTGTTTTTCTGTTTTTAACCGAAACTATTACTCAAGGCACATTTGCCTTAGTTATTTACGTCACATTCTCACTGATTTTATACTTATTTAAACCTCAATTATTAATAAAATTGTTTTACATTATTAATACTGTTGGTTATATCTAGATATTAATAACATGCAATTGCATTTATATATACAACAAAATAGCGATTTACAGTGTGAAGGAGAAGGCTAATTTGCATATTGATATTAAAAATTGATTTTAATAAATACCTACTTAGTACTATAGATTTCTAATTGTTTGGTTTTATCTTAAGGAATATGAGCCAAAATGTAGGGGATAAATCTTAAAAGAAATCCATTAACAAGAAGAAATGACTGTAATTTTATTCTTTACTTCTTATTTTAACTGATAAGATAAATTAGGAAAATTTAGCAATGAAATACAGGAGTGATGGAAAATTAAGTTTCAGTGGTTCTATTTTTTAATTATTATACCCTCCTGTGTTTCAAATTTTTTTTATATGCATTCTTATTTAGTTTCATTATTCTGTCTAATTTAATATAATATTTTATTACATTAAAACTTAAATATTTGCACTCGGAGGGTGCATATATTTGCTAGTATTAGTAACTGACGTATATTTACTAAATCATCATCTCAATGAATAAACACCCAATACAGCAGATCAGTGGCGTGCCAACTTCGTGATCGGCGGAAGGGAAAGAGCTCGTTTTGGCACCCCCTCCAGTGACCAATAAATGTTGATTCAGATTTTTCAAAGCTTCACCTACCCGCCAAATTCTACGCATTCATCGTTCCGGAGTAGAGTGACAAAAGTTAGGCAATATATTTCAATGTTATAGAAACGCAAAGTCTTTTCGGTTAGAGCGATTTTGTGCCCCACCATGAAGCTGCGGCCCGGGGGCGACTGTTCCTCCATGATTGCACCTGATCATTATTATAGCATTGAATAAGATATGTTCAACACGACATCCTTACAGTAGGCAGTCGCTGACACCATGCGGCTCACCGACTGTTCAATTTTTGGAACTCTAGAACTTTCTTGATCGTAGGAGCAGTGTTCAGTAAATTCTTAAACTAGGCACTGCCAAAATGTCGTCTGCTTTTCATTTTAAAAACGAATTAAAATTAATTAAATCGATTATTTAAGGTGAAATTTTTGTCTAAGTCGAAAAATAGTAACAATTTTTTTTTTAAGTTTTTAAAAAGCCAACATAATAATACAAATGTAATTTAGTTTTAATACATTTTAAACTATTTTTTTGGCCAATTTGGCTCAAATGTATCCTAACCATGGCCGCCAAAGATGACGAAAAATCTGTATTTTACAAAATAAATTTACCCCCACCCCCACAACTGAATTTTTTTTACCAAAAATCAGGGAATTATCCGATTTTAATGAAATTGTTGTTTAATCAATAAATGAATTTACGGATTTTGCGGCAACTTTGGCAGTGCCTATCTTATACCATAAAAAAATTGAGACCATTAAATGATAGATGAGTTTGAAAAACGTTTTATTGTGAATCAACTTTATCATTAAGAATTTGACGAAAGTGTTACTTTCTTTGTTCTCCTACCACAAGATGTTATAAACTTACGAATCTAACATATCTATTTGAATGAACTAACCCAAACCAGTGTACGGCAGAGTGTTCTGAAATTTTCCGACTTAAGTTGGCAAAATAAAATAAAAAATCTCAATGATATACCTGCCTCACTATAAAGCATTGTTCAAACATATCTATCACTTAGTGGTCTTTTTTTTTAGTATAAGAATTTACTGAACACCGCTCCTACGATCGAGAAAGTCCAGGGGTGCCAAATTTTTAACTGTAATGAAAAGGATTATAAAACATAACTAGATTTTACGAATAGTGTAATAATATTGCTGTGGTCAAATTTAGAATCTATACATACATATAGGGCAGTTGTGTATTTGTATGTATGTGTGTATGTATGTCCTGAGGAAACTACAAAAATAAAACAATTAACGACAATGTATATATATATACACACATTCACTATCATAAGAGCTTCCTTTTTGTATAAAAATAAAGAAGATTTTTATTTATCTGGGAAGATATTTAAAAATCATTATTTTAATAGTAAGAGAAGGGAAAGCCGTTGGTTACATTCGTAATTAAAACAAATCAATTATGTGAGACCAAAACAATCAATGGATTTTTTTATGCCTTCTCTACCTAGGCAACGCCGGGTAGCCGATTCTAGTTATAAATACATAACAGTTCTGCTCATGAACATTTGTTTTTGAGCGTTTAGGTTGGTTGGTGAGTTTTTACGGCATGTCAACCCTTATGCCGAAGACGTTTTATTAATTGGGTATTCAATTTTTTGAAAACTAATTTTTAAACAATAATTTTTTGTCTATTCATCCCATAGATGGGATCCTTACATGATCCCAACTCCGAGTAGTGTGGAGTAACGACGATAAAGGAGTACTTCACACTCCCCAGAGCTCCACAACTGGAATTTCACTACTAGATGCAGTTTCGCGTCATAGACAGGACACTAAGACCTTCAGCCTCTGCCTTCTAGCACATTATAAAAATAAAACATTAAAAAAGATTTTAAAAAAGGGTTGAGGGCTTGCCCTACGAGCAATAAGGTTTACGTGACCAGCCGATTGATCGGAAGGGGCCGACCGCTTGTCTAGCGTAATGGCCAAAGTGGAGTGTGACTGCTCAGCCACCAGGATTCCACCTTTAAGCATTAAGGAACGCCGCCCAGGCCAAACAGGTGGCCTTATTTAGAGGTATTTTACCCCTCTGCCAAGGTGCAGTCAGCGTATTATACTGCTCCAGCCAACGGAGATTTGAGCAATTAGAAGGCAATGTTAGATTAAACTAAAATTAAATTTTCTTCATCTATTCAATGAGAAGGGCGACTGCTGTACTCTATTTCAGAATGACTACCGTCCTCATCATATAGTTATTTACTAAGCTCAGCTTAGATGTGGCACAAGGCCAAAAGTATGGGGCTTTCAATGAGAATCGAACTCACAATTAATGGTCTGCAAATCTAGCTTGCTAACCACGTGAGGTACCCTAGTTATTTACGAACCTTAGCTTAGATCTAGCACAAGACCAGTATGGGGCATCCAGTGAAAATCGAACTCACTAACAATGGTCTGCTAAGCTAGCTTGCTAAACATTAAGCTACATGAGGTGCCCTAAAAATAACTAAACCTAGCTGTGGCATAAGGCCAGGAGTATGGGACACCCAGTGAGAAACGAACTCATTAACAATGGTCTACTGCGCAAGCTTGCTAACTATTAGGCTACATGAAGTGCCTACCGTCCTTGTCCTACATATATTTACCGACCCCTCCGCACGAGCAGGATGTGACACAAGGTCAATTTCTTAAGCGGAGTTCAACAGGTTTGAATTCAGAGTTTTCCTTCTCCTAGACAGGTTGCATAACCAAGGTTAAAGAGCCAGGTCTGCCCTACTATTTATCCATAGCTGGAGGGAGAATTGGATTCATACCTTTCCCAATGGTATTAGCGCTAAGTGAAAATGCAATTACCACGTCCAGGATTTGAACTCATGGCGACGAGTCCATTTCCCATGACTTTAACCATTACACCACACGCTTCCTTGTCTTATATGACTGTATAAACTCCGATTGACTCTTTTATGATTTCAGCTTGTCAGGCGGCCATTTTTTTCTTGTTCCAGAAAACAAACAGAATGGTAGTTTTTCGGTATCAGTGTATCTTGGAGGTTGCTACATACTACAATACCATGAGGATTTACACGTTCGTTGTATGTCAATTCTTCAGATTGCGTTATAAGTTTAAGCGGGCTTCACAAGATTTGCATATTGGGAAATATTTGAATTTTGTTATATGTCATATTGTACATGACATTTTTTCCTTCCATAAATTTTAAGGGATGTGTGATTACGTGCACACACACACACACACACACACACACACAAATATGCATGAGCGCCAGTATGCAACTCGAATCTAATTCACAATGTCTGTTGTATAATAACCATCAGATTTTATCATTGCAGCCAAATAACAGTATCAATTTGGAAACCCACTTACAGTTGTTAACCCCAGGACCATTTGTACGCGGTGCCATCAAAAAAGCTTTATTCGTACTTTATCTAAATTTGCCCCACCCCCTGCGCCTTGGTGGTAGTCACTTTGTGCAGCGATAAAATCACTCATAGCGCTTCTGCCACGTTGGGAAGGCTCCCCGCAAGACCGGGACGGTCTTTAATGCAAGACACACACCATATTCAATTCGCGCTGTATCTCCTTCACGCAGAGCTGGACTGACAGTGATATGTGCCCTCAGGGGAAAAAAGTGTTGTTCGCCCCTCCCCCCTTAACCTACCTTACCCTATCCGTCCGTTCCGTATAGATATGTGCAATCTTAATCAAACATTTGTTTTTAAAGCTACTTATCTAAAAAAAAAAAAAAGAAAAGAAAAAGAAAAAAAAAAGATATAGATAAATCTATCGGGTAGATTTTGCAATTCCACGGAGTACCGTTAGGATCATATCTAGCGGATAACATCAGGGATTCACTATCAAAATATTTTACCTACAACACATTGATTCATTTGAGGCGACTACAAAAATGGACTTTTGTTACTTAGGGCTAGAGGCGCACCAAGCACAAATGCCACCCGGGGCGGGTGTTTATATGCCCCCCCTCTTAAAAGTCCTAATAACTCTTCAAAAAGCTGAAATTTGAATAATTCATGTATATAAGTGTGCAAAATAAGAAGACAAACTGAAATTACCGTATTTGACGGCATATAAGACGCACCCTCATTTCAGCAGGTCAGATTCAGGAAAAAAGGTTTTTAGTGTATTTAAGCTTATATTGTTGAAAACAGTCTAGCTGTGCATTACACAAGCATAAATATAGCTGTATAAAAGCAATAAAATAAGGATACATGGAGTTTGGGGTAGGTAAAAGTACTGAGCATTATAGAGAAGATTAGCCTAGGCCTATGGGAGGTCTCAATCTTCACCTACGATGTATAAGACGCAGGGCAATTTTTTGCTTGAGCCAGAATTTTGGAAAAAATATGCGTCCTATATGCCGTCAAATACGGTATTTATTTTTCTACAATTTAAGGGTATAATCTTCATACGCAAAAATAATAGGAAAGATATGTTTAAGAACAAATGAATGAATTAAAAAATAAAAGACTTACGAATGGATTTTACGTGCCTTCTTCTTCGCAAAATTTTGAGAGACTTCTATGGGATGGCAAGAGGTTTTAGGTTAAAAAAAATTGGCTGTCGTTATTCCTGGTGTGTGTTCCTAGGGTTTGCTTTTAACCCCATCTCATTTGGTGGTTGCGCTGAAAAGGAATTCAAAGAAGGAAGAGATGAAGACAAAGGGTGGTTTTATGATTTATATTTACAGGTCATAGCCACCGCGCGGCAAGGAAATATCTCCCTGGCCAGTTGTAGTGGCTGATAGTAGTTTGTTGGGTCTTTTTTTTTAATTTTTGATTTTAATTTTATTTTAATCCCTACACTTCATCAACATTACTTTTATCCATAAGGTCACGTTCTATGGATGATATTACTAAAATTGTATGTTACAGGATCGGACAGTATGAATTTTGGGGGGAGAGATAGGTAGTTGTAAACTTATCAATTTTTACTTTCCCCAAATGTTCTTGTATATATTTACCAACCCCTCCGCACGAGTAGGATGTGACACAAAGTCAATTTCTTAAGCAAAGTTTTACAGGTTTGAATTCAGTTTTCCTTCTGCTAGACTGGTTACTTAATCAATGTTAGATCCCAGTATGCCCTACTATTTACCCATAGCTGGAGGGAGAGTAGTTGTATTTATACCTTCTCCAAGGGAATTAGCGCTATGTGAAATGCAAACAGACACGTCCAGGATTTGAACTCAGGTCGACGAGTCCGTTTCTAACGACTCTAACCGTTACATAACGTGCACTGGGTCGATTTTTCTAATCAGTTGCACAAGCTTCAGAAAATGTCCTTTATTTTCATTTGATGAATTTAGTTAAGTGGGAATAATTGTACGAGTTCGTCAGTACTCCCATAATTCATGTGACTTCCTGTTTATTGATATTTTAAGCTATTGGTCATTTTTGGAGGGAGATCCAAACAAGAAAAATGTATCCCGGTATAAAAAGAAAATTTAATAATCTTAGTGAGTCAAATTTGGTTAGACGGCGAACAAGGTAAGTTGTGATACATATATCTCACCCTAAAATATGAAATTTATAAACTTTTATCATAGTGCATATTACTTTTAGGGTTTATTTTTCTCTTGCTCTTCCAGTGTTTCTCAGTGAGGTTATTTTGTTAAAAGAATAAATGAAGACAATAGTCCGAATAATTCAAATAATCCAAAATATCAAGCCTCCTCTAAAAAAACATTTAGAGAGATAATAAATGAACACATTTTTCACAGATCATTCAAAATTTAGAGTTTCACTACTGCAATTACAGACGCGAAGAGAAGAATCTTTAAAATGTAATTTTCCTAACGGATAGATTATCTATATTGCTTGAATTCTAAAAGTCATAAATGTAGACAGTAAAAATTAAAGGCTTAATTCTTAATATTTACCTATTACAACAAGCACACATGGCCAAAGGGGTAGAGAAAGTTGGAATCAGAAGATTGTGTTTGCCACTTGTAACGGTCGCCACAGCATTAATTTAGTTGAGAGCGAATAATTGTACGTTAGATTCTGCTGGCAATCCATAATTCATAGGACTTCCGGTTTATTACTATTCTGAGCTGTTCGCCCAATTTTGGAGGGAGATACAAACAAGAAAAAGCGTATCTCCTGTATAAAAATAAAATTTTAATAACTTAGCGAGCCCAAACTTTAGCAACTCTTGAATCAGGTTAAACGGTGAACAAGGTAAGTTGTGATACTAATTCTTACCTTGAAATTGAATCAACTTTATAAACTTTTATAATAGTGCATTGTAATTTTAGTGTTAATTTTTCTCTTGTAGTATTTTTATGGTGTTTGTCTGCATGGTTAATTTGTTAAAAGAATAAATGTTCCTTTTCAAACATCAATCAAGACTATGGGGTTACAAGAGGTTTTGTTGTTTAGCTTGAAAGGTAGTTGGTTATTCTTTATGTGGATTGTTAGGGTTTGCTTTTAACCCCATATTATTTGGTGGTCGCGCTGAAAAGGAAGGAATGTAAGGAACGAAAAAGGAAGAGACAAAGACAAAAGGTGATTTTATGAATTAAGCTTTATTTGCAGGTCATAGCCACCACGTTGCAAAGTAATATCTCCCTGGATGGTAGTGTCTAGACACCGTTAAGGCATAAACTCGAATGGCCGAGAGATTCTCTTGAGGGTTGAAAGTGGGTCTTTTTTTTCCGCACATGCCCAGAGAGTTCTTCTGGTGAAGGCTCATGGGAGTTTTTTTTTTAAATTATTTTAATTTTATTTCACTCCCCAAAAGACTTAGATTTGTGTTTCTTACCAGGAAGAATATGTTTGCGAACTGTTACTGACCCTTTAGCTTCAAAACTATATTGGGGAAGAGGAATAAGTCGCAGGGAGTGAAATTCAGCAAGTAAGATAAGTCCGATGCGATGGTCATGCTGGTACGGTACCTAAACTTGTGCCTTTTCAAAGGACTGTCAATAGCCGCATTCATCCCTCCCCCCATCGCACCACATTTCAGGTCATTTGCACCAAATGTTCTCAGAACTGTATGGTAGAACTCTGCATTGACTCTGGGAATAAATATACAAGGTGTCTTACTGATTTCTCTTCATCTTCCAATTGGGTTCTACCACATTTGAGGCGCGAGTCCCAATAAAACACTTCGCTTAGATAATTACTACACTGCGGTTGAATTGTTTCAACATTTTAAATGTCGACTTTAATGTTTAATGTTAATGTTTGTTCTCTGCTCCGGTTTGAGGTCCACTCTGAAAACGCAAATGAACATGTTTAGCGGATTATTTAGCTCAGTCCGTAGAGTGTCTGATTAGGAACCACAAGGTTCCTGGTTCGATACGGGCCCTCACCAACTCCGCTTATTAGTAGCATATGTATCTGTGCGGTAAAAAAACAATCAGACGCAAAAAATCTCCTTGATATAACGCTAGTGAAAAGTGGATAGACTCCCTCGCTGTCTGACTGATACCGACAATGATAGGCCACCACCCGGACAACTTACTTATTTCACGTGGTTACAAAAAAAAACAACAACAACAAACTGGTCAGCATCTTTACAGAATAATATCACGTGACACGGTGACTCGCAGCGATTACCGCTCACGCCCTGCTGCGCGTGCATGGTAGTATCGCGGTTAGTTTGTTCGTGACATGAACAGTCTCAGAACCTTTGATAGCACCATGTATATTAATATGCTTGTAACTACCTTTCGTGTCTATCACGCAGGACAAGGGAAGAACGGTATTTACATATATCCATAAGAGAAGGAAATCAAGTCCGACACATGTCTGATTTCTGATCTTCTCCACCCGACATTGCGCTCTCTTTAAAATTGTGAACCGCCACTTTAAAACCTCATATCCCAATGCTTCCCTTCCTGCTAAAAAAAGCAATCTCAGTCATATCATTTAAAATTTGTGTAATTAAAAAAAAAGTGCTACCACCACTTTTCCTTCGAGGGTCGTATCCCCCAGATTGGGAATTCCTGAAATTGACATGTTGTAGAGGGGGCGTATCATTTACGGTATGGGGGGGGGGCTCCGAAACCCTAGCGCCGGCCCAGTTCGTAGATATACCACTTATCTCTTTTAAACTGGTACCATATGCTTAAACTAAAAATTGGGATTCTAATTTATCGACTCATTGATTTATCTCCAATAGATTACATTTTCAGCAACAACCCAGTCATTAATCAAGCTATTATTTTGCAAACTTAAATATTTTCTGAATTGATGACTAAATAAAAGGTAGAAAATAAAATCAAGTTATAGCTTTTGCAATTAAATTACAACCTCATTCAAACGATTTTTAGAAAGGTCTTGAAAAATGTATATTTGTCAAAAGATCTACTAATTTTGCTTTTAGAGGCGCTCCCTGTGTAATGGTTATTGTTGTAAGAAATGGATACGTCAACCCGAATTCAAATGCTGGACGAGACTGTTTGCATTTCACATAGCGCTAATACCCTTAGGAAAGGTGCATTCAACTATTGTCCCCTCGGGAAATGGATAGATAGTAGAGCAGACCGGTATCTTTAACCTAGGTTAGGCAACAGATTTAGGAGAAGGAAAACTCTGAATTCAAGCCTGTTAAACTAATCTAGAGTCGCATCCTTCTCGTGCGAAGAGTTAGATAAATACATACTTGTTTTCCATCATTGTTATATACAAGATATAAGTTAAAGAAGAAAAGAAAGAAACCAAACATTAAAACGAAAGAAAAAACTCCGCTTTCTTTGTGACATGTTTTAACAAGCTCGCGACGAAATCTTTTATAACAGTTACCGTTACCTTTTATAGAAAAATAATGCAAGACAGGTACATATTTGGAGTCTGCTTGTCATCTTTTCACAATTTTACATACCCTTGATTATGGTAGAATTACCTGCTCTTTCTTAGATTGTGCCAGCTAGAATGCAACCATATTTGTAAACCATAGTGACACATCCGGGTATTTAAAGAAAAAGGTATGATTTTCTTTATCTATTCAGTTCGACACGCCATAAAGTAAGATGTCTATTTTATCAGTTCGCTTAGGAGACCTGAATGTTTATGCAAATTCATTCACTCGACAATTCAAAATGATATAAAATAGTATTATCTGCGTTATTCGGACTATTGTCCTCATCTTCATTGTTATCTGTACAATGTTTCGGCAGATTTGCCCTCCGGCCTTCTTCAGATATTTTTTTTCGGACTCGGGAACCTTCTTGTTGTAATCGGGAACCTTCTTGTTGTAATCGGGAGCCATCATGGAACTTTGAACCTAACCCTTTATTCAGTCCACGGGGGTATCCTGTTCTCATTCCCGATCACGACAAGAAGGTTCCCGTGTCCGATAAGAAATACCTGAAGAAGGACGGGGTGCACATCGGCCGAAACGTTGTATAGATAACAATGAAGATGAGAACAATAGTCCGAATAACGCAGATAATACTAATCATCAAGCCTCATCTCAAGCATTCAGAGAAATAGCTATAAAATAGGTGTATCCAATTTGTTGAAAAATCCGTGTTATTTCAATACAATTTTGACCCCCCCCCCCTCTGTTTGAAAAACATTTACCAAAAATCTGGGAATTATCCGATTTTAATGAACGTTTCGGTGTTGATTTATCAATGAATGACTTTTATAATGCATCAGTTATTTTATTTAAAAACTTTCTGATTTTTTCAGGTCACTTAACCCCCTCCTTGTTTGGGGGCGCAAAATATCGGTGTGGTCTATATGTGATTGATACTTTTTTCTGCATAAATAAAAAGACTAAAGTTGTGAATAAAAGAAAACATTTTTTAAAGAATCTGCTCGGGTAGTAAATAAGTACCGAAAATTGGAAAATAAAATGAAAATAAAAACTAAAAAAAATGATTTATGGAGATTTTCTTTTTTACTCATTTCGATAATCATTTAATTGGCTATTATTTTATAAAAGAAAAAAATGTACATTAATATTTGTTCCATTTAAAAGGGGGGCACTAAATTTCCAATACAGTTTTCAACAAAAAAATATGGGTGATTGGTACTAAAGTAAAGTAGTTATTAAAAAAATAGTTTTTTAGAATCTAATAATATGACATTTTAAACTTAAAATCATGTTGCTTCTTTTTAAATGAATTTTACATATTAATTCGTCATAGCAGAAATACGTAATTAAAGTTGTGAAATAAAATAACAGATATATCATAAAGTAGATTAATTAATGAATCAATACTGAAAATTTCATTAAAATCGGATAATTCCCTGATTTTTGGTATTTTTTTTCAAACGCTATGTTATGATTTATTTTGTAAACACGGATTTTAATCTGCGTTTGGCGGATATCTTGATCGAAATTGACCGAAAAAATCGTTTTGAATAAATTAAAAATAAATTACAAGTGTAATATTATTTTGCCTTTTTTACTGATGTTACTACTTTTCGACTTAGACAAACATTTGACCTTAAATAATCGAGTTAATTGATTCTAATTCGTTTTTAAAATTCGTAGTAGCCGAATTTTTGGGTATACCTACTATAAAGAAGGCTCATAATAAATGATTCCTCCGAGCATGTGCAGGAAAAAGGACCCACTTCCGACCCCAAGGCAATCTCTCGGCTATTTCGGACGCGACTATTGGTCAGGAAGTAATATTTGAAGTGAGCACACTAGGAAGTAAGTTCTTTACCCAAGAATAAAGCCAAAATCATAAAATTACCTTTTGTCTTTATCTCTTCCTTCTTCTTCCGTCGAATTCCTTTTTCAGTGCGACCACCAAATAAGATGGGTTAAAAGAAAACCCTAGGAACACGCACCAAGAATAGCCATAGCCACCTTTTAAACCTAAAACGTTAAACCTCCTTCCACCCCACAACTAGCACACCTTATTATTGTACACACCTACACACACGTAAAAAATCACACACCTTTCCTTTGTTGTGCTTTCTTTGTTCTCAGGTTGTTTACACACAAATAAAACTTTTTACATTAAGAAAAAGCTGTTTTGAATTCGTTCTTGAGAGGAACTTAACATTGACAAACTCATCAACCTTCTGTCAACAAAGCGAGAACAAAGTCTCGTATTTTGTATTTCTTCTTTCATGTTAACTATAGATTTCCAACCCAAAATAGGAGGATTGTTTGAATCATATGAAATGTGACGAGCGGGGTCTCATACCCCCACTACAAAAAAATCTATGATACACCCTCCTACCAAATCTATGGCACTCTACTACATGTCAATTCTCAGAAATTAGTATTCATAGAAAATATATGAACCTCCACTCTACTACATGTCAATTTTCATATAGTAGTATTTATAAAAAATATATGAAACCTGCTTTCCCGGGGTCCCCAAGCAGGTTGGGGGGAGGTAGTACTCGCTGGCCCTGTAAATAAATAAGTAAAGGAGTAACTAACAATAAGACGATCTCCAGAGTGGAAGAAATTTCATGCTAATGGACTATTACCAAATTGGGAATTCTCACCCAGCCACCCACCCCGTATTCCGAAATTGATTCCTGTTGAGATTTCTCTCACTCGTAATGCGCGAAGCGAGAGATGATGGCAGAAGGGCAATGGAAATATTAAGGACTCACTACTTTTGGCCCTTTTCAACTGGCCAAGGATGGCATTTAAAAACTTAACAATTCCTACAAAGGTTTTTGTTCCGAAAATCACCCTTAAAAATAGCTGATTTCAAGCATATACAGAAGAATATGGGCTATGGGACCTTTACGCTATCTCTCAAAGGATTTCCAGAACATATACCAAAGCTGAAAAAAAACACCTTTGCTTACCAGATATACTCTACGGCTGTACCAAACATTCCATTCAACTGGTCCCCTATTGCAAAAGGATCAAGTACCAGTCTGAGGGTTGTTTCCCAGACAAAACAAAAGATGGTAGGAGTATTCACTTTGTGATTTTTTTGTGTAAACGTGACATGTGCGAGAGCCGCTGTCAGCGGCTTACAGTGAAATAGCAGTAGGGGAAAAGCCATTATTATCGGCTTCAAGTAGGCAACGAGTTAAGAACAGTATATCAACATGTTGCGGGAAAATAAAAATTATTTGCAAAAGTTAAGTTTCTTTCTTTTTGGATATCCATCATATGTCAGTATGTATATAATTATGTATACATTATGTAATTATGAATACATTTAAGATATATATAAGGTAAAAAGACGGGACAATCATCAAACTCAAACTTCAAAGAAAGCACCCTTTGAAAAAATTAAGGCGCATTGTCTTGATGATAAGCGACTAATACACTGAAACCACAGGTAACAAAAGCATTCCAATGATATAGAATAGCATAACAAATAAATATAGCTCATCCATCTGTAATCGAGCACTTTTCGTTCTTCAATACTCTCTCTCTCTCTCTCTCTCTCTAATATATATATATATATATATATATATATTATATATATATATATATAATACTAATAATAGTATTGTTAGATGGAAAATTAATGGTCTACCATGGTTTCAATCAAAAATGATTCCTTAGTTTCTTGAATTTAACTAATGAATTACATCGACTTAGTTAATGTAGAGTAGGGTCCTGATGAAATCATTTTTTTTTTTATTGAAACCATGGTAGCCCTTTATTTCCATCTAATAACAATATTATTAGTATTATTACTGCTCTATATTTTTAATATATTGAGCACTTTTGGATTATTTACTGAAGCCACTGCGACGGAAAAGTTAAAGCGGCAATATATATATATAAGGTGTGTCAAAAAAGTATCGAGATTTTTGTACTTTTGACACACCTTGTATTCTGAAAAAAACTAACGTTCCATTCATTCTTCATTTCTAACTTGGTAAAAATAGCTTTAAACTTGGTACTTTTTTTTACCTACTTTGTATTCTGAAAAAAATGAATGAATGGAATGTTATATTTTTTTCAAAATACAAGGCGTGTCAAAAAGTACAAAAAAATCTCGATACTTTTTGACACGTTGTGTGTATATATATATATATATATATATAATATACACACATTTGGGGTACTTATTACGCGCATAAATCCGCAAATGGGTTAAAGGGGCTCTTTAGCCTTGGTCGGCAACCCATCAGTCAAGGAAAAGTCACAAAACCTCTGCTGCCTTCAAGGAAAGGCTTGGGGAGTAAACCTCGAAAACAAATCAGGAGCCGAAGTCCCTACTGTGGTGTGATGCTGAAATCCAGTATTACCCATCAACTCCTGCGACACTACGTTGCCAAACCGCATTGGTACCTTACGTTTCCTTTGGATCATAGCGGCAGTGTGGAGATGGGGAGTTTGCTGAATGGGCAACAGTTTATCCTCCATATTAACCCGCCCAGGCTATGTAGTTCAATTTTTTTTAAATAAAAAAAAACGAAAAAAAAAATTTGACACTACTCCATCATCTCTCGTAGACGGAAGGCTGCCAACCATATATAAATTATACCTATTTAAAATATATAATGAAAAAAGATGGGACAGTCATTAACCTTTATTTGCATCTTTTGATTAAGTTTCAATATTTTGACATTTAGTTTCATTGTTGTGAAACCTGAAACTTTGAAATAGTAAGTTTTGATTCTGCAAAATGTAGGCGTCCTTCCAAGCAGTGATAATCTAATAGAGTTTTAATTTGCTTGATGTTCCCACAGTAAAGATAGCAAGATGGATCTCTAGGTAATTAGTGCTGTGCCAAAAAAAATCACAAAGGCTTTGGCTTCAATCCATAAATGGCATAGAAGCTTTGGCATTTCGATATTAATGAAAACCTCATCATCCAATCAAGAACACAGTTGGATTCTTGTTTGAACATAAAAGTTTCTCAATGAGAAATTGAGTACTTTGAGGAATTGGTCTAGATTAAAAATCAAAGACAACATTCTGTTCTAAATGAATCAAAATTTGAACAGGCATTTTTGATGAGGATTAAGCACCAAACTTTCTTCCCTTTAATAACTCTTAAAGTCCTATACCACCTCATTCCACCCGCTGGAAGTCACATTCATTTTAACTAATCAGCCCCAAACAATAGCCTTTATTAAAATTTTAATATAAAACATATGTAGAAATCTTTGATTTGAGGGAAATAAGAGGTAACTTTAGATGCAAAGGTCATTTTTAGCCATTTTTTTATATATCCTTATAGGAATGCTCTGGACTTAGAAAAATCTCAACAGGATGTTAAGAGTTAAACATTGATTACTATATTTGGATTATTCGGACTGTTGTCCTCATATTTATTGTTATCTGTACAACGTTTCCTCTGACGTGCCCACCGGCCTCTTCAGGTATTTCTTGTCGAACTCTGAAACCTTCTTTTTGAACTCTTCCTGTCGTAACCGGGAGCCATCACACAACTTTGAACCCGACCCTTTATTCAATCCACGAGGGTATCCTGTTCTCATCTATTAATCATAGCTGGGATACAGGTGTTAAGCTGTGTTAAATATCTGAAGAAGGCGGAGGGCACGTCGTTGTACAGATAATAATAAAGATGAGGACAATAGTCCAAATGATATAAATAATACTAATTATCAAGCCTCATCTCATAAATTCAGAGAAATATTAAACATTGTTATACTAAGTATGATGAAAAGTGAAGACTATCAGTCTTTAGTAGGAAGTTATAATTATCCTTCATAGAGTAATGTGTATTATTAAACCAATCAGCAGCAGTAGAACCTTTGACTACTTAATCTCTCTCTCTCTCTCTCTCTCTCTCTCCTCTCTCTCTCTCTCTCTCTCTCTTATATATACATTATACAAAAAATTGAACTCTGGGTTGATCATAGGGATTAGGGAAAAGCGAGTTTGCAAAGCGAATTAAATTTTAAAATAATAAATACAGCCGGAGAATTTTAAAAAACATTAAAATCATTTTGTAGATTTTTTTAAGAAGGAACGCTTGACCTTATTTAAATTGAAATGGACGTGATTCGGGCTCACTGCTGCTAAAAATTTCCCTTTTACACTTACTCTCCAATCTCTCTCTTTCTCACTCAGAGAAACTTATATTATAACATGGAGGTAATTAAGATATACACAGAGAAGGGGAAAGTCATAGGCAGAATTTGAGTAAGTGACGGGTCAGTTTTTGACTTAATCGCAAATTACGACTAATTAGAACCAATTAAAATGGAATTTTTTCTAAAATAACCCAATCCTAAAAACAAGGAATATTTTAGTATGAATTTTGTCATTAAACTAAACAAGAAAAGAGCCTTTAGAAAACAATCATTGATTCTTCAGCTTTAGTATAATAATAAATTTACGATATGACAAAGTTTAAAAAATAAATTTACTGTTTTCTTTTCATTTTTTTAAGCATAAAAGAATAATGAAACTAAGAATTCCAAAAGGAATCCGTTACAAGAGTGTTACAACAATGTCTTTAGATAACACTAAACCTCATTTATGTAAAATATTACAAAACCACTTATTAGTTTTCCTAGTAAATAATTTTCTGAATTACTTTCTCATCAAAACACAGTAACTTCAAAAATGTATTTACAACAATTATTTGCCCTGTTGGTTGGGGCAGAAGAATACACATCTGCAGAGAGGTAAAATCCCCCAAATAGGGCCACCTGTTGTTTGTGAGTGGTGACCCATGATACTTAAGAACAGAATCCTAGTGGCTGAGCAGTCTTTAACATGCATCACTCCACTTTGGCCCTTACTTAGGCTAGACGGGTGGTCGGAGAGATCCCTCAAATCAATCAGCTGGTCATGTCAAGCCCTAGCACCTATATGATTATCCCAACCGTATTGCCCTATTTATCATATATATATTTACCAACCCCTTCGCACAAGCAGGATGTGACACAAGGTCAATTTCTTAAGTGGAGTTTAACAGGTTTGAATTCAGAGTTTTCTTTCTCCTAGACCGGTTGCCTAACCAAGGTTAGAGAGCCCAGTCTGACCTACTATTTACCTATAGCTGGAGGGAGAGTAGAATTCATACCTTCCCCAAGGGTATTAGCGCTAAGTGAAATAAAATTACCACGTCCAGGATTTGAACTCGGGGGGGACGAGTCCATTTCCTATTTATCATATAATGTGCTAGAAGGCAGTGGCTGAGGCTGTTAATGAGCTGGGTGTGACGTTAAACTCTATCTGATAGTGAAGTCCCAATTCTGGAGCTCTGATGAATGTGTCACAATTTCTCCCAGGTCCACTCTGACTCTGTTAGGGTTCCATCTATGAGTTGAATAGAAGAAAAAAAGGAGTTTGCAAAAATGTGTTTAAAAATGATTGAATATTTTAAAAATTGAGTACCCATGAAGATGAATAAACAAAAATGTCTTCAGCATAAATGACCCAATGAGTTGACATGCTGTAAAACCCAACCAACCCAACCAACCAATGTATACTCTCTCTCTCTCTGGTGGGGGAGGTATGTGGCATCGTGGCTAACGTGCTGGACTGCGACATCATAGTAAGCAAGTTCAAACTCAGTCATGCTATTATGTTTATAAACCATAACTAGTATTTTAATATAAATCATTGTTTATTTCTATTTTAGATTTGGTGAATTAATAAAATCATCAAGTCATGTAGACAGCATGGATTCCCAGGACACTCTCTCACTAACTGGCCCTATTGGTCATCACTCTTGGCAGGTCCTCCACACAGCATACAGTGTCTGAAATGAGCTGATCAATATAAAAGCTGTGTGCAGACACTGGATACCTTGTGGAGGGCTTGCTCGGTGCAATGACTGATAGGGGTTTAGATATCACATTATTATATATATATTTACCAACCCCTCTGCACGAGCAGGATGCAACACAAGGTCAATTTCTTAAGCGAAGTTAACAATTTTGAATTTAGTGTTTTCCTCTTCCTAGACTGGTTACCTTGCCAAAGTTAAAGAGCCCAGTCTGCCCTACAATTTACCCACAGCTGGAGGGAGAGTAGTTGATTGCATACCTTTCCCAAGGATATTAGCGCTATATTAAATGCAAACAGCCTCGTCCAGGATTTGAACTCGGGTTGACGAGTTCATTTCCTGTGACTCTAAGGATTAAACCACACGCTTCCATTATTATATAAGTTACTTTTTTGTTTGTCTTCCTTTAGGTTTTTAGACTACGCAGATGATCAGAGATACCCCTCCATCAATTGGCTAGTCATGTTAAGCCGTAGCACCTATATGATTTTCCCAACCCTATTGCCCTTATGGCAAATCCTTAACCTTTTTTATCATGCATGTGCCAGAAGATGGTAGCTGAGGGTTTTAGTGTCCTGGGTATGCCTGCATCTAATGGTGAAGTTACAATTTTGGAGCTCTGGGGAGTGTGGAGTACCCCTTTATTGCCATTACTCCTAGGTCAACCCTATCTATCTATCTCAGTCTCATTATATCTATCTATCTCAGCCACTTCATATCTATCTATCTATCTCAGCCACTCCATATCTATCTACCTATTTCAGCCACTTCATATCTATCTATCTATCTCAGTCTCTTCATATCAATCTACCTATCTCAGCCACTTCACATCTATCTATCTATCTATCTATCTCAGTCTCTTCATATCAATCAATCTATCTATCTATCTATCTATCTCAGCCACTTCACATCTATCTATCTATCTATCTATCTATCTCAGCCACTTCACATCTATCTATCTATCTATCTATCTATCTCAGCCACTTCACATCTATCTATCTATCTATCTATCTCAGCCACTTCACATCTATCTATCTATCTATCTATCTCAGCCACTTCATATCTATCTACCTATCTCAGTCTCTTCATACCTATCTATCTAGCTTGCTAGCTTGCTGTACCGATTTGACCATTTATTCGAACATTTTTCAATATTTTATTATTTGTTTTACTCTATCTTATTATTGGTGCTTTTTATCTGGTTCTATACATTCATCAATCATGAGAGCAAACACCATAAAATTGAATATAAGACAAAGGTGGCTTCCAAAAAGACCTGAACTTGCCACCCCTACCTCAGAGACCTGTCCTTCATTGATGTTACTTAAACCAGTGCATCTCAAACTATCTGATGTGGCATACCGACAGGATATTTTCCCAATGTGCCACACACTATGTGCCACCATATTTGTGCCATATCATTATTTCTTTGAATATTTGTGTTGATATTAATTTATGTTAGAAAAATATATAAAGAATATGAAAAGAGTAATATTAAACAATAGAGAAAGATTTTATGCTTTTTTAAATTTTTACATTACATGTTATTTTTGGGAGAATATGTGCTTAATTGAAGTCATACCTAATTTTTGAAAATTAATTAATTGATAATTAATGAATTAGGCGGGCATACCCGTTCAAATGTAAGGCTAAACAAATCGAGACAAAGTTAATCTCTGTATGTACATTTCAGCCCATGGAAACTCGCCATGTACCAACTGTCAATGACTTGTGTACCATCACTTTAAATAGTGTTGACATAAAACATATTAGCCACAAGAATGTCAATGATTGAATATACATTCATCCTACCATTCCTTTCTCTTTGAATCTTTATCTATCTATCTCTCTTCATATCATTCTTTCATATCTCTTCATACCTATCTATCTCACTCTCTTCATACCTATCTATCTCACTCTCTCACCTATCTATCATACCTATCTATCTCTCTTCATACCTATCAATCTCACTCTCTTCATACCTATCTATCCTATACCTATCTATCTATCTCTATCTCACTCTCTTCATACCTATCTATCTATCTATCTCACTCTCTTCATACCTATCTATCTATCTATCTCACTCTCTTCATACCTATCTATCTATCTAGCTCACTCTCTTCATACCTATCTATCTATCTAGCTCACTCTCTTCATACCTATCTGTCTATCTATCTCACTCTTTTCATATCTCTCTCCCACTCTCTTCATATCTCTCTATCTATCCCACTCTCTTCATATCTCTCTATCTATCCCACTCTCTTCATATCTCTCTATCTATCTCACTCTCTTCATATCTCTCTATCTATCCCACTCTCTTCAGATCTCTCTATCTATCCCACTCTCTTCATATCTCTCTATCTATCTCTCCTCTCTTCTAATCTCTCTCTATCTATCTCACTCTCTTCATATCTCTCTATCTATCCCACTCTCTTCATATCTCTCTTCTATCCACTCTCTTCATATCTCTCTATCTATCCCACTCTCTTCATATCTCTCTATCTATCTCACTCTCTTCATATTCTCTCTATCTATCCACTCTCTTCATATCTCTCTATCTATCCCACTCTCTTCATATCTATCTATCTATCCTCTCTCTTCATATCTCTCTATCTATCTCACTCTCTTCATATCTCTCTATTATCTCACTCTCTATCTCTTATCTATCTCTCTCTTCATATCTCTCTATCTATCTCACTCTCTTCATATCTCTCTATCTATCTCACTCTCTCATATCTCTCTATCTATCTCATCTCATATCTATCTATCTATCTCACTCTCTTCATATCTATCTATCTATCTATCCCACCCTCTTCATATCTATCTATCCCACCTCTTCATATCTATATCTCTCTATCCCACTCTCTTCATATCTCTCTATCTATCTCATATCTCTCTATCTATCACTCTCTTCATATCTCTCTATCTATCCCACTCTCTTCATATCTATCTATCTATCCACTCTCTTCATATCTATCTATATATCTCACTCTCTTCATATCTATCTATCTATCTATGTATCCACTCTCTTCATATCTATCTATGTATCCCATCTCTTATATCTATCTATGTATCCCACTCTCTCATATCTATCTATGTATCCCACTCTCTTCATATATATCTATGTATCCACTCTCTTCATATCTAATCTATGTATTTCATATATCTATCTATCTATCTATCTTCATATATATATATCTATCCCACTCTCTTCATATATATCTATGTATCCCACTCTCTTCATATCTATCTATGTATTTCACTCTCTTCATATCTATCTCAATCTCTTCATATCTATCTATTTATCTATGTCTCTTCATATCTATCTATCTATCTATCTATCTATGTCTCTTCATATCTATCTATCTATCCCACTCTCAGCATATCTATCTATCTTTATCTCATGCTTGTTCTAATATGGTAACTTAATTCTTTAATTTTAAGGTGAAGCATTTTCACTTGTTGTGATGGCATTCTCTCTGGGTAGATTGAGCTGACTCCATCCAACGAATTCACCTTATCCCAAATGAACGAGATGGTGAACTCATGAAAAGAGTAACAAGTGAATAGGAAATTTACAAACAGTCCCCAAACCCCCACATGCATATCCCTTCCAGAGAAAGGAGATGCCCTTATTTGCCACAAATGTTCCACTGACACAGTGATAAGTATGCCAAAAGCCATTGATTCCTTAGTGATAAAGAAAGGGGAAAGAAGATGGAAAAAGAAGAGGATACTACAGAGGCTGATATATATATATATATATATATATATATATATATAGCCATTATCTACCTATCTATCCCAGTCTCTTCATATCTACCTATCTATCTCAGTCTCTTCATATCTATCTACTATCTATCTCAGTCTCTTCATATCTATCTACCTATCTATCTCAGTCTCTTCATATCTATCTACCTATCTATCTCAGTCTCTTCATATCTATCTATCTCAGTCTCATATCTATCTATCTCAGTCTCTTCATATCTACCTATCTATCTATATGTCTTCATATCTACCTATCTATCTATCAGTCTCTTCATATCTACCGATCTCAGTCTCTTCATATCTATCTACCTATCTATTTATCTAACTTGCTTGCTTGCTGTACTGGCTATATATATATATAGCCATTCTCTTTATCTATCTATCTATATCTATCTATCTATCTCTCTCTATATATATATATATATATATTTTTGGGAGAATATGTGCTTAATTGGAGTCGTACCTAATTTTGAAAATTAATTAATTAATAATGAATTAGGCGGGAATGCCTATTTAAATGTATGGCTAAACAAATCGAGAAAAATCAATCTCTGTATGTACATTTCGGCCTATTAGGCCTCATCAGCAGAGCTATAGATAGGAAGGCCGCCCTGTGCGTGATTTGAAACCGGACTGCCAAGCTGACAGGCCGATATCACAACCCCTACACCAAACGAACTTCCTAGATTTTACGATTTGTTTAGAGTAGGTTAATATTCCTCTTCAGTGACTTTTATTACACGACGATATGATAAGTTGTAAACACGGTATGTTTGGAATGGCTTTTTTAATAGGCCGAAATGTACATACAGAGATTGATTTTTCTCGATTTGTTTAGCCATACATTTAAATAGGTATTCCCACCTAATTCATTATTAATTAATTAATTTTCAAAATTAGGTACGACTCCAATTAAGCACATATTCTCCCAAAAATTGTCGGCAAAAAAGCCATTCCATTCGTGTTTACAACTTATCATATATATATATATATATATATATATATATATATATATATGGGAGGGATGGGGATTGGAGAAATTGATGAAAAGGGGCTTTATGGGTATCAGAATAGAATATCTTAAATCAGCATGAATAATAATAATAAATTTCTGGCAAAAGTTTCAGTGCCTATTCCTATTCTGAAACCCAAGCATTTAGTAATCGTAAAAGACTGATGACTTTAGATGAGAGGCACCACAAATGCCAAAATGTCAAATATGATCAATAGAACTAAATTCAAAATGGCCCATTTGTCTGTCACATCTCAGAGAAACTTTTAATTAATTTTATTTTAGCCATAATGTGTTGACATCACAAAGCAGGAATTTGAAAATCTAATTAGAGAATAAGTAGGTTTAAAGGGAAACAAGTTGCCAGTCATGTTGTCGGCAATCATTACATGTTTGAATATTTCTTCCTTTTTTTTTTTTTTTTTTTTCCTTACCATATTTCAGTTAATTAATCCAACCTTATCTTTGTTTATAGTGTTTTGCCATATTCTCTTATGTTTACTTGCCTTAAATGTTAAGTTATATCTTGTTTAGGAAAGCAATCTTGAAATCTCATTTATTTCATTTTATCTTGTTTATCTATTTGTTTATTTTTGGTTTTGTTCCTTTTTTTTATTTTATCTTAGAATCTTAAAGTTCTGACTTGTTTACATGTATCTGTTATAGAGTAGATCTTCCTGGTCAGATTTACAAGCTGCAATTCATTAAAACAAAAAAGAATCTATGGCTGAATATACATCAAGGAGAAGCCACAACAAGACTCATCATTTTAGGAACTATCAGAATTTTAATTACACTTACCCAATCTTGGTGGTCCTCATGGTGTAATGGTTATCATTAAGCAAAATGGACTAGGCAACTTGAGTTCAAATCCTGGACAAGACTATCTGTGTTTCACTTCAGATTTATACCCTTAGGAAAGGCATGAATCCATCCATTCTCCTTCCAGTTATGGGTAAATAGTAGGATAGGCTGGGCTCTATAGCCTTGGTACATTTTTAGGAACTCTCAGAATTTTAATTACACAGCGAGATGAGTTTACATTCTGGACAAGGCTGTTTTATTTTCACATAGCACTAATACACTTGGGAAAGGTATGAACCCAATTATTTTCCCTCCAGCTATGGGTAAATAGTAGGTATACTGTGTTGTATAGCCTTTGTCCATTTTAGGAACTCTTAGTTTTAATTTTACTTACCCAGTCTTGGTGGTCCTTATGGTGTAATGGTTATAAGTAAACAAAATGGACTTGGAAACTTGAGTTCAAATCCTGGAAAAGACTGTTTGGCTTTCACTTCATACTTATATCCTTAGAAGGTGTGTAGTGTAATGGCAAGAGTCATAGAAATGGGCTTATTGACGCAAGTTCAAATCCTAGATGAGGCTGCCTACATTTAACATAGCTCTAATACCCTTGGGAAAGGTATGCATCCACCTGCCCTCCCTCCAGCTATGGGTAAATAGGGGAGGCTGGGCTCTTTAATCTTGGTTAGGCAACCAATCTAGGAGAAGGAAAACTCTGAATTTAAACCTGTTAAATTCCGCTTAAAAAATTGACCTTGTGTCACATCCTGCTCATGCAGAGGGGTTGATAAATATGTACTTATACCCTTAGGAAAGGCATGAATCCATCGGTTCTCCTTCTAGCTATGGGTAAATAGTAGGGTAGGCTGGGCTCTATATCCTTGGTACATTTTAGCTCTCAGAATTTTAACTACACTTGAAGGCATGTGGTGTAATGGTTACCATCATAGAAAATGGACACGGCAAGATGAGTTCAAATTCTGAACAAGGTTGTTTGATTTTCACATAGCATTAATACATTTGGGAAAGGTATGAATCCAACTATTCTCATTAACATTTACTATATATATATACATATATATATACATATATATATATATGTGTGTGTGTGTGTGTGGAGTGGCCTATTATCAGTATTAGCTGGACAGCAAGGGAGTCTAGCCCCTTTTTGCTAGCTCTAGACCAGGGAATCTCTCTCTATCTCTCTTTATCTCTATTTCTCTCTATCTCTCTCTCTATCTCTCTCTCTCTATATATATATATATATATATATATATATATATGAAAGTAAGTAAACAAACGATGTGTTCATTTTTGATATGGCTTTTTAGCCAACAATTTTTGGAGGATATGGCTTTTTAGCTTGACTCCAAATATATATATATATATATATATATATATATATATATATATACAAGCAACATACATACACACACACACACACACATATATATATATATGATTTAGTAAGATATATGCTATAAATATTCACCTGCACTATTATTCGCTATATTATATAAAATACAATTTTTTTTTTTCTGTTTCTTTAGTAAATTATATTGATATCAAGATTTGAACACATTTGAATACTTTTCACAGGAATTGATTTTACACTTCATATTTCTTCAAATTAGGTTGACCAAATTATTTCCAAAAGAAAATTGCAGTATAACAATTTTCACCTTTCAATAACTTCATTTCCACCATTTTGTTTCATTTCTCAGAACAATTAATCAAATCAAAAAAAATCAAAGCAAAAACATTAACACAACGCACAGAGATTTAATGAAAACAAAAAAATGTTTCTTGACTCCAATATTAAATGCCTTTTATTTCTCATTTCTAAAAGGTGATTGGGATTTACATTTTGATGATTAATTATGCCAATTTGTAAAAACTTGTTACTTTTTGGTTATTGAATACTTTTATTTATGCTGTTTATAGAGAAATTTTGGGGAAGCAAGGACAAACACATATGTGACGTTCTCCTGTGGAAACTAGCACATGGACATGCCAATGTGGGTCATCTAGCAAGACCTACATTGACAAGCTTTGTGCAGATACTGGATGCTGTGCAGAGGACCTCCTGGGGACAACGAGTAATAGAGAAGGTTGGCGAGAGATTGTCCTGAATATCCATGCTAATTGTGAAACACGATGATGATGATAGAGAAATCCCTTGCTTACAATAAAAAATATACTGGATGCTGCGCAGAGGACCTCCTGGGGACAATGAGTAATAGAGAAGGTTGGCGAGAGATTATCCTGGATATCCATGCTAATTGTGCAACACAATGAGGATGACAGAGAAATCCCTTGCTTACAATAAAATAACTAGGAGTCAAATCAGCAATTGTACTCATATATGAGGGTCAGCTGAAAAGTTTTGTAAGGGTGGTCTAATGTTGGTATAAGCCTGATGAGATGTGTGTGTGATGTAATAGGTAAAGTGGTAATGTAGTTGTAGAAAGGTAGCTGTGTCAATAATAGTAACATAATAGAGAGGGAGAGTCAGGAATGTAAACTGGCATGTAAATTAGCACAGAAAAGTTTTATAAGGAAAATAAGAATTACAAAGGAAAAGTTTAAGGATGAATCATCATAAAGCCACATAGCATTGTTTCTATTGGATGAGAAGTGAGGTGTTATATACCTCTTGTTCTAGGTATATAAATTGTAGAATAATCATACTAAGTCCAATTACCGTCGAATTGGCAAGACAAGACAGCAAGCACTCGTAACCCAATACGATTCTGGTATGCTGTAAAGACCACTGCAAAGTGGCAGGATTTATGGAGCCTCAGAGGATCATACAAACCAAGCAGCCAATCAGGACTCAGGGAATGGAATCACCCAAATGCATGAGTGGACTGTTCTGAATTCCCATAAGTACCAGTTGTCTTGACACTGGTTCAGTTGTGCTTGGCCAGTCACATTGTTCAAACCAATTGTTGACTGATTGACGGACTGACTTCAATATAAATGACAAGAGAGAATTCTTAGGAGGGTTATGAGGAGATGGGAGACATTAGAGGAATTCATAAATGTCTCCCACATATCTACATCTTTATTTTACTTACTTGCATGTCATTTGAAGTTGCTGGTACCTTAGTCTGTTTCTTTCATAGCTGGGACAATTTTTCTAATTGGTCTGGTCTGACTTTAAGATGCTGGTTCACCATTAGCATCGACAACAAGAGGCTTATATTTCATGTGATCACTTTTCTTTATTTAGAACCTGACTTCTCAACCATGGCTGGAGTGAAGCAGACACCATGCTTACATCATGGCATCTCCCATTTAATTGCTCACTGGTTGACTAAGCTCTAGGCCGTCCATTCTCACAGTCAACCAGAAAGAAGGCCACATAAATGTTATCTGGTGCAAATCATCTAACCCTATGGATTTTGAATTTCAACGATTTTTAATTTAAAATCTAGCTACACTAACCATCCAAGGGTTTATTTAATTTTGGTGCACTTATTAACAAATTCCAACCTAATGATAAAAAATTGGGCCAAAAACTTAAAAGGATTGAGGAAAATCTCATTAGACAGGAGATGCATGTCCTGTTTAATAGTGTCTGCATATATAGTCGAAAAAATAGTCGAAAGTGCTTCGGTAAAAAAGTATGGTATATTTCCTCTACTAACTGGATCCCAAATTACAAAAAAAAACACAAGAAAAAAAACAACTAGAAGACTAGAAAGAATACAAATAAAGATCATAAAGAAGAAATATTCCATGGTCTTCAATAATATCTGCTTAAACAATAACTTTCTGCCAAAATACACAACATATATATGAACTTCTATTTATATACAGTGCATCTCGGTGACAATGTGGCATAATAGGTGAATTACACACTATTAAAATTATCATTAATTTGCAAATTGGACTGGAAATTGCTTTATAATCTAAATATCTTAATGCTAAATGTGCTATTTTTGCCATGTTGTAGTAACATACATACAAAAATTGGATCGTAATGATATAGATGGGGAGTAAACCCGAAAACAAATCAGGAGCCGGAGTCCTAAGGTGATGTGATGCTGAAATCCAGTATTACTCATCAACTCCTGCAACACTACCGTTGCCAAACTGCATTGGTACCTCATGTTTCTTTGGATCAGAGTGGCAGTGTGGAGAGGGGGATTTGCTGCATGGGCAACAGTTTATCCTCCATATGAACCTGCCCAGGCTATGTAGTTCAAGTTTTTAAAAATAAATTAAAAAATAAATTAAAAAATAAACAAAAAAACTTTGACACTACTCCATCATCTCTCGTAGAGGGAAGGCTGCTAACCAACCAACCAATGATATAGATTTTGCTTGTAACAGCACCCCAGGCATAAAGCCTAATTGCTCAGAGCATTTAGAAATGAAACCACTTTTTTTATTTTCTAAATGTGAAAATATGGTTTTAAAAGAAAATAAAACTTGCTGATGATACTTTCCCACTCAGCCTATTCACAGGAGAGAGAGCAAAATTGGTGATGACATATTAAATGGTAGCAGAACAGAAGACATTAATCCCTGCTGAACATATTAAGACTACATCTGCTGCACTCATGAAGAAAACCATGGAAATGGTAAGACATGTTACTATATTGGATTTGAAATACTGTGAATAGTTTTTCTTGTATCCTTTTTTTGTGAATTATTTGACTTTTCTTTTCTTTTTTTTAAATAATTTTTGAAATGGAATTTTATGCAGTGGGAGAAATAGACCAGAATATTTTTTTCTGGAAACCTGAAAATATTAGAAAATGAACAAAGCTGGTTTTATTTATAGAAGAAATGATTAGGATATTTTTTTTTAACAGGAAAGTATTTTTTTATCAAAAGAACTTTATTCAAAAATGAAGTAAGTCACAGTTACAGAGGTATGGTAGCAATTTATAAACACCTTGACAGCAGTGGTTCAATTCTTTCATAGAATTTACTAAGCTTTGTTTAGTCAGACACACAGGCCTCAGAATCCGCACAGAACCTGTTGTTCCCAAATGGTCACCTATCTAAGCATAGAACAAGCTTAACACTACTTAACTTTGGTAATCTAGTGAGTGTTACATGATTTATGAGCAGCCATAAATTATGAACGTATCTGTAGTTAGAATTTTGAATAGGGTTTATAGACTTAAAATAATGGGGTCTTATGGAAAGTTATTCACTTGTTATGGACGGTTAGTAACCTTTTACTTGACCCCTTGAAGGCGCATGATTGGACGCATGGGAATAGTTTTTAGTTTAGTTACAGATGCGAGCTGGTACCCTAGCAGAGAGAATGTCTCTGAAGGTTCATAACTCACTTGCAGCAGAAAAATGGGTAGGGATAGAAATAAAAGCTTGATCAAGAAACAACCAAGTCCTGTTGTATTATCATGAATAATGAGCAGCCCAGCACAAAGAAGTCCAACAGATCAGAGAAAATGGTCGACAATATAGAACCAGTAAACAAGTTAGCAGGAACTGGCAGTAAGTAAGCAGAAAAGCTACCACTATAAGCAAATATTAAGAGTAATATTTGCAAGGGATAGAGTTCCTCAGATGTTAGTTTCTGATAATGCCAAAGATTTTGCGATGAAAATTTGTGCTTGTGGCTGAGGCATACTGCATGTGTCCCTTATAAAATGCCACCCCACCACTCCATTAAATGGAATCGCAGAATGACTGGTGCAAACTTTGAAAATTGGACAAAGAGCATTTTCTCATATAATAATAATATAGAGACTTACTTACCAAAATTATTATTGAGCTATCAAACAATTCCACATGCCAGTAGAATACAAAGTCTTCTGTATTAATGGGTAGCCAGATTAGAGCTCCAATGAATGAAGGAGTATGGTATAAAAAAAGAAAGAATCAAATGCTGAGAAGGCGAATTTCATATAACAAAAGGACACAACACAGCAATATCAATAAAAAAAACGGCAAAAATAACTTGCTCATGAGGATCAGTTTAGAATTAGAATAGACCCGATGAAATAGAAATGGAATCTGAATGAGGAGGAAGGGGCAAGTGAATGCAGTGATGAAAATGAAGAATCAATGGATGAGAAGGGGTATAATAAAAAAAAAATAGAACAACTGAAACTTACGCTTTCATCAATCCCGTATTTCATTGTTGAATTTTCCTAATTTAACTATTTAGTTAAAATAGGAAGTAAAGAATAAAATTACAGTTATTTATTCTTGTTAAATGGATTTCTTTTAAGATTCATCCTTGAGAATTTTACTCATATTCATTAAGATAAAACCAAACAATTAGAAATCAATAATACCAAGCACATATTTATTAATAAAATTTTAATAACAATTTAATGCAAATTAGCCTTCTCATTCACACTGTAAATCGCTATTTTTTTGTATATTAAATACAATTGCATGTTATTAGCATGTAGATTCGGTCAACAGTATCAATAATATGAAACAATTTTATTAATATTGGGGTTTAAATTAAATTAAAATAAAATCATGAAGATGTGACATAAAAAACTAAGGGAATTGAGACTTGAGTAGTGATAAAGTTTTCGGTTACAGACAGACAAACATACAATCTCCATTATAATAAGATATCATCATCATCATCATCAGATTGTCATCCATAGTGGAGAGACATGTAACCTATCTCCTGTATGTAATTCTGTCTTCCTATCAAATTGCACCAATTATCTCAGGTGATGGGTTTATATAGAGATATAGTTATCCTAAGAGAGTTTGTTTCTTATCAAATTACATGTGTTTTATTGAGTGTGTAATTTCTATGAGTAACCAACCGTGAAGGCTGCTGAGGATTTTATCTTGCTGCAATAATTATGACTCAAGTGTAAAAGTTGAAACTAGATATCAATAAACCTTGGGGCTTTCGTTCAGATTTCAATACCAGGTCAGAAATAGTAGTTAAACATCAATCTATTTTCTGTCTGAATTTATGAAACGTAGAATTAACATTATTATACCTAATTTATTTGAACTGGAGTCTTCATCTTTGTTATTATAGTTACAATATTTTGGAATTGTACTCATTAGTCTCTTGAAGCAGTAATGTTCTTGGAACTGGAGTGGACATGCAATAAAATTTGCAAAGTCTACAAATACATCAAATTGATCTTAATAGTTTATAGGAAAAATAAAAGAATTAGGCAATAAATTTAGTTATAAAGAGATATCAGTTAATTTACAGACATGAATTATTCCTTTCATCTTAATTTCTGATGTCTTTATTGCTTCACTCATACTGTTATTCTATGATCATTAGAAATAGCATTGATTAGATTAAACAAAAAAATATAACAAACCTCTAAGAAGTCAAATTCTGGTACCTAAACTGCTTCTCTGTGATTGCTGCCTTATTGATTAGGCTATGAAAGCCAAATGGTAGTAGTCATCAAAATCTAGCCATATTGCTATATTCCTTATTTCTCAAACACCAATACATCATCTTCAGTTATACCATGTGTGTCAAAAAAGTTTGATTTTTTGTACTTTTTGACACACTTGTATTCTGAAAAAAAATTATGTTCCATTCATCTTCATTTCTTCTCTTGGTAAATACAGCTTTAAACTCGTACTTTTTTGACACACCTTGTATTCTGAAAGTTCATGTATGGAACTTTTTTTTTTTTCAGAATACAAGGTGTGTCAAAAAGTACAAAATCTCAATACTTTTTGACACACATTATATAACTGAAGATGATGTATTTTTTGAGAATAAGGAATAATATCAATATGGCTAGATTTTGATGACTACTACCATTTGGCTTTATAGCCTAATCAATAGGCAGCATCCAGAAGAAGCAGTTAGGTACCAGAATACTCTTAGAGGTTTGTTAATTTTTTTGTTTATCTAATCAATGCTGTTACTAATGATCATAGAAAACAGTATGAGTGAAGCAATAAAGACATCAGAAATTAAGATGAAAGAATAATAATTCATGTCTGTAAATTAACTGATATCTCTTTAATAAACTAAATTTATGCCTATTCTTTATTTTTCCTATAAACTATTAAAGATCAATTGATGTATTTGTAGGACTTTGCAAATTTTATGCATGTCCACAGTTCCAAGAACATTACTGCTTCAAGAAGACTAATGAGTACAATTCCAAAATATTGTACATAATAAAAGATAAGACTCCAGTTCATAATTAGGGTATAATAATGTAATTCTACGTTTCATAAATTCAGACAGAAAATAGATTGATGTTTAACTACTATTCTGACCTGGTATTGAAATCTGAACGAAAGCCCAAAGGTTTATTGATATCTAGTTTCAACTTTTACACTTGAGTCATAATTATTGCAGCAGATATAAAATCCTCAGCACCTTCACGGTTGGTTACTCATAGAAATTACACTCAATGAATTAAAAAATGTAATTTGATAAGAAAAACTCTCTTAGGATAACTATATCTCTATATAAACCCATCACCTGAGAATAATTGGTGCAATTTGATAGGAAGACAGAATTAATACAGGAATAGGTTACATGTCTCCACTATGGATGACAATCTGATGATGATGATGATGATCTTATTATAAATGGAGATTGTATGTTTGTCTGTCTGTAACCGAAACTTTATCACTACTCAAGTCTCAATTCCCTTAGTTTTTTATGTCACATTCTTCATGATTTTATTAATTTATTTAAACCCCAATTATTAATAAAATTGTTTCATATTATTGATACTGTTGACCGAATCTACATGCTAATAACATGCAATTGTATTTATATATACAAAAAAATAGCGATTTACAGTGTGAATGAGAAGGCTAATTTGCATTAAATTGTTATTAAAATTTTTATTTTAAAAAATATGTGCTTGGTATTATTGATTTCTAATTGTTTGGTTTTATCTTAATGAATATGAGTAAATTTTCAAGGATGAATCTTAAAAAATCCATTTAACAAGAATAAATAACTGTAATTTTATTCTTTACTTCCTATTTAACTAAATAGTTAAATTAGGAAATTCAACAATGAAATACGGGATTGATGAAAGCGTAAGTTTCAGTTGTTCTATTTTTTTTTATTATACCCCTTCTCATCCATTGATTCTTCATTTTCATCACTGCATTCACTTGCCCCTTCCTCCTCATTCAGATTCCATTTCTATTTCATCGGTTCTATTCTAATTCTAAACTGATCCTCATGAGCAAGTATATTTTGCCGTTTTTTTTATTGATATTGCTGTGTTGTGTCCTTTTTGTTATATGAAATTCGCCTTCTCAGCATTTGATTCTTTCTTTTTTTATACCATACTCCTTCATTCATTGGAGCTCTAATCTGGCTACCCATTAATACAGAAGGACTTTGTATTCTACTGGCATGTGGAATTGTTTGATAGCTCAATAATAATTTTGGTAAGTAAGTCTCTATATTATTATTATATGAGAAAATGCTCTTTGTCCAATTTTCAAAGTTTGCACCAGTCATTCTGCGATTCCATTTAATTGGGAGTGGTGGGGTGGCATTTTATAAGGGACACATGCAGTATGCCTCAGCCACAAGCACAAATTTTCATCGCAAAATTCTTGGGCATTATCAGAAACTAACATCTGAGGAACTCTATCCCTTGCAAATATTACTCTTAATATTTGCTTTATAGTGGTAGCTTTTCTGCTTACTTACTGCCAGTTCCTGCTAACTTGTTTACTGGTTCTATATTGTCGACCATTTTCTCTGATCTGTTGGACTTCTTTGTGCTGGGCTGCTCATTATTCATGATAATACAACAGGACTTGGTTGTTTCTTGATCAAGCTTTTATTTCTATCCTACCATTTTTCTGCTGCAAGTGAGTTATGAACCTTCAGAGACATTCTCTCTGCTAGGGTACCAGCTCGCATCTGTAACTAAACTAAAACTATTCCATGCGTCCAATCATGCGCCTTCAAGGGGTCAAGTAAAGGTTACTAACCGTCCATAACAAGTGAATAACTTTCCATAAGACCCCATTATTTTAAGTCTATAAACCCTATTCAAAATTCTAACTACAGATACGTTCATAATTTATGGCTGCTCATAAATCATGTAACACTCACTAGATTACCAAAGTTAAGTAGTGTTAAGCTTGTTCTATGCTTAGATAGGTGACCATTTGGGAACAACAGGTTCTGTGCGGATTCTGAGGCCTGTGTGTCTGACTAAACAAAGCTTAGTAAATTCTATGAAAGAATTGAACCACTGCTGTCAAGGTGTTTATAAATTGCTACCATACCTCTGTAACTGTGACTTACTTCATTTTTGAATAAAGTTCTTTTGATAAAAAAAATACTTTCCTGTTAAAAAAAAATATCCTAATCATTTCTTCTATAAATAAAACCAGCTTTGTTCATTTTCTAATATTTTTCAGGTTTCCAGAAAAAAAATATTCTGGTCTATTTCTCCCACTGCATAAAATTCCATTTCAAAAAATTATTTAAAAAAAAAGAAAAGAAAAGTCAAATAATTCACAAAAAAAGGATACAAGAAAAACTATTCACAGTATTTCAAATCCAATATAGTAACATGTCTTACCATTTCCATGGTTTTCTTCATGAGTGCAGCAGATGTAGTCTTAATATGTTCAGCAGGGATTAATGTCTTCTGGTTCTGCTACCATTTAATATGTCATCACCAATTTTGCTCTTCTCTCCTGTGAATAGGCTGAGTGGGAAAGTATCATCAGCAAGTTTTATTTTCTTTTAAAACCATATTTTCACATTTAGAAAATAAAAAAAAGTGGTTTCATTTCTAAATGCTCTGAGCAATTAGGCTTTATGCTGGGGTGCTGTTACAAGCAAAATCTATATCATTGGTTGTTGGTTAGCAGCCTTCCCTCTACGAGAGATGATGGAGTAGTGTCAAAGTTTTTTTGTTTATTTTTTAATTTATTTTTTAATTTATTTTTAAAAACTTGAACTACATAGCCTGGGCAGGTTCATATGGAGGATAAACTGTTGCCCATGCAGCAAATCCCCCCTCTCCACACTGCCACTCTGATCCAAAGGAAACATGAGGTACCAATGCAGTTTGGCAACGGTAGTGTTGCAGGAGTTGATGAGTAATACTGGATTTCAGCATCACATCACCTTAGGGACTCCGGCTCCTGATTTGTTTTCGGGGTTTACTCCCCATCTATATCATTACGATCCAATTTTTGTATGTATGTTACTACAACATGGCAAAAATAGCACATTTTAGCATTAAGATATTTAGATTATAAAGCAATTTCCAGTCCAATTTGCAAATTAATGATAATTTTAATAGTGTGTAATTCACCTATTATGCCACATTGTCACCGAGATGCACTGTATATAAATAGAAGTTCATATATATGTTGTGTATTTTGGCAGAAAGTTATTGTTTAAGCAGATATTATTGAAGACCATGGAATATTTCTTCTTTATGATCTTTATTTGTATTCTTTCTAGTCTTCTAGTTGTTTTTTTTCTTGTGTTTTTTTTTGTAATTTGGGATCCAGTTAGTAGAGGAAATATACCATACTTTTTTACCGAAGCACTTTCGACTATTTTTTCGACTATATATGCAGACACTATTAAACAGGACATGCATCTCCTGTCTAATGAGATTTTCCTCAATCCTTTTAAGTTTTTGGCCCAATTTTTTATCATTAGGTTGGAATTTGTTAATAAGTGCACCAAAATTAAATAAACCCTTGGATGGTTAGTGTAGCTAGATTTTAAATTAAAAATCGTTGAAATTCAAAATCCATAGGGTTAGATGATTTGCACCAGATAACATTTATGTGGCCTTCTTTCTGGTTGACTGTGAGAATGGACGGCCTAGAGCTTAGTCAACCAGTGAGCAATTAAATGGGAGATGCATGATGTAAGCATGGTGTCTGCTTCACTCCAGCCATGGTTGGAGAAGTCAGGTTCTAAATAAGAAAGTGATCACATGAAATATAAGCCTCTTGTTGTCGATGCTAATGGTGAACCAGCATCTTAAAGTCAGACCAGACCAATTAGAAAATTGTCCCAGCTATGAAAGAAACAGACTAAGGTACCAGCAACTTCAAATGACATGCAAGTAAGTAAAATAAAGATGTAGATATGTGGGAGACATTTATGAATTCCTCTAATGTCTCCATCTCCTCATAACCCTCCTAAGAATTCTCTCTTGTCATTTATATTGAAGTCAGTCCGTCAATCAGTCAACAATTGGTTTGAACATGTGACTGGCCAAGCACAACTGAACCAGTGTCAAGACAACTGGTACTTATGGGAATTCAGAACAGTCCACTCATGCATTTGGGTGATTCCATTCCCTGAGTCCTGATTGCTGCTTGGTTTGTATGATCCTCTGAGGCTCCATAAATCCTGCACTTTGCAGTGGTCTTTACAGCATACCAGAATCGTATTGGTTACGAGTGCTTGCTGTCTTGTCTTGCAATTCGACGGTAATTGGACTTAGTATGATTATTCTACAATTTTATATACCTAGAACAAGAGGTATAAACACCTCACTTCTCATCCAATAGAAACAATGCTATGTGGCTTTATGATGATTCATCCTTAAACTTTTCCTTTGTAATTCTTATTTTCCTTATAAAACTTTTCTGTGCTAATTTACATGCCAGTTTACATTCCTGACTCTCCTCTCTATTATGTTACTATTATTGACACAGCTACCTTTCTACAACTACATTACCACTTTACCTATTACATCACACACACATCTCATCAGGCTTATACCAACATTAGACCACCCTTACAAAACTTTTCAGCTGACCCTCATATATGAGTACAATTGCTGATTTGACTCCTAGTTATTTTATTGTAAGCAAGGGATTTCTCTGTCATCCTCATTGTGTTGCACAATTAGCATGGATATCCAGGATAATCTCTCGCCAACTTATTACTCATTGTCCCCAGGAGGTCCTCTGCGCAGCATCCAGTAATTTTTTTATTGTAAGCAAGGGATTTCTCTATCATCATCATCGTGTTTCACAATTAGCATGGATATTCAGGACAATCTCTCGCCAACCTTCTCTATTACTCGTTGTCCCCAGGAGGTCTCTGCACAGCATCCAGTATCTGCACAAAGCTTGTCAATGTAGGTCTTGCTAGATGACCCACATTGGCATGTCCATGTGCTAGTTTCCACAGGAGAACGTCACATATGTGTTTGTCCTTGCTTCCCCAAAATTTCTCTATAAACAGCATAAATAAAAGTATTCAATAACCAAAAAGTAACAAGTTTTTACAAATTGGCATAATTAATCATCAAAATGTAAATCCAATCACCTTTTAGAAATGAGAAATAAAAGGCATTTAATATTGGAGTCAAGAAACATTTTTTGTTTTCATTAAATCTCTGTGCGTTGTGTTAATGTTTTTGCTTTGATTTTTTTTGATTTGATTAATTGTTCTGAGAAATGAACAAAAATGGTGGAAATGAAGTTATTGAAAGGTGAAAATTGTTATACTGCAATTTTCTTTTGGAAATAATTTGGTCAACCTAATTTGAAGAAATATGAAGTGTAAAATCAATTCCTGTGAAAAGTATTCAAATGTGTTCAAATCTTGATATCAATATAATTTACTAAAGAAACAGAAAAAAAAATTGTATTTTATATAAATATAGCGAAAATAGTGCAGGTGAATATTTATAGCATATATCTTACTAAATCATATATATATATATGTGTGTGTGTGTGTGTGTATGTATGTTTGCTTGTATAATATATATATATTATATATATATATATATATATTATTTGGAGTCAAGCTAAAAAGCCATATCCTCCAAAAATTGTTGGCTAAAAAGCCATATCAAAAATGAACACATCGTTTGTTTACTTACTTTCATATATATATATATATTATATATATATTATATAGAGAGAGAGAGATAGAGAGAGAGATAGAGAGAAATAGAGATAAAGAGAGATAGAGAGAGATTCCCTGGTCTAGAGCTAGCAAAAAGGGGCTAGACTCCCTTGCTGTCCAGCTAATACTGATAATAGGCCACTCCACACACACACACACACATATATAATATATGTATATATATATGTATATAATATAGTAAATGTTTAATGAGAATAGTTGGATTCATACCTTTCCCAAATGTATTAATGCTATGTGAAAATCAAACAACTTGTTCAGAATTTGAACTCATCTTGCGTGTCCATTTCTATGATGGTAACCATTACACCACATGCCTTCAAGTGTAGTTAAAATTCTGAGAGCTAAAATGTACCAAGGATATAGAGCCCAGCCTACCCTACTATTTACCCATAGCTAGAAGGAGAACGGATGGATTCATGCCTTTCCTAAGGGTATAAGTACATATTTATCAACCCCTCTGCATGAGCAGGATGTGACACAAGGTCAATTTTTTAAGCGGAATTTAACAGGTTTAAATTCAGAGTTTTCCTTCTCCTAGATTGGTTGCCTAACCAAGATTAAAGAGCCCAGCCTCCCCTATTTACCCATAGCTGGAGGGAGGGCAGGTGGATGCATACCTTTCCCAAGGGTATTAGAGCTATGTTAAATGTAGGCAGCCTCATCTAGGATTTGAACTTGCGTCAATAAGCCCATTTCTATGACTCTTGCCATTACACTACACACCTTCTAAGGATATAAGTATGAAGTGAAAGCCAAACAGTCTTTTCCAGGATTTGAACTCAAGTTTCAAGTCCATTTTGTTTACTTATAACCATTACACCATAAGGACCACCAAGACTGGGTAAGTAAAATTAAAACTAAGAGTTCCTAAAATGGACAAAGGCTATACAACAGTTACCTACTATTTACCCATAGCTGGAGGGAAAATAATTGGGTTCATACCTTTCCCAAGTGTATTAGTGCTATGTGAAAATAAAACAGCCTTGTCCAGAATGTAAACTCATCTCGCTGTAATTAAAATTCTGAGAGTTCCTAAAAATGTACCAAGGCTATAGAGCCCAGCCTATCCTACTATTTACCCATAACTGGAAGGAGAATGGATGGATTCATGCCTTCCTAAGGTATAAATCTGAAGTGAAACACAAGATAGTCTTGTCAGGATTTGAACTCAAGTTGCCTAGTCCATTTTGCTTAATGATAACCATTACACCATGAGGACCACCAAGATTGGGTAAGTGTAATTAAAATTCTGATAGTTCCTAAAATGATGAGTCTTGTTGTGGCTTCTCCTTGATGTATATTCAGCCATAGATTCTTTTTTTGTTTTAATGAATTGCAGCTTGTAAATCTGACCAGGAAGATCTACTCTATAACAGATACATGTAAACAAGTCAGAACTTTAAGATTCTAAGATAAAATAAAAAAAAAAAGGAACAAAACCAAAAATAAACAAATAGATAAACAAGATAAAATGAAATAAATGAGATTCAAGATTGCTTTCCTAAACAGATATAACTTAACATTTAAGGCAAGTAAACATAAGAGAATATGGCAAAAACTATAAACAAAGATAAGGTTGGATTAATTAACTGAAATATGGTAAGGAAAAAAAAAAAAAAAAGGGAAGAAATATTCAAACATGTAATGATTGCCGACAACATGACTGGCAACTTGTTTCCCTTTAACCTACTTATTCTCTAATTAGATTTCAAATTCTGCTTTGTGATGTCAACACATTATGGCTAAATAAAATTAATTAAAATTTCTCTGAGATGTGACAGACAAATGGGCCATTTTGAATTTAGTTCTATTGATCATATTTTGACATTTTGGCATTTGTGGTGCTCTCATCTAAAGTCATCAGTCTTTTACGATTACTAAATGCTTGGGTTTCAGAATAGGAATAGGCACTGAAACTTTTGCCAGAAATTTATTATTATTATTCATGCTGATTTAAGATATTCTATTCTGATACCATAAAGCCCTTTTCATCAATTTCTCCAATCCCCATCCCCATTATATATATATATATATATATATATAATATATATATATGATAAGTTGTAAACACGAATGGAATGGCTTTTTTGCCGACAATTTTTGGGAGAATATGTCTTAATTGGAGTCGTACCTAATTTTGAAAATTAATTAATTAATAATGAATTAGGTGGGAATACCTATTTAAAATGTATGGCTAAACAAATCGAGAAAAATCAATCTCTGTATGTACATTTCGGCCTATTAAAAAAGCCATTCCAAACATACCGTGTTTACAACTTATCATATCGTCGTGTAATAAAAGTCACTGAAGAGGAATATTAACCTACTCTAAACAAATCGTAAAATCTAGGAAGTTCGTTTGGTGTAGGGGTTGTGATATCGGCTGTCAGCTTGGCAGTCCGGTTTCAAATCACGCACAGGGCGGCCTTCCTATCTATAGCTCTGCTGATGAGGCCTAATAGGCCGAAATGTACATAAGAGATTGATTTTTCTCGATTTGTTTAGCCATACATTTAAATAGGCATTCCCGCTAATTCATTATTAATTAATTAATTTTCAAATTAGGTACGACTCCAATTAAGCAATATTCTCCAAATAATATATATATATATATAGAGAAGAGATAGATAGATAGATATAGATAGATAGATAAAGAGAATGGCTTATATATATATAGCCAGTACAGCAAGCAGCAGCAAGTTAGATAAATAGATAGGTAGATAGATATGAAGAGACTGAGATCGGTAGATATGAAGAGACTGGATAGATAGATAGGTAGATATGAAGACATAGATAGATAGGTAGATATGAGAGACTGAGATAGATAGATATGAAGAGACTGAGATAGATAGATATGAAGAGACTGAGATAGATAGGTAGATAGATATGAAGAGACTGAGATAGATAGGTAGATAGATATGAAGAGACTGGATAGATAGGTAGATAGATGAAGAGACTGAGATAGATAGGTAGATATGAAGAGCTGGATAGATAGGTAGATAATGGCTATATATATATATATATATATATATATATATATTCAGCCTCTGTAGTATCCTCTTCTTTTTCCATCTTCTTTCCCTTTCTTTATCACTAAGGAATCAATGGCTTTTGGCATACTTATCACTGTGTCAGTGGAACATTTTGGCAAATAAGGCATCTCCTTCTCTGGAAGGGATATGCATGTGGGGGTTTGGGGACTGTTTGTAAATTCCTATTCACTTGTTACTCTTTTCATGAGTTCACCATCTCGTTCATTTGGATAAGGTGAATTCGTTGGATGGAGTCACTCAATCTACCCAGAGAGAATGCCATCACAACAAGTGAAAATGCTTCACTTAAAATTAAGAATTAAGTTACCATATTAGAACAAGCATGAAAAGATAGATAGATATGCTGAGAGTGGGATAGATAGATAGATATGAAGAGACATAGATAGATAGATAGATAGATAGATATGAAGAGACATAGATAAATAGATAGATATGAAGAGATTGAGATAGATTGAAGAGAGTGAAATACATAGATAGATATGAAGAGTGGGATTACATAGATATATATGAAGAGAGTGGGATAGATATATAAATATTGAAGATAGATAGATAGATAGATATGAAGAGATAAATACTAGATAGATGATGAAGAGTAGTGGGATACAATAGAATAGATATTGAAAGAGTGGGATACATAGATAGATATGAAGAGAGTGGATTAATAGATAGATATGAAGAGGTGGAATACCAATTAGATAGATATAAAGAGAGTGGGATACATCGATAGATAGTGAAGAGAGTGGGATACATAGATAGATATGAAAGAGAAGTGGGATTCATAGATAGATATAAGAGAGTGAGATATATAGATAGATATGAAAGAGTGGGATAGATAGATAGATATGAAGAGAGTGGGATAGATAGAGAGATATGAAGAGAGTGGATAGATAGAGAGATATGAAGAGAGTGAGATAGATAGAAGAAGTATGAAGAGAGTGGGATAGAGAGATATGAAGAGGGTGGGATAGATAGATATGAAGAGGGTGGGATAGATGATTGAAGAGGGTGGATAGATAGATATGAAGAAGAGTGAGATAGATAATAATATGAAAGAGAGTGAGATAGATAGAGAGATAGAAGAGAGTGAGATAGATAGAGAGATATGAAAGAGTGAGATAGAATAGAGAGATATGAAGAGGTGAAGATAGATAGAGAGATATGAAAGAGTGAGATAGATAGAGAAGATGAAGAGAGTGAAGAATAGATAGATCTGGAGATATGAAGGAGGTGGATAGATAGATAGATATGAGAGAGTGGGATAGATAGAAGAGATATGAAGAGAGTGGGATAGATAGAGAAAATGAAGAGATGAGATAGTTAGAGAGATATGAAGAGAGTGGATAGATAGAGAGATATGAAGAGAGAGTGGGATATAGATAGGAGAGATATAAGAGAGTGGGGATAGAGAGAGAGATATGTAGTAGGATGAGATACTGATAGAGAGGATATGAAGAGATGTGTGATAGGATAGAGAGATATGAATGAGAGGAGATAGAGTAGATGATAGTGAATGAGAGTGGGATATGATAGAGGATCTTGAAGAAGTGGGATAGGAAGAAGATATAAGAAGTGAGATATGATAGATGAGTATATGAGAGAGATGGGATATGAGTAGGAGAGATATGAATGTTAGAGGTGGGATAGAATTAGGAGGAGATAGTGATATGTAGGAGTGTGTGAGTGAGAGAGATATAGAAAGGTAGTGAGTATAGATGACAGATAGGTATGAGAAGAGTGGCTAGATAGATAGATAGGTATGAAAAGAGGAGCAGATAGAGTAGATAGGTATAAGTAGGTTGGATGTGATTATAGATAGATAGATATGGGGTTGATGTTAAGAGATGAAGAATAGATATGATAGAGTTGGTATCGTAAGAGAGGAGATAGATAGAAGATAGATTAGTAGAAGAGAGATAGGATTAGGATGAGTAGGTATGAATGTAGATGTGAGATTATAGGTATGAAGAGGAATAATAGGTATGGAATGAGAGTGAGGATAGCGTAGGGTATCGGTTAATGTAGGAGTGGAGATATGGATAGGGTAGAGGAGGATGAGTGAGGATAGGGATGATGGTGAGTGAGAAGATATGAAAGAATTGGTATTATTGAGATGGAGAGATTAGATAGATTAGAAGATTCAAGAGAAAAGGAATGGTAGATGAATTGTATATTATCATTTGTACAATTCTTTGTGGCTATATGTTATGTCAAACTGATTTATGGAGGTGTAGACAAGTCATGTGACAGTTGGTAATGGGAGTGTTCCAATGGGGCTGAAATGTACATTACAGAGATTAACGTTTGTCTCGAATTTTGGTTTTAGCTTACAGTTTGACGGTTAGGCCGCTAATTCATTAATATCAGATTAATTAATTTTCAAAAAATTAGGTATGACTTTCAATTAAGCACTATATCTCCCAAAAATAACATTAATGTAAAAATTTTAAAAAAACCATAAAATCTTCTCATTGTTTAATATTTACTCTTTCATATTCTTTATATATTTTCTAAACATTAAGATTAATACGCAACACAAATATGGTCAAGAGAGAATATGTGAGTATGGCATCAAATTATGGTGTCGACAATAGTGTGTGCACGATGGTGAAAATGATCCTGTCGTAATGCAAGCAGATATGATTTCGAGATCGACTGTTTAAGTAAGCTATCAAGGAAGGAAGGTCCTGAGGTAGGGTGGCAAGTTCAGGGTCTTTTGGAAGCCACCGATGTCTATATTCAATTTTAGATGGGGTTGTACTCTCATGATGATGAATGTTAGAACAGATAAAGGAGCGAGGGCAAGTAATAAGGATAGGAGTAAACAAATAGATCAAAATATTGAAAAATGTTCGGAATAAATGGTCATAGGAGTCGGTAAAGCATAGCTTAGCAAGCTAGATATGGATAGGGTATGAAGAGACTGAGATAGGTTAGATAGAGTATGAAGTGTGAGATATGGATTAGATAGGATGAATAGATGTGAAGTGGCTGAGATAGATAGATAGATAGTTATGATGTGAAGTGCTGAGATAGATATGATAGATAGATAGATAGATGTGAAGTGGCTGAGATAGATAGATAGATATGATAGATAGATGTGAGTGCTGGAAGATAGAGTAGATTTGAGATAGATTGTTGATATGAGAGACTGAAGGAATGATAGTATAGGTAGGATTAGATGTGAAGTGGCTGAGGATTAGGTAGATTGATATGAAGAGACTGAGATAAGAGATAGATATGAAGTGCTGAAATAGGTAGATAGATATGAGGTGGGCTGGTAGATGAGTGAGATATGAAGTGCTGAGATAGATGAGATAGTAATGGAGACTTGAGGATTAGAATAGTGTATGTTGATGCCTAGAGGTAATGGCATATAAAGGGGTACTGCTCTCAGCTCCGCTCAGAGCTCCATTGTAACTGTAGCCATTGAGGGATGCAGGCATGACCCAGGGACACTAATGAACGAGTCAACTACGGATTCTTCCTGTTGCACATGCGCAGTAGTAAATAGGTTTAAGGAGTTGCAGAAGGCATTAGGGTTGGATCGATATAGGTCTACGGCTTAACATGACTAGCTCATATTGATGGAGGTGGTACGTCTTTCTGATCTATCTGCGTAGGTCTATAGATAACCTAAAAGGAAGACAAACAAAAAGTACTTATATAAAATGGAAGCGGTGTGGTTAATCCTTAGAGTCACAGGAATGAACTCGTCAACCCGGAGTCAGATATCGCTGGACGAGTGCTGTTGCATTTTAATTATAGCGCTAAAATCCTTGGGAGAAGGTATGCGAATGGCAACTCTCTCCCTCCTCGAGCGTGGTAATTGTGGCGGCAGAACTGGGCTCGTTAACTCGTGGCAAGGTAACCAAGTCTAGGAAGAGGTAAACACTAATAAATTCAAAATTGGTTAAGCTTTCTGGTAAGAAATGACCTTGGTGGTTGCATCCTTGCTGGCGTGCAGAGGGGTGTAAATATATATATATATAATGTGATATCTAAATCCCATCAGTCTTATGGAGCAGCGAGCAAGCACTCCAGCAAGGATCTCAGTGTCTGCACACAGCTTTTTGAGTATTGATCAGCTCATTCAGACACTGTATGAAATGTGTGGAGGACTCGCCAAAGAGAGTTGTGATGTACCAAATATGGCGCTAGTAGGTGATAGAGTGTCCCTGGTGAACCATGCTGTCTACATGACTGATGATTTTGATAAGTCTACCAAATCTACAAATAGAAAAACAAGGATTATATTAAAATAATAGTGTTGGATTTATAACATAATAGCAGTGACTGGAGTTGGAAGCTTGCTACTATGATTCGCGAGTGCCAAGCACGTAGCCACGATGCCACATGCCTCCCCCGACCAGAAGAGAGAAGATACAATTGTGTTGGTTGGTTTGGTTGGGTTGTTTACAGCAGGTCATAGCGGTGTCGATTTTGGGTCATTTTGATACTGGGACAGGACATTTTTGTTGTAATTCATTACTTATGGGGTACATTCGATATTTTTGAAGAACATATTAAATCATTTTTAAACACAGTTATTTTGCTATAGAGTCCCTTTTTGTGTTTTTCGTGTTCTATTCTCAACTGTCATAGATGGTGAACCTAACAGAGTCTCGAGACGTGGGAGCCTGGGCGAAATGGTGACACATTCATCAGAGGCTCAGAATTGGTGGACTTCACTATCAGATAGAGTTAAACGTCACACGCACTCATAAGAGCCATCTCGAGCCACTGCTTCTGATGCACATTTTATGATAAACGTAGGAAATTGGACTCGTCCCCCCGGAGTTAATCCTGGACGTGGTAATGTTTATTTCACTTAGCGCTAATGACCCTTGGGGAGGTATGAATTTCTAAACTCTCCTCCAGCTATAGGTAAATAGTAGGTCAGACGGGCTCTTAACCTGGTTAGGCAACCGGTCTATGGAGAAAGAAAACTCTGAATCAAACCTGTTAACCACTTAAGAAATTGGAACTTGGTCAATCCGCTTGTGCGAAGGGGGTTGGTAAATATATATATGATAATAGGGCATACGGTGTGGATATCATATAGGTGCAGGGCTTGACATGACCAGCTGATTGATTTGAGGGATCTTCCGACCACCCGTCTAGCCTAGAGGAATGGCGGCTGCAAAGTGGAGTGATTGCATGTTAAAGACTGCGCAGCACTAGATTCTGTCTTAAGTATCATGGGGTCCACCACTCACAAACAACGGTGGCCCTATTTGGGGATTTACCTCTCTGCAATGTGTATTCTTCTGCCCCAACAACAGGGCAAATAATTGTTGTAAATTACATTTTAAGTTACTGGTGTTTTGATGAGAAAGTGAGTTCAGAAAATTATTTACTAGGGAAAAACTTAATAGTGGTTTGTAATATTTACATAAATGAGTTTAGTGTTATCTAAGAGACATTGTTGTAAACACTCTTGTAACCGGATTGTCTTTTGGAGGAGTGTCTTGATTCTATTGATCTTTTATGGCTTAAAAAAATGAATAAGAAAACAGTAAATTTATTTTAAACTTGTCATATCGTAAATTTATTATTAATATCTGAAAGCTAAGAATCAATGATGTTTTCTAATAGGCTCTTCTTGTTTAGTTAATGACACAAATTCCTCTAAAATATTTCCTGTCTTTTAGGATGGGTTGTTTAGAAAAATGTCATTTTAATTGGGTTTCAATTTAGTCGTAATTTGCGATTAAGTCAAAAACTGACCGTCCCTTTATAATCAAATTCTGCCTGACTTTTCCCTTCTCTGGAATATGCTTAATTACCTCCATGTTATAAATATAAGTTCGTCTGAGTGAGAAAAGAGAGAAGATTGGAGGTAAGTGTAGAAAGGGAAATTTTAGCAGCAGTGAGCCCGAATCACGTCCATTCAATTAAAAATAAGGTCAAGCGGTCCTTTCTTAAAAATCTACAAAATGATTTAATGTTTGTAAAAATCTCGGCTGTATTATTAATTTTTAAAATTTAATTCGCTTTTGCAAACTCGCTTTTCCTAATCCTATGATCAACCAGTAGTTCAATTTTTTTGTATAATGTATATAAAGAGAGAGAGAAGAGAGAGGAGAGAGCGAAGAGAGAGAGAGAGGAGAGAGAGATAAGTAGTTCAAAAGTTTCTAACTGCTCGAATTGTTTAATAATACACATTACTGGCTATGAAGGATATACTAACTTCCTACTAAAGACTGATAGTCGTTCGCACTTCTTCATGAGTTACTTAGTATAACAATGTTATATATTTCTCTGATTTATGGATGAGTTGATAATTAGTAATTATTACTATCATTTGGACTATGTGTCCTCATCTTTATTATTATGCTGTACAACGACGTGCCGCTCCGCCTTCTTAAGATATTAAACACAGCTTAACACCTGTTCTCCACTATGATTAATAAATGAGAACAGGATACCCTCGTGAATTGAATAAGGGCGGGTTCAAGTTGTGTGGGCTGCCCGGTTACGACAGGAAAGAGTTCCAAAGAAGATAAAAGTTCAGAGTTCGACAAGAAATACCTGAAAGAGGCCGGTGGGCACGTCAGAGGAAAGCGTTTGTATCAGGATTAACAATAAATATTGAGGAAACAGTCGCGAATAATCAAATAATAGTAATCAATGGTTAACTCTTAACATCCGGTTGAGATTTTTTAAGTCCAGAGCATCCTATAGTGATATATAAAGATAAATGCTAAAAAGACCTTTGCATACTCTAAATTACTTCTTATTTTCCCTCAATCAAGATTTCCCTACAATATGTTTTATTATAAAATTTAAATAAAGGCTATTTGTTGGGGCTGATTAAAGTTAAAAGCAATGTGACTTCCAGCGGGGTGGAATGAGGTGGTGCATAGGACTGTTAAGAGTTATTAAAGGGAAGAAATGTTTGGTGCTTAATCCTGATCAAAAATGCCTGTTCAAATTTTGATTTCATTTGAACTGGTAAGTTGTCTTGATTTTTATCTGAGACAATCTCTCAAAGGAACTTTCAATTTCTCGCATTGAGAAACTTTTATGTTCATACAAGAAATCCAACTGGTTCTTGATTGATTGATGAGGTTTTCATTAATATCGAAATGCCAAGCTTCTATGGCCATTTATGATGAAGCCAAAGCCTTGTGATTTTTTTTTGGCACAGCCACTATACCTAAGAGATCCAACTTGCTATCTTACCTGTGGAAACCATCAAGCAAATAAAACCTATTAGAATTATCACTGCTTGGAATGGACGCTACATTTTTTGCAGAATCAAAACTTACTGATTTCAAAGTTCAGGTTTCACCAACAATGAAACTAAGTGTCAAAATATTGAAACTGTAATCTAAAAGAGCAAATAAAGGTAATGACTGTCCCATCTTTTTTCATGTATGATATTTCTGAATAGGTATATATTTATATATGGTGGAGCCTTCCCGTCTACGGAGAAAGGGTACGCGATAAGATGATGAGTAGGTGTCAAATTTTTTTTCGTTTTTTTTTATTTAAAGAATTGAATCCATAGCCTGGGCGGTTAATATGAGGATAAACTGTTGCCTCACAGCAAACTCCCCATCTCCACACTGCCGCTATGATCCAAAGGAAACGTAAGGTACAATGCGGTTGGACAACAGGTAGTGGTTCGCAGGAGTTGAGGGTAATATGGATTTCAGCATCACACCACAGTAGGACTTCGCTCCTGAATTTGGTTTTTTTGAGGTTACTCCAAGCCTTTCTTTGAAGGCAGCAGAGGTTTTGTGACTTTTCCTGACTGATGGGTTGCCGACCATGGCTAAGGAGCCCTTTAACCCATTTGCGGATTTATGCGCGTAATAAGTACCCCCCAAATGTGTGAATATATATATAGTATTATTATATATTACACACAACGTGTCAAAAAGTATCGAGATTGTTTTTTTGTACTGTTTGACACGCCTTGTATTTTGAAAAAATATATGACATACCATTCATTATTTTTTCAGAATACAAAAGTAGGTAAAAAAAAGTACCCAGTTTTAAAAAGCTATTTTTACAAGGTTAGAATGAAGAATGAATGGAAGCTAGTTTTATTTTCACCGGAGATACTAGGTGGTGTCAAAAGTACAAAAAATCCGATAGCTTTTTGACACATCCTTATATATATATAATTTGCCGCTTTAACTTTCGCTGCAGTGCTTCAGTAAGATAATCCAAAAGTGCTCGAAGTAATTAAAGAGAATATAGAGCAGAATTTACTAATACATTTATTGTTATTAGAGGAAAGATAAAGGGGTACCATGTTTCATAAAAAAAAATGATTTCATCAGGACCCACTGCTACACGTTAACTAAGTCGATGTAATTCATTAAGTTAAATTCGAAGAAACTAAGAATCATTTGGATTGAAAACCATGGTAGACCATTAATTCCATCTACAATACTATTATTGTAGTATATATTATATAGTAGGATGTATAATATATATTATAAGTATATATAATAGAGAGAAGAGAGAGAGGAGAGAGATTGAGAGGATAACGAAAAGTGCTCGATACAGATGGATGAGCTATAATTTAATTTGTTATGGCTATTCTATACATTGGAATGCTTTGTTAACCTGTGGTTCCAGTGTTATAGTCGCTATCATCAAGACAATGCGCTTATTATTTAAAGGCTTTCTTTGAAGTCTTTTAGTTTGAATGATTGTCCCTGTCTTTTTACTTATATATATCTAATGTATCATAATTACATAATGTATACATAATTATATACAGTACTGACATATGATGGATATCCAAAAGAAAGAAACTTAACTTTTGCAGATAATTGTTTATTTCCGCAACATGTTTGATATACGTTCTTAACTGCGTTTGCCTACTTGAAGCCGATAATAATGCTTTTCCCTAACTGCTATTTCACTGTAAGCCGCCTGACAGCGGCTCTCGCACATGTCACGTTTTATCCAAAAAAATCACAGGTGAATACTCCTACCATCTTTGTTGTCGGGAGAACAACCCTCAGACTGGCTTATTCCTTTTGCAATAGGGGACCAGTTGAATGAATCGTTTGGTACAGCGTAGAGTATATCTGGAAGCAAAGGGTTTTTTCAGCTTTGGTAATTTCTGGCAAATGCCTTTGAGAGATAGCGTAAAGTCCCATGAGCCTATATTCTTCTGTATATGCTTGAAAATCAGTATTTTTTAAGTGGTGATTTTTCAGGAAACAAAAACCTTTGTAGGAATTGTTAAGTTTTTAGAATGCCATCCTTGGCCAGTTGAAAGGCCAAAAAGTAGTGATCCTATATTTCCATTGCCTCTATCTGCATCATCTCTTAGCTTCGAGCATTACGAGTGAGAGAAATCTCACAGGAATCAATTTCGGAATACGGGTGGTGGTGGGTGAGAATGCCCATTTGGTAATTAGTCCATAAAAAAAGAAAAATAGCATCAATTTCTTCCATCTGGAGATCGTCTTATTGTTAGTTACTCCTTTTACTATTTATTTAGCAGGCAGCGAGACTACCTCCCCCAACCTGCTGGGGAGCCGGGAAGCAGGTTTCATATATTTTTATAAATACTACTAATGAAGAGAGTTGACATGTAGTAGAGTGGAGGTTCATTATATTTTCTATGAATACTAATTTCTGAGAATTGACAATGTAGTAGAGTGCCATAGATTTGGTCGGAGGGTGTATTCAATAGATTTTTTGTTAGTGGGGTATGAACACCGCTCGTGCAAATTCATATGTATCAAACATCCTCCTATTTTGGGTTGGCAATCTATAGTTAACATTGAAAGAAGAAATACAAAAATACGAGACTTTGTTCTCGCTTTGTGAAGAGTGATGAGTTTGTCAATTGTTAAGTTCCTCTCAAGAACGAATTCAAAACAGCTTTCTAATGTTAAATAGTTTTATTTGTTGTGTAAACTAACTGAGAACAAGAGCACAACAAGGAAAGGTGGTGTGATTTTTAACGTGTGTGTAGTGTGTACATAATCACAGGTGTTGCAGTTGTGGGTGAAGGAGGTTTAACGTTTAGTTTAAAAGGTTGGCTATGGCATTCTTGGTGCGTGTGTCCTAGGGTTTCTTTAACCCATCTTATTGGTGGTCGCACTGAAAAAGGAATTCGACGGAAGAAAGAGAAGAATAAAGACAAAAGGAATTTTAAATGTATTTTGGCTTATTCTTGGGTAAAGACTTACTTCCTAGTGGGCTCATTCAAATATTACTTCCTGACCAATAGTCGCGTCCGAAATACCGAGAGATTGCCTTGGGGTCGGAATGGGTCCTTTTCCTGCACATGCTGGATGGAATCATTATTATTGAGCCTCTTATAGTAGGTATACCCAAAAATCGCACTACGAATTTTCAAAACGAATTAGAATCAATTACCTCGATTATTAAGTCAAATGTTGTCTAGTCGAAAAGTAGTAACATCAGTAAAAGGGCAAAAAGTATTTACCTTGTAATTTATTTTTAAATTTATTCAAAACGATTTTTCGGTCAGATTTCGATCAAGATGATCCGCAAACGCATGATTAAAATCCGTGTTTACCAAAATATAATCATAAGCATAGCGTTGAAAAAAAATACCAAAAATATCAGGGAATTATCCGTTTAATGAAATTCAGTAATTGATTCATTAATTAAGCCTACTTATGATATATCTGGTTATTTTATTTCACAACTTGAATTACGTATTTCTGCTATGACGAATTAATATGTACAATTTAAAGAAGAAACATGATTAAGTTTAAATGTCATATTATTAGATTCTAAAGAACTATTTTTTTATAACTACTTTACTTTAGTAACCAATCACCCAATTTTTTTGTTGAAACTGTATTGGAATATTTATGCCCCCTTTAAATTGGAAGCAATATAATGTACATTTTTTTCTTTTATAAAATAATAGCCAATTAAAATGATTATCGAAATGAGTAAAAAAGAAAATCTCCATAAATCATTTTTTTTAGTTTTTATTTTCATTTATTCCAATTTCGTACTTATTAACTACCCGAGCAGATTCTTAAAAAATGTTTTTCTTTTATCAACAACTTAGTCTTTTTATTTATGCAGAAAAAAAGTACATCACATAGACCACGACCGATATTTTGCGCCCAAACAAGGAGGGGGTAAGGACCTGAAAAATCAGAAAGTTTTTAAATAAATAACTGATGCATTAATAAAAGTCATTCATTGATAAATCAAACACCGAAACGTTTCAGTAAAATCGGATTAATTCCAGATTTTTGTGAAATGTTTTAAACAGAGGGGGGGGGGTCAAAATTTGTATTGAAATAACACGGATTTTTCAACAATTGGATACACCTATTTATAGCTATTTCTCTAATGCTTGAGATTAGGCTTGATGATTAGTATTATCTGCGTTATTCGGACTATTGTTTCATGCTTCTGTGTACTATAACAACGTTTTCGGGCCGATGAGCACCCCGTCCTTATTCAGGTATTCTTATCGGACACGGGAGACCTTCTTGTCGTGATCGGAATGAGTATACAGAACCCCCGTGGACTGTATAAAGGTAGGTTCAAGTTCCATATGGCTTCCCGATTCAACAGGAAGGGTTCCCGATTAACAACAAGAATGTTCGAAGTCGATAAAAAAATATTCTGAAGAAGGCCGGAGGCAATCTGCTGAAACTCATTTGTAACGATAGACGATGAAGATGAGGGACAATCAGTCCGATAACGCAGATAGATACTATTTATATCATTTGAATTGTCGAGTGAATGAAGTGTGCATAAACTCAGTCTCCTAAGCGACTGATAATATAGACTCTTACTTATGTCGTGTCGAACTGAATAGATAAAGAAATCATTACCTTTTCTTTAAGTACTCCGGATGTTGTCAGAATATGTGTTACCAAATTGGTTCAATTCTAGCTGGCCAATCAAGAAGAGCAGGTAAATTCTACCATATATCAGGGTATGTAAAATTGTGTGAAAAGAATGACAAGCAGACTCCAAATTATGTACCTGTTCATTTTTTTTTTTTTGTTCTTTTTTTTTGGTTTGTTTTTTGTTTTGGGGTTTTTGGCATTATTTTTTCCTATAGAAAGGGTAGTAACTGTGTATAAAAATTTCGTCGCGACTTGTTTTAAAACATGTCACAAAGAAAGCGGAGTTTTTTCTTCGTTAATGTTTGGTTTCCTTTCTTTTCTTCTTTAACTTATGGTAATAATAACAGATATGGAGCGAGTAATAATCTATAACTTCTTGCACGAGAAGGTATGCGAATCAGTATTAGTTTATACAGGCTTGAATCAGAGTTTGTCCTTCTCTAATCTGTTGCCTAACCTAGGTTAAAAGTATACGGTCTGCTCTACTATCATCCATTTCCCGATGGGAAAATTAGTATGATGCACCTTTCTAAGGGTATTAGCGCTTGTAAATGCGCAAAACAGTCTATCTGTCCAGCACTTTGAATTTCGGGTTGACGTATCCATTTCTTACGAACAATTAACCAGTTACGACAGGTTGGAGCGCCTCTAATAGCAAAAATTAGTAGAGTCTTTTGCAGAAGTGTACTTTTCAAGACCTTTCTTAGAAAATTGCGTTGGTATTGATGTTGTTAATGTTAATTGCGAAGAGCTATAAACTTGTGTTATTTTTGCTACTTTAATCTTAGTCATCATTCAGAAATATTTAAGTTTGCCATGATGTAATAGCTTGATTAATGACTGGGTTGTTGCTGAAATGTCATCTATTGAGATAAAGTCGAATGGATGTCGAATAAAAATTGAGAATCCTCAACTGTTTATTGTTTAGGCATATTGGTACAGTTTACACAGAGTATAAGTGGTATTCATCGTAACTGGGCCGGCGCTAGGGTTTCGGAGCCCCCCCCCCAACCGTGAAATGTACGCCCCCTCTACAACATGTATTTAGGAATTCCATATCCTGGGGGATACGACCGCCTCTGAAGGAAAAGTGTGGTAGCACTGTTTTTGTGTTTAAAGTTATCGACAAATTCGTAGTTAATGATATGACTGGATTGCTTTTTTTAAGCGACGAAGGGAGGCATGTGGGATAGTGGAGGTTTTAAAGTGGCGTTCAGCATGTGTTAAAGAGAGCGGCAATTCGGGGTGGGAGAAGGAACAGAAATTCAGCATGTGTGGACATTGAGTTTCCTTCTCGTTATGGATATATGTATATACCGTTCTTCCGTTGGGTCTGCGTGATAAGACACGCGGTAGTTACAAGCAATATATAACATGGTGCTATCAAAGGTTCTGAGACTGTTCAATGTCACGAACTAAAGTAACCGCGATACTACATTGCAGCGCGCAGGCAGGTGCGTGATCGGTGAATCGCTGCGAGTCCACACGGGTGTCACTGTGATATTATTCTGTAAAGAATGCTGAGCAGGGGTTTGTTGTTGGTTGTTTGTTTTTTGGTAACCACCGTGAAATATAGTAAGTTGTCCGGTGGTGGCCTAGTCATTGTCGTATTCAGGTCAGGACAGCGGAGGGAGCTATCGCAGCTTTTCACTACGTTTAGTCAAGGAGATTTTGCGTCTGATTTTTTTTCTACCGGCACAGGATATCTATAGGTAACTAACTATAGTCAGGAGTTGGTGAGGGCCCGTACGAACCAGCGAACTTTGGGTTCGTAACAGACACTCTACGGACTGAGTATAATTCCGCTAAACTTCATTTTCGTTTCAGTGTGGACCTCAACCGGAGCAGAGAACAAACATAACAGTAACATTAAGTCGACATTTTCAAATGTGAAACATCATCCGCAGTGTAGTAATTATCTAAGCGAAGGTTTTATATGGGACTCGCGCCTCAAATGTGGTAGACAATTGGAATAGAGAGAAAATTAAGTAAGACACCTTGTAGTATTATTCCAGAGTCAATGCAGAGTGTCTACAGAGAGCAGTTCTGAGATACAGTTTGTGCAAATGACCTTGAAATGTGG
>CM042149.1:11670616-11673116 GCA_023376005.1 Doryteuthis pealeii
GGCTATACTTTGGTTATGACTATTTCAAAGAGTGAAAAAAGTTGTCCAAAAATAGACACCGAGCAGAGCGTAGTATGTGAAAAATTTGTGACCAAATATATCTATTTGGTCGGTAAGGAAAATTTGGCGAATAGATATGCTCTATGTTTAGATCTACAGAACTGTGCATTCTACGCTTGTTCTACACTGTGTTCCGTTATGAAGGAAACCTGTTCTAAAAGAAACTGTGCTCTATATTCGATCTACAAACTGTACTAGTCGCATTGTTCTATGCTTGTGTTGGGTTATTTAACTCTTGCGCTAATTTAAACCGCTCAACAAGCGTCTCTCCGCCAATGCTATGATCCAAAAGTACAAAAACTGATGTATTAGCCTTATTATAATTGAGCGAGGAGACTCAGATTATTTTAATAAATAATAATTAATAATAATAATAATAATAATTAATAATAAAGATAAAACTTTATTTCAATAGAATGAGTTTAAAGGCTGAATAGATAGTAAAACTTTGAAATATCCCATCATACAGGTAAAAACAAAAGAAAATTCGGTGTGGCCGTGGGGGAAAATTTAGTAGACAAAAGAGTAAAGAAACTTATCTTACAATGAAACTTAGTGCGTAGATGGCTCAGGATAGATCTACGAAACTGTTGCCAGTCCTATGCTTGTTTCAACGGCTTGTTGGGTTATTAAATAATCTTAATGAAGACTATAAAGTCGTCCGAGGTGGCCTGAAGTTGGTATCAGAGCTAGTCAGCGAGGGAGTTCTATCCCTTTCACTAGCGCTAGACTAAGGAGATTGTTTATTTTGCGTCTGCAGTTGGAGCGCCCACCACCTACCATCAGCTCCTTACTTTACCGCACAAGATCCCTGTGCTATTCATACGCTGAATATCCGCATCTACAAATTGTGCAAGTTTCATGTTCTGATAATGAATAAAACGTTTGCGGTTTTTTAATTATTTATTTAAGTTACTTTGAGCACTGAAAGATTGAGTCCAAATTCGCACATTCATAGCCTTATTACATAATACTGTTTACATCTTATGTGCTACAGTATAACATCACGTGGTTGTAATTGGTTAGCAAACTAGATTGCAGCGACCATTTTTAGTGAGCTCATTCTCATTGGGCGCCTCATACTTCTGCCTTGATGCCACATCTACGCTCATGCTTGGCTAAATAGACTACAACTATAACATCACAACGTATCAACTACACTCCAATATCTTAGACGTACGCGAAACGTTCAAAGAATACAACAAATGTATTTTCGCCAGAAGAGGACACTTTAAGTTCGCCTTGACTCATGTTCCGGTGAGTTTTTCTTCAATTCTCCATTTCCAACAACCTTATCTTGCTCATTGTCCCTAACAGTCAACAACCGTTCCATTTCATGTCATTCTCACCTCCTTCATGTACCCATTACTCTCCCCACACACACACACACACAATGAAGGAGGGTGAGGAAAGAATATATTTCGTGAGACGAATACAACACAGATAAAATAGAATATACATCACCACACTGGGCTAATATGCAGTCAACCCGAATTCCTAGTCACACGCACATAATGTATTGCAGAATGATGCGCTATTACACAACAACACACACACACACCACTGGAGGAGGTGAGGAAAGAAGATATTTTCGTGTCGACAAATACACACACCAATAGAATAGATATATATCTATACTGTATTTCGATATGACAACACGGCAATGCATCAAAGCTCGTAGTTACACAACATTAAGAGGAAGTGCTTAGAATGTTCGGCTATACCGCTTTTCTCTTCTTTCTTTATTCATGAGAATAAATTGACTCATACCAGACGCAAATAATCCATGATAACAAAGGTTACCATATGATATTGTTTCTCCCAGCAAAGGCATACACACAAAGTACAATGGCACACGATCTAATTGGACACACCATATGGTGTGTTTGGTGGTGTGGATAAGAGCAGAAAAAAACTCTTAAGAAAGAAAGAAAAAAGAACACTTATCAGATAATTTGACAAGTGACTCTCTCTCTCTCTCTCTCTCTCTCTCTCTCTTCTCTCTCTCTAAAGTACCCCAAGAACTAAACTCACCTTAAAACAACAGTGTAAAAAGAAACAAAAAGAAAAGAAAGAAAGAAAAAAAAAAGAAAGAAAATGGAAAACACATCTGATAATTGCACGAACTTAAATCTCTTTCTCCCTCTCTCTCCCCTTCTCTATCTCATCTCTTTCTCCCTTCTTCTCTCTCTCTCTCTCATCCGCCATTCTCTCATCTACTCTCTCTCTTCCCTCCTCTCTTCTCTTCTCTCTCATCCGCCACTCTCTCATCTCTCTCGTCTTCCCCTCTCTCTCTTTCTCTCATCCGCTCACTCCTCTCATCTCTCTCTCTTTCCCCCTCTCTCTCTCTCATCCCCGTCACTCTCTCATCTCTCTCTCTCATCCGCTCACTCTCTCACTCTCTCTCTTCCCCTCTCTCTTTCTCTCATCCGCTCACTCT
>CM042149.1:11678116-11865616 GCA_023376005.1 Doryteuthis pealeii
TTAAATATTTGCACTCGGAGGGTGCATATATTTGCTAGTATTAGTAACTGACGTATATTTACTAAATCATCATCTCAATGAATAAACACCCAATACAGCAGATCAGTGGCGTGCCAACTTCGTGATCGGCGGAAGGGAAAGAGCTCGTTTTGGCACCCCCTCCAGTGACCAATAAATGTTGATTCAGATTTTTCAAAGCTTCACCTACCCGCCAAATTCTACGCATTCATCGTTCCGGAGTAGAGTGACAAAAGTTAGGCAATATATTTCAATGTTATAGAAACGCAAAGTCTTTTCGGTTAGAGCGATTTTGTGCCCCACCATGAAGCTGCGGCCCGGGGGCGACTGTTCCTCCATGATTGCACCTGATCATTATTATAGCATTGAATAAGATATGTTCAACACGACATCCTTACAGTAGGCAGTCGCTGACACCATGCGGCTCACCGACTGTTCAATTTTTGGAACTCTGGAACTTTCTTAATCGTAGGAGCAGTGTTCAGTAAATTCTTAAACTAGGCACTGCCAAAATGTCGTCTGCTTTTCATTTTAAAAACGAATTAAAATTAGTTAAATCCATTATTTAAGGTCAAATTTTTGTCTAAGTCGAAAAATAGTAACAATTTTTTTAAAAAGTTTTTAAAAAGCCAACATAATAATACAAATGTAATGTAGTTTTAATACATTTTAAACTATTTTTTTCGGCCAATTTTGCTCAAATGTATCCTAACCATGGCCGCCAAAGATGACAAAAAATCTGTATTTTACAAAATAAATTTACCCCCCCACCCACACACACACACACAACTGAAATTTCTTTTAACAAAAATCAGGGAATTATCCGATTTTAATGAAATTGTTGATTGATCAATGAATGAATTTACGAATTTTGCGGCAACTTTGGCAGTGCATATCTCATACCATAAAGAATTGAGACCATTAAATGATAGATGAGTTTGAAAAACGTTTTATTGTGAATCAACTTTATCATTAAGAATTTGACGAAAGTGTTACTTTCTTTGTTCTCCTACCACAAGATGTTATAAACTTACGAATCTAGCATATCTATTTGAATGAACTAACCCAAACCAGTTTACGGCAGAGGGTTCTGAAATTTTCCGACTTAAGTTGGCAAAATAAAATAAAAAATCTCAATGATATACCTGCCTCACTATAAAGCATTGTTAAACATATCTATCGCTTAGTGGTCTTTTTTGTTTCTTTTTAAAGTATAAGAATTTACTGAACACTGCTCTTACGATCGAGAAAGTCCAGGAGTGCCCAATTTTTTAACTGTAATGAAAAGAGTTATAAAACATAACTAGATTTTACGAATAGTTTAATAATATTACTGTGGTCAAATTTGCTATCTATACATACATATAGGGCAGTTGTGTATTTGTATGTATGTGTGAGAGTATGTCAGGAGGAAACTACAAAAATAAAATTAACGACAATGTAAATATATATACACACACACATTCACTATCAGAGCTTCCTTTTTGTATAAAAATAATGAAGATTTTATTTATATCTGGGAAGATATTTAAAAATCATTATTTTAAAAGTAAGAGAAGGGAAAGCCGTTGGTTGCATTCGTAATTAAAACAAATCAATTATGTGAGACCAAAACAATCAATGGATCTGCGAGACTAACTTTTTATTATGCCTCCTCTACCTAGGCAACGCCGGGTAGCCGATTCTAGTTTTAAATACATAACAGTTCTGCTCATGAACATTTGTTTTTGAGCGTTTAGGTTGGTTGGCGAGTTTTTACGGCATGTCAACCCTTGGGTTATTTTATGCCGAAGACGTTTTATTAATTGGGTATTCAATTTTTTGAAAACTAATTTTTAAACAATAATTTTTTTGTCTATTTATTCCATCCTTACATGATCCCATCTCCGAGTAGTGTGGAGTAACAACGATAAAGGAGTACTTCACACTCCCCAGAGCTCCACAACTGGAATTTCACTACTAGATGCAGTTTCGCGTCATAGACAGGACACTAAGACCTTCAGCCACTGCCTTCTAGCACATTATAAAAATAAAACATTAAAAAAGATTAAAAAAAAGGGTTGAGGCCTTGCCCTACGAGCAATAAGGTTTACGTGACCAGCCGATTGATCGGAAGGGGCCGACCGCTTGTCTAGCGTAATGGCCAAAGTGGAGTGTGACTGCTCAGCCACCAGGATTCCACCTTTAAGCATTAACGAACGCCGCCCAGGCCAAACAGGTGGCCCCATTTAGGGGTATTTTACCCCTCTGCAGAGGTGCAGTCAGCGTATTATACTGCTCCAGCCAACAGAGCTTTTGAGCAATTAGAAGAAAGGCAATGTTAGATTAAACTAAAATTAAATTTTCTTCATCTATTTCAATGAGAAGGGCGACTGCTGTACTCTATTTCAGAATGACTACCGTCCTCATCATATAGTTATTTACTAAGCTCAGCTTAGATGTGGCACAAAGCCAAAAGTATGGGGCTCTCAGTGAGAATCAAACTCACAATTAATGGTCTGCAAATCTAGCTTGCTAACCACGTGAGGTACCCTAGTTATTTACGAACCTTAGCTTAGATCTAGCACAATGCCAGTATGGGGCATCCAGTGAAAATCGAACTCACTAACAATGGTCTGCTAAGCTAGCTTGCTAAACATTAAGCTACATGAGATGCCCTAAAAATAACTAAGCTTAGCGGCGGCATAAGGCCAGAAGTATGGGACACCCAGTGAGAAACGAACTCATTAACAATGGTCTACTACTCGAGCTTGCTAAATATTAGGCTACATGAAGTGCCTATCGTCCTTGTCCTATATATATTTACCAACCCCTCCACACGAGCAGGATGTGACACAAGGTCAATTTCTTAAGCGGAGTTCAACAGGTTTGAATTCAGAGTTTTCCTTCTCCTAGACCGGTTGCCTAACCAAGGTTAAAGAGCCAGGTCTGCCCTACTATTTATCCATAGCTGGAGGGAGAATTGGATTCATACCTTTCCCAAGGGTATTAGTGCTAAGTGAAAATGCAGTTACCACGTCCAGGATTTGAACTCGTGGCGACGAGTCCATTTCCCATGACTTTAACCATTACACCACACGCTTCCTTGTCCTATATGACTGTATAAACTCCGATTGACTCTTTTATGGTTTCAGCTTGTCAGGCGGCCATTCTTTTCTTGTTCCAGAAAACAAACAGAATGCTAGTTTTTCGGTATCAGTGTATCTTGGAGATTGCTACATACTACAATACCATGAGGATTTACACGTTCGTTGTATGTCAATTCTTCAGATTGCGTTATAAGTTTAAGCGGGATTCACAAGATTTGCATATTGGGAAATATTTGAATTTTGTTATATGTCATATTGTACATGACATTTTTTCCTTCCATGAATTTTAAGGGATGTGTGATTACGTGCACACACACACACAAACATGCACGAGCGCCAGTATGCAACTCGAATCTAATTCACAATGTCTGTTGTATAATAACCATCAGATTTTATCATTGCAGCCAAATAACAGTATCAAATTTGGAAACCCACTTACAGTTGTTAACCCCAGGACCATTTGTACGCGGTGCCATCAAAAAAAGCTTTATTCGTACTTTATCTAAATTTGCCCCCACCCCCTGCGCCTTGGTGGTAGTCACTTTGTGCAGCGATAAATCACTCATAGCGCTTCTGCCACGTTGGGAAGGCTCCCCGCAAGACCGGGACAGTCTTTAATGCAAGACACACACCATATTCAATTCGCGCTGTATCTCCTTCACGCAGAGCTGGACTGACAGTGATATGTGCCCCCAGGGGAAAAAAGTGTTGTTCGCCCCTCCCCCCTTAACCTACCTTACCCTATCCGTCCATTCCGTATAGATATGTGCAATCTTAATCAAACATTTGTTTTTAAAGCTACTTATCTAAAAAAAAAAAAAAAAAAAAAAAAAAAAGACAAAAAGAAAAAAAAAAGATATAGATAAATCTATCGGGTAGATTTTGCAATTCCACGGAGTACCGTTAGGATCATATCTAGCGGATAACATCAGGGATTCACTATCAAAATATTTTACCTGCAACATATTGATTCATTTGAGGCGACTACAAAAATGGACTTTTGTTACTTAGGGCTAGAGGCGCACCAAGCACAAATGCCACCCGGGGCGGGTGTTTATATGCCCCCCACCCTTAAAAGTTCTAATAACTCTTCAAAAAGCTGAAATTTGAATAATTCATGTATATAAGTATGCACAATAAGAAGACAAACTGAAACAACTACCGTATTTGACTGCATATAAGACGCACGGGCCAATAAGACGCACCCCCATTTCAGCAGGTCAGATTCAGGGAAAAAGTTTTTAGTGTATTTAAGCTTATATTGTTGAAAACAGTCTAGCTGTGCATTACACAAGCAGAAATATAGCTGTATAAAAGCAATAAAATAAGGATGCATGGAGTTTGGGGTAGGTAAAAGTACTGAGCATTATAGAGAAGATTAGCCTAGACCTACGGGAGGTCTCAAACTTTACCTACGATGTATAAGACGCAGGGCAATTTTTTGCTTGAGCCAGAATTTTGGAAAAATGTGCGTCCTATATGCCGTCAAATACGGTATTTATTTTTCTACAATTTAAGGGTATAATCTTCATACGCAAAAAATAATAGGAAAGATATGTTTAAGAACAGATGAATGAATTAAAAAATAAAAGATTTACGAATGGATTTTACGTGCCTTCCTCTTCGCAAAATTTTGAATGAATTCTATGGGATGGCAAGAGGTTTTAGGTTAAAAAAGTGGCTGTCGTTATTCCTGGTGTGTGTTCCTAGGGTTTGCTTTTAACCCCATCTTATTTGGTGGTTGCGCTGAAAAGGAATTCAAAGAAGGAAGAGATGAAGACAAAGGGTGGTTTTATGATTTATATTCACAGGTCATAGCCACCGCGCGACAAGGAAATATCTCCCTGGCCAGTTGTAGTGGATCATGGTAGTTTGTTGGGGTTTTTTAATAATTTTTGATGTTGACTTTAATTTTATTTTAATCCCCACACTTCATCAAAATTACTTTTATCCCTAAGGTCACGTTCTATGGATGATATTACTAAAATTGTATGTTACAGGATCGGACAGTATGAATTTTTTTGTGAGAGATAGGTAGTTGTAAACTTATCAATTTTTACTTTCCTCAAATGTTCATGTATATATTTACCAACCTTTCCGCACGAGTAGGATGTGACACAAAGTCAATTTCTTAAGCAAAGTTTTACAGGTTTGAATTCAGAGTTTTCCTTCTGCTAGACTGGTTACTTAACCAATGTTAAAGAGCCTAGTATGCCCTACTATTTACCCATAGCTGGAGGAAGAGTAGTTGTATTTATACCTTCTCCATGTGAAATGCAAACAGCCTCGTCCAGGATTTGAACTCAGGTCGACGAGTCCGTTTCTAACGACTCTAACCATTACATAACGTGCACTGGGTCGATTTTTCTAATCAGTTGAACAAGCTTCAGAAATTTTCATTTGATGAATTTAGTTAAGTGGGAATAATTGTACAAGTTCGTTAGCACTCCCATAATTCATGTGACTTCCGGTTTATTGATGTTTTGAGCTATTCGTCATTTTTGGAGGGAGATGCAAACAAGAAAAATGTATCCCGGTATAAAAAGAAAATGTAATAATCTTAGCGAGTCAAATTTGGTTAGACGGCGAACAAGGTAAGTTGTGATACATATATCTCACCCTAAAATATAATGAAATTTATAAACCTTTATCATAGTGCATATTACTTTTAAGGTTTATTTTTCTCTTACTCTTCCAGTGTTTCTCAGTGAGGTTATTTTGTTAAAAGAATAAATGAAGACAATAGTCCGAACAATTCAAATAATCCAAAATATCAAGCCTCCTCTAAAAAAACATTTAGAGAGATAATAAATGAACACATTTTTCACAGATCATTCAAAATTTAGAGTTTCTCTACAGCAATTACCGACGCGAAGAGAAGAATCTTTAAAATGTAATTTTCCTAACGGATAGAATTATCTATATTGCTTGAATTCTAAAAGTCATAAATGTAGATAGTAAAAATTAAAGGCTTAATTCTTAATATTTACCTATTACAACAGCACACATGGCCAAATGGGTAGAGAAAGTTGGAATCAGAAGATTGTGTTGTGCCACTTGTAACGGTCGCCACAGCATTAATTTAGTTGAGAGCGAATAATTGTACGTTAGATTCTGCTGGCAATCCCATGATTCATAGGACTTCCGGTTTATTACTATTCTGAGCTGTTCGCCAATTTTGGAGGGAGATACAAACAAGAAAAAGCGTATCTCCTGTATAAAAAGAAAATTTAATAATCATAGCGAGCCAAAACTTTAGCAACTCTTGAATCAGGTTAAACGGTGAATAAGGTAAGTTGTGATATATATCTTACCTTGAAATTTAATCAACTTTATAAACTTTTATAATAGTGCATTGTAATTTTAGTGTTAATTTTTCTCTTGTAGTATTTTTATGGTGTTTGTCTGCATGGTTAATTTGTTAAAAGAATAAATGTTCCTTTTCAAACATTAATCAAGATTATGGGGCTACAAGAGGTTCTGTTGTTTAGGTTGAAAGGTAGTTGGTTAATCTTTATGTGTATGGTTAGGGTTTGCTTTTAACCCCATCTTATTTGGTGGTCGCGCTGAAAAGAAAGGAATTCAAGGAACGAAAAAGGAAGAGACAAAGACAAAAGGTGATTTTATGATTTAGGCTTTATTTTCAGGTCATAGCCACCACGTGGCAAGGTAATATCTCCCTGGGTGGTAGTATCTAGACACCGTTAAGGCATAAACTCGAATGACCGAGAGATTCTCTTGAGGGTTGAAAGTGGGTCTTTTTTTCCGCACAATGCTCAGAGAGTTCTTCTGGTGAAGGCTCATGGGAGTTTTTTTTTTTTTGCTTTTTTTAAATTTTATTTCAATCCCCAAAAGACTTAGATTTGTGTTTCTTACCAGGAAGAATATGTTTGTGAGATGTTACTGACCCTTTAGCTTCAAAATTATATTGGGGAAGAGGAATAAGTCACAGGGAGCCATCATGGAACTTTGAACCTAACCCTTTATTCAGTCCACGGGGTTATCCTGTTCTCATTCCCGATTACGACAAGGTTCCCGAGTCCGACAAGAAATACCTGAAGAAGGTCGGGGGCACATCGGCCGAAACGTTGTATAGATAACAATGAAGATGAGGACAATAGTCCGAATAACACAGATAATACTAATCATCAAGCCTCATCTCAAACATTCAGAGAAATAGCTATAAAATAGGTGTATCCAATTTGTCGAACAATCCGTGTTATTTCAATACAATTTTGACCCCCCCCCCCGTTTTAAAAACATTTACCAAAAATCTGGGAATTATCCGATTTTAATGAAAGTTTCAGTGTTGATTTATCAATGAATGACTTTTATAATGCATTAGTTATTTTATTTAAAAACTTTCTGATTTTTTCAGGTCACTTAACCCCCTCCTTGTTTGGGGGCGCAAAATATCGCTGTGTTATATATGTGATTGATACTTTTATCTGCGTAAATAAAAAGACAAAAGACTAAAGGTGTGAATAGAAGAAAACATTTTTTAAAGAATCTGCTCGAGTAGTAAATAAGTACCGAAAATTGGAAATAAAATGAAAATAAAAACTAAAAAAATGATTTATGGAGATTTTCTTTTTTACTCATTTCGATAATCATTTAATTGGCTATTATTTTATAAAAGAAAAAAATGTACATCAATATTTGTTCCATCTAAAAGGGGGGCACTAAATTTCCAATACAAGCGGAGTTTAACAGGTCTAAATCCAGAATTTTCCTTCTAGACTGGTTACCTAATCAAGGTAACACAGCCCAGTTTCCTCTGTTATTTATCCGTAACTGGAGGGAAAATAGGCGGAATCCTTACTTTTCCCAAGTGTATTAGCAATGTGTGAAATGCAAACAACTTCGTCTAGGATTTGAACTGGTCTCGTTGTATCCATTTTCTACCCTTATGTTGTGTCCATTTTCTACGATGGTAACCCTTACACCATACGAATGATTTCTGATATAAACAATGCTCACGCCAAGCAGGTGTTATGAACACTTTTTTAGTTTTCTCTTTATTTTGTGGGGATTAAAATAAAATTAAAATAATCTTTTAAAAATTAAAAATAATAAACTTTCATGAGCCTTCACCGGAAGATCGGAAGATTCCTCCGAGCATGTGCGGGAAAAAGGACCCACTTCCGACCCCAAGGCAATCTCTCCGCTATTTCGGACACGATTATTGGTCAGGAAGTAATATTTGAAAGCACACTAGGAAGTAAGTTCTTTACCCAAGAATAAAGCCAAAATCATAAAACTACCTTTTGTCTTTGTCTCTTCCTTCTTCTTCCGTTGAATTCCTTTTTCAGTGCGACCACCAAATGAGATGGGTTAAAAGAAAACCCTAGGAACACGCACCTAGAATGACCATAGCCACCTTTTTAAACCTAAAACGTTAAACCTCTTTCCACCCCACAACTAGCACACTTTATCATTGTACACACCTATACACACGTAAAAAATCACACACCTTTCCTTTGTTGTGCTTTCTTTGTTCTCAGGTTGTTTACACACAAATAAAACGTTTTACATTAAGAAAAAGCTGTTTTGAATTCATTCTTGAGAGGAACTTAACATTGACAAACTCATCAACCTTCTGTCAACAAAGCGAGAACAAAGTCTCGTATTTTGTATTTATTCTTTCATGTTAACTATAGATTTCCAACCCAAAATAGGAGGATCGTTTGAATCATATGAAATATGACGAGCGGGGTCTCATAAGCCCCCCCCCCCCACCCAGAAAAAAATCTGTGATACACCCTCCTACCAAATCTATGGCACTCTACTACATGTCAATTCTCAGAAATTAGTATTCATAGAAAATATATGAACTTCCACTCTACTACATGTCAATTTTCATATAGTAGTATTTATAAAAAATATGAAACCTGCTTTCCCGGGGTCCCCAAGCAGGTTGGGGGGAAGTAGTACTCGCTGGCCCTGGAGGAATAAGTAAAGGAGTAACTAACAATAAGACGATCTCCAGAGTGGAAGAAATTTCATGCTAATGGACTATTACCAAATTGGGAATTCTCACCCAGCCACCCACCCCGTATTCCGAAATTGATTCCTGTTGAGATTTCTCTCACTCGTAATGCGCGAAGCGAGAGATGATGGCAGAAGGGCAAAGGAAATATTAAGGACTCACTACTTTTGGCCCTTTTCAACTGGCCAACGATGGCATTTAAAAACTTAACAATTCCTACAAAGGTTTTTGTTCCGAAAATAACCCTTAAAAATAGCTGATTTCAAGCATATACAGAAGAATATGGGCTATGGGACCTTTACGCTATCTCTCAAAAGATTTCCAGAACATATACTAAAGCTGAAAAAAAATACCTTTGCTTACCAAATATACTCTACGGTTGTACCAAACATTCCATTCAACTGGTCCCCTATTGCAAAAGGATCAAGTACCAGTCTGAGGGTTGTTTCACAGACAAAACAAAAGATGGTAGGGGTGTTCACTTTGTGATTTTTCTGTGTAAACAAGTGACATGTGCGAGAGCCGCTGTCAGCGGCTTACAGTGAAATAGCAGTAGGGGAGAAGCCATTATGAGCGGCTTCAAGTAGGCAACGAGTTAAGAACAGTATATCAACATGTTGTGGGAAAATAAAAATTATTTGCAAAAGTTAAGTTTCTTTCTTTTTGGATACCCATCATATGTCAGTATGTATATAATTATGTATACATATGTAATTATGTATACATTTAAGATATATATAAGGTAAAAAGACGGGACAATCATCAAACTCAAACTTCAAAGAAAGCACCCTTTGAAAAAATTAAGGCGCATTGTCTTGATGATAAGCGACTAATACACTGAAACCACAGGTAACAAAAGCATTCCAATGATATAGAATAGCATAACAAATAAATATAGCTCATCCATCTGTAATCGAGCACTTTTCGTTTCTTCAATACTCTCTCTCTCTCTCTCTATATATATATATATATATATATATATATATATATATATATATATATATATAATACTAATAATAGTATTGTTAGATGGAAAATTAATGGTCTACCATGGTTTCAATCAAAAATGATTCCTTAGTTTCTTGAATTTAACTAATGAATTACATCGACTTAGTTAATGTAGAGTAGGGTCCTGATGAAATCATTTTTTTTTATTGAAACCATGGTAGCCCCTTTATTTTCCATCTAATAACAATATTATTAGTATTATTACTGCTCTATATTTTTAATATATTGAGCACTTTTGGATTATTTACTGAAGCCACTGCGACGGAAAAGTTAAAGCGGCAATATATATATATATAAGGTGTGTCAAAAAAGTATCGAGATTTTTTGTACTTTTGACACACCTTGTATTCTGAAATAAAACTAACGTTCCATTCATTCTTCATTTCTAACTTGGTAAAAATAGCTTTAAACTTGGTACTTTTTTTTACCTACTTTGTATTCTGAAAAAAATGAATGAATGGAATGTTATATTTTTTTTTCAAAATACAAGGCGTGTCAAAAAGTACAAAAAATCTCGATACTTTTTGACACGTTGTGTGTATATATATATATATATATATATATATATATATATATATACACACATTTGGGGTACTTATTACGCGCATAAATCCGCAAATGGGTTAAAAGGGGCTCTTTAGCCTTGGTCGGCAACCCATCAGTCAAGGAAAAGTCACAAAACCTCTACTGCCTTCAAGGAAAGGCTAGGGGAGTAAACCTCGAAAACAAATCAGGAGCCGAAGTCCCTACTGTGGTGTGATGCTGAAATCCAGTATTACCCATCAACTCCTGCGACACTACCGTTGCCAAACCGCATTGGTACCTTACGTTTCCTTTGGATCATAGCGGCAGTGTGGAGATGGGGAGTTTGCTGAATGGGCAACAGTTTATCCTCCATATTAACCCGCCCAGGCTATGTAGTTCAATTTTTTTTAAATAAAAAAAACGAAAAAAAAAATTTGACACTACTCCATCATCTCTCGTAGACGGAAGGCTGCCAACCATATATAAATTATACCTATTTAAAATATATAATGAAAAAAGATGGGACAGTCATTAACCTTTATTTGCATCTTTTGATTAAGTTTCAATATTTTGACATTTAGTTTCATTGTTGTGAAACCTGAAACTTTGAAATAGTAAGTTTTGATTCTGCAAAAATGTAGGCGTCCTTCCAAGCAGTGATAATCTAATAGAGTTTTAATTTGCTTGATGTTTCCCACAGTAAAGATAGCAAGATTGGATCTCTAGGTAATTAGTGGCTGTGCCAAAAAAAATCACAAAGGCTTTGGCTTCAATCCATAAATGGCATAGAAGCTTTGGCATTTCGATATTAATGAAAACCTCATCATCCAATCAAGAACACAGTTGGATTCTTGTTTGAACATAAAAGTTTCTCAATGAGAAATTGAGTACTTTGAGGAATTGGTCTAGATTAAAAATCAAAGACAACATTCTGTTCTAAATGAATCAAAATTTGAACAGGCATTTTTGATGAGGATTAAGCACCAAACTTTCTTCCCTTTAATAACTCTTAAAGTCCTATACCACCTCATTCCACCCGGCTGGAAGTCACATTCATTTTAACTAATCAGCCCCAAACAATAGCCTTTATTTAAATTTTAATATAAAACATATGTAGAAATCTTTGATTTGAGGGAAATAAGAGGTAACTTTAGATGCAAAGGTCATTTTTAGCCATTTTTTTTATATATCCTTATAGGAATGCTCTGGACTTAGAAAAATCTCAACAGGATGTTAAGAGTTAAACATTGATTACTATTATTTGGATTATTCGGACTGTTGTCCTCATATTTATTGTTATCTGTACAACGTTTCCTCTGACGTGCCCACCGGCCTTCTTCAGGTATTTCTTGTCGAACTCTGAAACCTTCTTTTTGAACTCTTCCTGTCGTAACCGGGAGCCATCACACAACTTTGAACCCGACCCTTTATTCAATCCACGAGGGTATCCTGTTCTCATTCTATTAATCATAGCTGGGATACAGGTGTTAAGCTGTGTTAAATATCTGAAGAAGGCCGGAGGGCACGTCGTTGTACAGATAATAATAAAGATGAGGACAATAGTCCAAATGATATAAATAATACTAATTATCAAGCCTCATCTCATAAATTCAGAGAAATATTAAACATTGTTATACTAAGTATGATGAAAAGTGAAGACTATCAGTCTTTAGTAGGAAGTTATAATTATCCTTCATAGAGTAATGTGTATTATTAAACCAATCAGCAGCAGTAGAACCTTTGACTACTCTCTCTCTCTCTCTCTCTCTCTCTCTCTCTCTCTCTCTCTCTCTCTCTCTCTCTCTTATATATACATTATACAAAAAATTGAACTCTGGGTTGATCATAGGGATTAGGGAAAAGCGAGTTTGCAAAGCGAATTAAATTTTTAAAAATAATAAATACAGCCGGAGAATTTTTAAAAAACATTAAAATCATTTTGTAAGATTTTTAAGAAAGGGAACGCTTGACCTTATTTTAAATTGAAATGGACGTGATTCGGGCTCACTGCTGCTAAAAATTTCCCTTTCACACTTACTCTCCAATCTCTCTCTTTTCTCACTCAGAGAAACTTATATTTATAACATGGAGGTAATTAAGATATACACAGAGAAGGGGAAAGTCATAGGCAGAATTTGAGTAAGTGACGGGTCAGTTTTTGACTTAATCGCAAATTACGACTAATTAGAACCAATTAAAATGGAATTTTTTCTAAAATAACCCAATCCTAAAAAACAAGGAATATTTTAGTATGAATTTTGTGTCATTAAACTAAACAAGAAAAGAGCCTTTAGAAAATAATCATTGATTCTTCAGCTTTAGTATAATAATAAATTTACGATATGACAAAGTTTAAAAAATAAATTTACTGTTTTCTTTTCATTTTTTTTAAGCATAAAAGAATAATGAAACTAAGAATTCCAATAGGAATCCGTTACAAGAGTGTTACAACAATGTCTTTAGATAACACTAAACCTCATTTATGTAAAATATTACAAAACCACTTATTAGTTTTCCCTAGTAAATAATTTTCTGAATTACTTTCTCATCAAAACACAGTAACTTCAAAAATGTATTTACAACAATTATTTGCCCTGTTGGTTGGGGCAGAAGAATACACATCTGCAGAGAGGTAAAATCCCCCAAATAGGGCCACCTGTTGTTTGTGAGTGGTGACCCATGATACTTAAGAACAGAATCCTAGTGGCTGAGCAGTCTTTAACATGCATCACTCCACTTTGGCTCTTACTTAGGCTCGATGGGTGGTCAGAGAGATCCCTCAAATCAATCAGCTTATCATGTCAAGCCCTAGCACCTATATGATTATCCCAACCGTATTGCCCTATTTATCATATATATATTTACCAACCCCTCTGCACAAGCAGGTTGTGACACAAGGTCAATTTCTTAAGCGGAGTTTAACAGGTTTGAATTCAGAGTTTTCCTTCTCCTAGACCAGTTGCCTAACCAAGGTTAAAGAGCCCAGTCTGCCCTACTATTTACCTATAGCTGGAGGGAGAGTAGAATTCATACCTTCCCCAAGGGTATTAGCGCTAAGTGAAATAAAATTACCACGTCCAGGATTTGAACTCGGGGGGACGAGTCCATTTCCTATTTATCATATAATGTGCTAGAAGGCAGTGGCTGAGGCTGTTAATGAGCTGGGTGTGACGTTAAACTCTATCTGATAGTGAAGTCCCAATTCTGGAGCTCTGATGAATGTGCCACAATTTCTCCCAGGTCCACTCTGACCCTGTTAGGGTTCCATCTATGAGTTGAATAGAAAAAAAAAAGGAGTTTGCAAAAATGTGTTTAAAAATGATTGACTATTTTAAAAATTGAGTACCCATGAAGAATGAATAAAACAAAAAATGTCTTCAGCATAAAATGACCCAATGAGTTGACATGCTGTAAAACCCAACCAACCAACCAACCAACCAGCCAATGTATACTCTCTCTCTCTGGTGGGGGAGGTATGTGGCATCGTGGCTAACGTGCTGGACTGCGACATCATAGTAAGCAAGTTCAAACTCCAGTCATGCTATTATGTTTATAAACCATAACTAGTATTTTAATATAAATCATTGTTTATTTCTATTTTAGATTTGGTGAATTAATAAAATCATCAAGTCATGTAGACAGCATGGATTCCCAGGACACTCTCTCACTAACTGGCCCTATTGGTCATCACTCTTGGCAGGTCCTCCACACAGCATACAGTGTCTGAAATGAGCTGATCAATATAAAAGCTGTGTGCAGACACTGGATACCTTGTGGAGGGCTTGCTCGGTGCAATGACTGATAGGGGTTTAGATATCACATTATTATATATATATTTACCAACCCCTCTGCACGAGCAGGATGCAAAACAAGGTCAATTTCTTAAGCGGAGTTAACAATTTTGAATTTAGTGTTTTCCTCTTCCTAGACTGGTTACCTTGCCAAAGAGCCCAGTCTGCCCTATGATTTATCCACAGCTGGAGGGAGAGTAGTTGATTGCATACTTTTCCCAAGGATATTAGCACTATATTAAATGCAAACAGGATTTGAACTCGGGTTGACGAGTTCATTTCCTGTGACTCTAATAATTAAACCACACGCTTCCATTATTATATAAGTTACTTTTTTGTTTGTCTTCCTTTAGGTTTTTAGACTACGCAGATGATCAGAGATACCCCTCCATCAATTGGCTAGTCATTTTAAGCCGTAGCACCTATATGATTTTCCCAACCCTATTGCCCTTATGGTAAATCCTTAACCTTTTTTATCATGCATGTGCCAGAAGATGGTAGCTGAGGGTTTTAGTGACCTGGGTATGCCTGCATCTAATGGTGAAGTTACAATTTTGGAGCTCTGGGGAGTGTGGAGTACCCCTTTATTGCCATTACTCCTAGGTCATATCTATCTACCTATCTCAGCCACTTCATATCAATCTACCTATCTCAGCCACTTCACATCTATCTATCTATCTATCTCAGCCACTTCACATCTATCAATCTATCTATCTATCTATCTCAGCCACTTCACATCTATCAATCTATCTATCTATCTATCTATCTATCTATCTCAGCCACTTCACATCTATCTATCTATCTATCTATCTCAGCCATTTCATATCTATCTATATATCTATCTATCTCAGCCACTTCACATTTATCTATCTATCTCAGCCACTTCATATCTATCTACCTATCTCAGTCTCTTCATACCTATCTATCTAGCTTGCTGTACCGATTTGACCATTTATTCAAACATTTTTCAATATTTTATTATTTTTTTTACTCTATCTTATTATTGGTGCTTTTTATCTGGTTCTATACATTCATCAATCATGAGAGCAAACACCATAAAATTGAATATAAGACAAAGGTGGCTTCCAAAAAGACCTGAACTTGCCACCCCTACCTCAGAGACCTGTCTTTCATTGATGTTATGTAAACCAGTGCATCTCAAACTATCTGATGTGGCATACCGGCGGGATATTTTCCCAATTTGCAACACACTATGTGCCACCATATTTGTGCCATATTATTATTGCTTTGAATATTTGAGTTGATATTAATTTATGTTAATTGTTATTCTGTGTTACTCTCACCCTTAGCCAGGATTGAACCTGCAGTCTGGAAATGACTGTTACAGACTGTTAACTATTGGACAGTGGAACAGTCAAACACCTCCTCAGCTTAATGGACTCTTCCTGGCAGTAGTGGCAGTAATTATTTAAGCTGTTATAGTGGGTTCATTGGGGAACCTAGTAACTGCATGGTTAGGTGGCAACATTTGAACTTGTCAATTTATGTTAGAAAAATATATAAAGAATATGAAAAGAGTTATGTTAAACAATAGAGAAAGATTTTATGCTTTTTTAAATTTTTACATTACATGTTATTTTTGGGAGAATATGTGCTTAATTGAAGTCATACCTAATTTTTGAAAATTAATTAATTGATAATTAATGAATTAGGCGGGCATACCCGTTCAAATGTAAGGCTAAACAAATCGAGACAAAGTCAATCTCTGTATGTACATTTCAGCCCATGGAAACTCGCCATGTACCAACTGTCAATGACTTGTGTACCATCACTTTAAATAGTGTTGACATAAAACATATTAGCCACAAGAATGTCAATGATTGAATATACATTCATCCTACCATTCCTTTCTCTTTGAATCTTTATCTATCTATCTCTCTTAATATCATTCTTTTATGTCTCTTCATACCTATCTATCTCTCTTCATACCTATCTATCTCTCTTCATACCTATCTATCTCTCTTCATATCTATCTATCTCTATTCATATCTATCTCACTATCTATCTATCTCTCTTCATATCTATCTATCTATCCACTCTCTTCATATCTATCTCTCTCATCTCTCTTCTCTCTCTCTTCATATCTATCTCTCTCACTCTCTTCATATCTATCTCTCTCACTCTCTCTCATATCTATCTATCCCTCTCATATCTATCTATCTATCCCACTCTCTTCATCTATCTATCTATCTACTCTCTTCATATCTATATCTATCTATCTATCTATATCTATCTCTCATCTCTTCATATCTATCACTCTCTTCATATCTATCTATGTATCCCACTCTCTTCATATCTATCTATGTATCCCATTCTCTTCATATCTATCTATGATCTATCTTATGTCTTCATATCTATCTATCTATCTATCTATGTCTCTTATCTATCTATCTATCTATCTATCTATCTATCTATCTATGTCTCTTCATATCTATCTATGTATCCCACTCTCTTCATATCTATCTATGTATCCACTCTCTCATCATCTATCTATGTATCTCACTCTCTTCATCTATCTCTCTCTTCATACTATCTATTTTCATGTCTCTTCATATCTATCTATCTATGTCTCTTCATATCTATCTATCTATCTATCTATCTATCTATGTCTCTTCATATCTATCTATCTATCCCACTCTCTTCAAATCTATCTATCTTTATCTCATGCTTGTTCTAATATGGTAACTTAATTCTTTAATTTTAAGATGAAGCATTTTTACTTGTTGTGATGGCATTCTCTCTGGGTAAATTGAGCTGACTCCATCCAACGAATTCACCTTATCCCAAATGAACGAGATGGTGAACTCATGAAAAGAGTAACAAGTGAATAGGAAAATTACAAACAGTCCCCAAAACCCCACATGTATATCCCATCCAGAGAAAGGAGATGCCCTTATTTGCTACAAATTTTCCACTGACACAGTGATAAGTATGCCAAAAGCCATTGATTCCTGATGATAAAGAAAGGGGAAAGAAGATGGAAAAGGAGAGGATACTACAGAGGCTGATATATATATATATAATAATATATATATATATACCTATATCTATCTATATCTTCATCTCTTCATATCTATCTACCATCTATCTCAGTCTCTTCATATCTATCTACCTATCTATCTAGTCTCTTCATATCTTCTACCTATCTACTATATCTATGTCTCTTCATATCTACCTATATCTATCAGTCTCTTCATATCTACCAATCTCAGTCTCTTCATATCTACCAATCTCAGTCTCTTCATATCTACCAATCTCAGTCTCTTCATATCTATCTATCTATCAGTCTCTTCATATCTACCTATCTATCTATGTCTCTTCATATCAGTCTCTTCATATCTACCAATCTCAGTCTCTTCATATCTATCTATCTATCTAGCTTGGTTGCTGTACCGGCTATATATATATATATAGCCATTCTCTGTACCTATCTATCTATCTATCTATATATATATATATATATATATATATATATATATATATATATAATGGGTGATGGGGATTGGAGAAATTGATGAAAAAGGCTTTATGAGTATCAGAATAGAATATCTTAAATCAGCATGAATAATAATAATAAATTTCTGGCAAAAGTTTCAGTGCCTATTCCTATTCTGAAACCCAAGCATTTAGTAATCGTAAAAGACTGATGACTTTAGATGAGAGGCACCACAAATGCCAAAATGTCAAATATGATCAATAGAACTAAATTCAAAATGGCCCATTTGTCTGTCACATCTCAGAGAAACTTTTAATTAATTTTATTTTAGCCATAATGTGTTGACATCACAAAGCAGGAATTTGAAAATCTAATTAGAGAATAAGTAGGTTTAAAGGGAAACAAGTTGCCAGTCATGTTGTCGGCAATCATTACATGTTTGAATATTTCTTCCTTTTTTTTTTTTCCTTACCATATTTCAGTTAATTAATCCAACCTTATCTTTGTTTATAGTGTTTTGCCATATTCTCTTATGTTTACTTGCCTTAAATGTTAAGTTATATCTTGTTTAGGAAAGCAATCTTGAAATCTCATTTATTTCATTTTATCTTGTTTATCTATTTGTTTATTTTTGGTTTTGTTCCTTTTTTTTAATTTTATCTTAGAATCTTAAAGTTCTGACTTGTTTACATGTATCTGTTATAGAGTAGATCTTCCTGGTCAGATCTACAAGCTGCAATTCATTAAAACAAAAAAAAGAATCTATGACTGAATATACATCAAGGAGAAGCCACAACAAGACTCATCATTTTAGAAACTATCAGAATTTTAATTACACTTAGCCAATCTTGGTGGTCCTCATGGTGTAATGGTTATCATTAAGCAAAATGGACTAGGCAACTTGAGTTCAAATCCTGGACAAGACTATCTGTGTTTCACTTCAGATTTATACCCTTAGGAAAGGCATGAATCCATCCATTCTCCTTCCAGTTATGGGTAAATAGTAGGATAGGCTGGGCTCTATAGCCTTGGTACATTTTTAGGAACTCTCAGAATTTTAATTACACAGCGAGATGAGTTTACATTCTGGACAAGGCTGTTTTATTTTCACATAGCACTAATACACTTGGGAAAGGTAGGAACCAAACTATTTTCCCTCTAGCTATGGATAAATAGTAGGTATACTGGGTTGTATAGCCTTTGTGCATTTTAGGAACTCTCAGTTTTAATTTCACTTACCCAGTCTTGGCGGTCCTTATGGTGTAATGGTTATAAGTAAACAAAATGGACTTGGAAACTTGAGTTCAAATCCTGGACAAGACTGTTTGGGTTCCACTTCATACTTATACCCTTAGAAGGTGTGTAGTGTAATGGCAAGAGTCATAGAAATGGGCTTATCGACCCAAGTTCAAATCCTAGATGAGGCTGCCTACATTTAACATAGCTCTAATACCCTTGGGAAAGGTATTCATCCACCTGTCCTCCCTCCAGCTATGGGTAAATAGGGCAGACTGGACTCTTTAACCTTGGTTAGGCAACCAATCTAGGAGAAGGAAAACTCTGAATTCAAACCTGTTAAACTCCGCTTAAAAAATTGACCTCGTGTCACATCCTGCTCATGCAGAGGGGTTGGTAAATATGTACTTATACCCTTAGGAAAGACATGAATCCATCCGTTCTCCTTCTAGCTATGGGTAAATAGTAGGGTAGGCTGGGCTCTATATCCTTGGTACATTTTAGCTCTCAGAATTTTAACTACACTTGAAGGCATGTGGTGTAATGGTTACCATCATAGAAAATGGACACGGCAAGATGAGTTCTAATTCTGTACAAGGTTGTTTGACTTTCACATAGCATTAATACATTTGGGAAAGGTATGAATCCAACTATTCTCATTAACATTTACTATATATATACATATATATATATATGTGTGTGTGTGTGTGTGTGGAGTGGCCTATTATCAGTATTAGCTGGACAGCAAGGGAGTCTAGCCCCTTTTTGCTAGCTCTAGACCAGGGAATCTCTCTCTATCTCTCTCTCCATCTCTCTCTATCTCTCTCTCTCTCTCTATCTCTCTCTCTCTCTCTCTCTCTCTATATATATATATATTATATATATATATATATATATATGAAAGTAAGTAAACAAACGATGTGTTCATTTTTTATATGGCTTTTTAGCCAACAATTTTTGGAGGATATGGCTTTTTAGCTTGACTCCAAATATATATATATATATATATATATATATATATATATATATTATACAAGCAAACATACATACACACACACACACACACACATATATATATATATATATATATATATATATATTATATATATATATATAGTAAGATATATGCTATAAAATTCACCTGCACTATTATTTGCTATATTTATATAAAATACAATTTTTTTTTTCTTTAGTAAATTATATTGATATCAAGATTTGAACACATTTGAATACTTTTCACAGGAATTGATTTTACACTTCATATTTCTTCAAATTAGGTTGACCAAATTATTTCCAAAAGAAAATTGCAGTATAACAATTTTCACCTTTCAATAACTTCATTTCCACCATTTTGTTTCATTTCTCAGAACAATTAATCAAATCAAAAAATCAAAGCAAAAACATTAACACAACGCACAGAGATTTAATGAAAACAAAAAAATGTTTCTTGACTCCAATATTAAATGCCTTTTATTTCTCATTTCTAAAAGGTGATTGGGATTTACATTTTGATGATTAATTATGCCAACTTGTAAAAACTTGTTACTTTTTGGTTATTGAATACTTTTATTTATGCTGTTTATAGAGAAATTTTGGGGAAGCAAGGACAAACACATAAGCGACGTTCTCCTGTGGAAACCAGTACATGGACATACCAATGTGGGCCATCCAGCAAGACCTACATTGACAAGCTTTGTGCAGATACTGGATGCTGTGCAGAGGACCTCCTGGGGACAATGAGTAATAGAGAAGGTTGGCGAGAGATTGTCCTGAATATCCATGCTAATTGTGAAACACGATGATGATGATAGAGAAATCCCTTGCTTACAATAAAAAATATACTGGATGCTGCGCAGAGGACCTCCTGGGGACAATGAGTAATAGAGAAGGTTGGCGAGAGATTGTCCTGGATATCCATGCTAATTGTGCAACATGATGATGATGATGATAGAGAAATCCCTTGCTTACAATAAAAATAACTGGGAGTCAAATCAGCAATTGTACTCATATATGAGGGTCAGTTGAAAAGTTTTGTAAGGGTGGTCTAATGTTGGTATCAGCCAGATGAGATGTGTGTGTGATGTAATTGGTAAAGTGGTAATGTAGTTGTAGAAAGGTAGCTGTGTCAATAATAGTAACATAATAGAGAGGGAGAGTCAGGAATGTAAACTGGCATGTAAATTAGCACAGAAAAGTTTTATAAGGAAAATAAGAATTACAAAGGAAAAGTTTAAGGATGAATCATCATAAAGCCACATAGCATTGTTTCTATTGGATGAGAAGTGAGGTGTTATATACCTCTTGTTCTAGGTATATAAATTGTAGAATAATCATACTAAGTCCAATTACCGTCGAATTGGCAAGACAAGACAGCAGGCAGTCGTAACCCAATACGATTCTGGTATGCTGTAAAGACCACTGCAAAGTGGCAGGATTTATGGAGCTTCAGAGGATCATACAAACCAAGCAGCCAATCAGGACTCAGGGAATGGAATCACCCAAATGCATGAGTGGACTGTTCTGGATTCCCATAAGTACCAGTTGTCTTGACACTGGTTCAGTTGTGCTTGGCCAGTCACATTGTTCAAACCAATTGTTGACTGATTGACGGACTGACTTCAATATAAATGACAAGAGAGAATTCTTAGGAGGGTTATGAGGAGATGGGAGACATTAGAGGAATTCATAAATGTCTCCCACATATCTACATCTTTATTTTACTTACTTGCATGTCATTTGAAGTTGCCGGTACCTTAGTCTGTTTCTTTCATAGCTGGGACAATTTTTCTAATTGGTCTGGTCTGACTTTAAGATGCTGGTTCACCATTAGCATCGACAACAAGAGGCTTATATTTCATGTGATCACTTTTCTTTATTTAGAACCTGACTTCTCAACCATGGCTGGAGTGAAGCAGACACCATACTTACATCATGGCATCTCCCATTTAATTGCTCACTGGTTGACTAAGCTCTAGGCCATCCATTCTCACAGTCAACCAGAAAGAAGGCCACATAAATGTTATCTGGTGCAAATCATCTAACCCTATGGATTTTGAATTTCAACGATTTTTAATTTAAAATCTAGCTACACTAACCATCCAAGGGTTTATTTAATTTTGGTGCACTTATTAACAAATTCCAACCTAATGATAAAAAATTGGGCCAAAAACTTAAAAGGATTGAGGAAAATCTCATTAGACAGGAGATGCATGTCCTGTTTAATAGTGTCTGCATATATAGTCGAAAAAATAGTCGAAAGTGCTTCGGTAAAAAAGTATGGTATATTTCCTCTACCGACTGGATCCCAATTTACAAAAAAAAAACACTAGAAGACTAGAAAGAATACAAATACAGATCATAAAGAAGAAATATTCCATGGTCTTCAATAATATCTGCTTAAACAATAACTTGCTGCCAAAATACACAACATATATATGAACTTCTATTTATATCCAGTGCATCTCGGTGACAATGTGGCATAATAGGTGAATTACACACTATTAAAATTATCATTAATTTGCAAATTGGACTGGAAATTGCTTTATAATCTAAATATCTTAATGCTAAAATGTGCTATTTTTGCCATGTTGTAGTAACATACATACAAAAATTGGATCATAATGATATAGATGGGGAGTAAACCCAGAAAACAAATCAGGAGCCGGGGTCCCTAAGGTGGTGTGATGCTGAAATCCAGTATTACTCATCAACTCCTGCAACACTACCGTTGCCAAACTGCATTGGTACCTCACATTTCCTTTGGATCACAGTGGCAGTGTGGAGAGGGGGGATTTGCTACATGGGCAACAGTTTATCCTCCATATGAACCTGCCCAGGCTATGTAGTTCAAATTTTAAAAAATAAATTAAAAAATAAATTAAAAAATAAACAAAAAAACTTTGACACTACTCCATCATCTCTCGTAGAGGGAAGGCTGCTAACCAACCAACCAATGATATAGATTTTGCTTGTAACAGCACCCCAGGCATAAAGCCTAATTGCTCAGAGCATTTAGAAATGAAACCACTTTTTTTTATTTTCTAAATGTGAAAATATGGTTTTAAAAGAAAATAAAACTTGCTGATGATACGTTCCCACTCAGCCTATTCACAGGAGAGAAGAGCAAAATTGGTGATGACATATTAAATGGTAGCAGAACCAGAAGACATTAATCCCTGCTGAACATATTAAGACTACATCTGCTGCACTCATGAAGAAAACCATGGAAATCGTAAGACATGTTACTATATTGGATTTGAAATACTGTGAATAGTTTTTCCTGTATCCTTTTTTTGTGAATTATTTGACTTTTCTTTTCTTTTTTTTTAAATAATTTTTTGAAATGGAATTTTATGCAGTGGGAGAAATAGACCAGAATATTTTTTTTTCTGGAAACCTGAAAAATATTAGAAAATGAACAAAGCTGGTTTTATTTATAGAAGAAATGATTAGGATATTTTTTTTTTAACAGGAAAGTATTTTTTTTATCAAAAGAACTTTATTCAAAAATGAAGTAAGTCACAGTTACAGAGGTATGGTTGCAATTTATAAACACCTTGACAGCAGTGGTTCAATTCTTTCAAAGAATTTACTAAGCTTTGTTTAGTTACACACACAGGCCTCAGAATCCGCACAGAACCTGCTGTTTCCAAATGGTCACCTATCTAAGCATAGGACAAGCTTAACACTACTTAACTTTGGTAATCTAGTGAGTGTTACATAATTTATGAGCAGCTGTAAATTATGAACGTACCTGTAGTTAGAATTTTGAATAGGGTTTATAGACTTAAAATAATGGGGTCTTATGGAAAGTTATTCACTTGTTATGGACGGTTAGTAACCTTTTACTTGACCCCTTGAAGGCGCATGATTGGACGCATGGGAATAGGTTTTAGTTTAGTTACAGATGCGAGCTGGTACCCTAGCAGAGAGAATGTCTCTGAAGGTTCATAACTCACTTGCAGCAGAAAAATGGGTAGGGTTAGAAATAAAAGCTTGATCAAGAAACAACCAAGTCCTGTTGTATTATCATGAATAATGAGCAGCCCAGCACAAAGAAGTCCAACAGATCAGAGAAAATGGTCGACAATATAGAACCAGTAAACAAGTTAGCAGGAACTGGCAGTAAGTAAGCAGAAAAGCTACCACTATAAAGCAAATATTAAGAGTAATATTTGCAAGGAATGGAGTTCCTCAGATGTTAGTTTCTGATAATGCCCAAGAATTTTGCAATGAAAATTTGTGCTTATGGCTGAGCATACTGCATGTGTCCCTTATAAAATGCCACCCCACCACTCCCAATTAAATGGAATCACAGAATGACTGGTGCAAACTTTGAAAATTGGACAAAGAGCATTTTCTCATATAATAATAATATAGAGACTTACTTACCAAAATTATTATTGAGCTATCAAACAATTCCACATGCCAGTAGAATACAAAGTCCTTCTGTATTAATGGGTAGCCAGATTAGAGCTCCAATGTCATTTGCAATGAATGAAGGAGTATGGTATAAAAAAAAAAAAGAATCAAATGCTGAGAAGGCGAATTTCATATAACAAAAAGGACACAACACAGCAATATCAATAAAAAAAAACGGCAAAATATACTTGCTCATGAGGATCAGTTTAGAATTAGAATAGAACCTGATGAAATAGAAATGGAATCTGAATGAGGAGGAAGGGGCAAGTGAATGCAGTGATGAAAATGAAGAACCAATGGATGAGAAGGGGTATAATAAAAAAAAATAGAACAACTGAAACTTACGCTTTCATCAATCCCGTATTTCATTGTTGAATTTTCCTAATTTAACTATTTAGTTAAAATAGGAAGTAAAGAATAAAATTACAGTTATTTATTCTTGTTAAATGGATTTCTTTTAAGATTCATCCTTGAGAATTTTACTCATATTCATTAAGATAAAACCAAACAATTAGAAATCAATAATACCAAGCACATATTTATTAAAATAAAAATTTTAATAACAATTTAATGCAAATTAGCCTTCTCATTCACACTGTAAATCGCTATTTTTTGTATATATAAATACAATTGCATGTTATTAGCATGTAGATTCGGTCAACAGTATCAATAATATGAAACAATTTTATTAATAATTGGGGTTTAAATTAAATTAAAATAAAATCATGAAGAATGTGACATAAAAAACTAAGGGAATTGAGACTTGAGTAGTGATAAAGTTTCGGTTACAGACAGACAAACATACAATCTCCATTATAATAAGATCATCATCATCATCATCATCAGATTGTCATCCATAGTGGAGAGACATGTAACCTATCTCCTGTATGTAATTCTGTCTTCCTATCAAATTGCACCAATTATTCTCAGGTGATGGGTTTATATAGAGATATAGTTATCCTAAGAGAGTTTGTTTCTTATCAAATTACATTGTTTTAATTCATTGAGTGTAATTTCTATGAGTAACCAACCGTGAAGGCTGCTGAGGATTTTATATCTTGCTGCAATAATTATGACTCAAGTGTAAAAGTTGAAACTAGATATCAATAAACCTTTGGGGCTTTCGTTCAGATTTCAATACCAGGTCAGAAATAGTAGTTAAACATCAATCTATTTTCTGTCTGAATTTATGAAACGTAGAATTAACATTATTATACCCTAATTTATTTGAACTGGAGTCTTCATCTTTGTTATTATAGTTACAATATTTTGGAATTGTACTCATTAGTCTTCTTGAAGCAGTAATGTTCTTGGAACTGGAGTGGACATGCAATAAAATTTGCAAAGTCCTACAAATACATCAAATTGATCTTAATAGTTTATAGGAAAAATAAAAGAATTAGGCAATAAATTTAGTTTATAAAGAGATATCAGTTAATTTACAGACATGAATTATTATTCCTTTCATCTTAATTTCTGATGTCTTTATTGCTTCACTCATACTGTTATTCTATGATCATTAGTAAATAGCATTGATTAGATTAAAACAAAAAAATATAACAAACCTCTAAGAAGTCAAATTCTGGTACCTAAACTGCTTCTCTGTGATTGCTGCCTTATTGATTAGGCTATGAAAGCCAAATGGTAGTAGTCATCAAAATCTAGCCATATTGCTATATTCCTTATTTTCTCAAACACCAATACATCATCTTCAGTTATACCATGTGTGTCAAAAAAGTATTGAGATTTTTTGTACTTTTTGACACACCTTGTATTCTGAAAAAAAATTATGTTCCATTCATTCTTCATTTCTTCTCTTGGTAAATACAGCTTTAAACTCGGTACTTTTTTGACACACCTTGTATTCTGAAAAAGTTCATGTATGGAACTTTTTTTTTTTCAGAATACAAGGTGTGTCAAAAAAGTACAAAGTGTTTTGATACTTTTTAAACTTATTTTTTTAAACGTGTTTTTTTAAATTGATTTTTTATCTATTTAAGCTCAGAGTTATTGATGCATTCTGTCTTTCCAGAAATAAGGGAGGTTATTCTACATTAAGATGCAATTTATTAAAATTCCAAATTCAATTAAGAAGACAAACACATATGAATAGATAGTTACAATATACTATTAAGTGTAATCAAAGGGTATGATGTGATGTAAAGACTGAATAATAATAATAATAATAATAATAATAATAACAACCTTAAGTCTGAACTAGTCTGATATCTGCTCGTTGGCATCTTTAGGAAGTGTTAAGGTATGATTCATATCAGATGTGCTCCTGATGATACAGAATGCAAGTCAAAATATTCTTGGAGGCAACTTCGTATCTTTATTTTCCAATCCATGGTGTTTACTTAATGGTCATTTTTTAAAAAAAAGAGAGCAAAGCACTTTGGTAAGTAGTAACAAAAATGATATTCACCCTTTTGCAGGCTGAGTGATATTTGTGTTAATTAAAAATAGCAATTAACTAATTATAAATTATGTTAATTAGAAATACTTGTCAAGCCAAAGAGAAGAAAAAAAAAAAGAAGTATTCTCTTTCTTGTTTTTTTTCTTCCAAGGAAGAAGTGGTTTCTGAGAAGTAAAAAGAGAAACTTCGTCTTATTAAGAAAAAAGCAACTTAAGAATTAAAAATAGCAAAATACAAGGGTGAGTCAAAAAGTAATGCCATTTTGTTTAAGACGGTTATAATTACCAACACAGGAACAGATCCCTGAGCTACTCATGCACTGAGTTAGCCAGTATCAAACCCAGGACCTTGTGGTTCTAAATCAGACACTCTGGTTGAACCTGTTCACTCTTAAGATAATTTTTAATGTGACTTGTATGAGGGTGAGTCAAAAAGTAATGCCATTTCGTTTAAGATAGGTATAATTACAAACACAGAAACATGTATCATACATCAAAATGAAGCTGGTCCTCTGTGGATCACATCCCTACTTCCCCCCCATAGTCACTGTTTCTTTCAATATCAATGTTCCACCTTCAATTAAAAGCATGTATCCCTTCCCCTGTGTTGGTAATTATACCTGTCCTAAACAAAGTGGCATTACTTTTTGACTCACCCTTGTGTATATACCTATTTATCAGTCCCTCTGCAGACAGGATGCTACACAAGGTCAATTTCTTAAGCATAGTTTAACAGATTTGAATTCAGAGTTTTCCTTCTCCTGGACAGTTTGCCTAACCAAGGTTGAAGGCCCAGTCTGCCCTACTATTTACCTGTAGCTGGAGGGTGATTAATTGGATTGATATCATACCAAAGGGTATTAGTGCTAGGTAAAATGCAAACAGCCTCATTCAGGATTTGAATTCTTTTCATTGTGCCTATGATGCTAACCATTACACTATGCGCCTTGATAGAAAAATACATATATGGTGTAAAAGACATACAAATTAAATAAGGGGAGATAATTTCAGTTTTTAAAACACTTTGAATATGTTCCAAAATTAAGTTATGGCTTTATGTATCTTCTATTTATAAAGTACAAACACGGTTTTCATCTTCTAAATGTGTAGGTAAGCCAGAATTCATTCATTATAGGGTGAAAAATGTGTGCTCAAACTATAGTCAACAGCTGAATTGATTATTATGTGTATATATATATATATATATATAGATATAGATATAGATATAGATATATATATACATACATACATTTCGGTCCTTTCACAAAGATGTACTCCCAATCTTCCAGCAAAGTAATCTCATTTATAAGTTTAAATGCCGATGTAGTTTGGTATACGTTGGGCGTACATCTCAGTGACTTGAAATTAGAATAAAACAGCATGTCACACGCACACTTCGCAATGTTATTGTTAAAATACATCCTGGCATTCCCAAACATATGATTCGGCTATAGCTAAACACTTGTCATCTATAAATGCTTGTAGGGCCGACTATACAGACGAGTGTTTCTCCGTCTTGCACAGAGCCAGGTCTAAACAGCACTTAACCATCCTCGAAGCTGTTTATATTTCTTTCGCCCTACTCTGTGCTAACAAACACCAAAACACTCCCTTTATTTAATGGGTGACATTTCTAACCCTGTTTCGACCTAGGGTTCATACATACACCCCTCCTTTTTTCTCTCTCTCTCTTTTCTTTTATCCCCCTCTGGTTCACCCCCATTTGTTCTTAATGATTTTCTTATACAATTTGACTTTTATTCGTCGCCGGTATTTATACTTGAAAAAGTACCGGTCGAAAAGGCCTTCGCATTCCCTTTATTTTATATTTTATTTTATAATAAAATATTACCCCTATATACATATGATCCCTCCATTCTTAGTATTATATAAGTTCTCCAGTACCAAAAATCTATTCATATATATATATATATATATATATATATTAGTATCAAGGTGTATATAAAAATAACCTACTCAAGTTTCCTCATAAATAGTTTTCAGGGTTTGATGCAATGAATTAATCAAGATATTGATTAATTACAGTCAATTATCCACTTCCACAATTGACTGTAATTAATCAATATCTTGATTAATTCATTGCATTTAACCCTGAAGATCCTTTATGGTGAAACTTGAGTAGGTTATTTCTATATACACCTTAATACTAAATCCAGTCTACTAATGTTGGATTACTTTATATTCGTTATAACGCTGACTTATTCGCTTAATACTTGTATCGACCGTCAATATTGCGATTAGTTCATTATTTTATTCCCTGGTAAGTCATCTTCTTTATCATACATACATATATATATACACACACACACACATGCATGCATGCATACATAAAGATACTTTATCTACTCATCTAATAAGAAAAGCTGATTCATTTTCTCAGCACTTCTAGTTTGGAAGTATCCGAGAAAGTGATGTATTCTGCCTTTCCTGAGGTAAGAAATATTATTCTATTTCTATAGATGCTACTTAATGAAAATCTGATGTAAGGGCTCTCAGAAGATAAAAAAAAAAAAAATGTCATCCGGAACAGTGAACCGATTTTATTATACAAAATGTCAAGCAAAGACCTTCTAGGCAGAAACCCCAAAATTTTTGCCAATTACCAAGAAGTTTCTTGGGTGAAAGGTTCTCGCAAATATGTTCATCACTTATGTACACCAGGCAACAGCAGTGTCAGAACGAGAGGACATTCACGAGTAAATTGCTGAGTCAGAGGCTAAGGATTCTCAATTTATACTCTTTACATCTTCCCAATTAGATGCATAAAAATTTTACTCAAGCGCTTGATCTCATATTTAGAAGTAACTAGCAAGACCTGTGGATATACCACAGAATGAGAATTCAATTATTACAAAGTTTGATATGTTTACTTAAGAGCTCTGGCTCAGCGTATGAGAAGCACAAGGATCAGTGCGGTAAAGTAGGGAGCTGATGGTAGGTGTGGCGCTCCACCTCAGATGCAAAAAACAATCTCCTTGGTCTATTGATAGTGAAAAGGGGATAGACTCCCTCGCTGATTGGCTGATACCGACTTTAGGCCATCCCAACTTATTGCTAAATATTTCAATATGTAAAATGTATAATAATCTTGATTTACTCTCTCTCTTTTTATTTTCTTTCTTTTCTTCTTTTCATCATTGATTGAAACAGATTAGCATTATTGTTTCTGCATTCTAACCCCCTCTCTCTACCATTCTCCTACTTTCTTTCTCTCTCTACCATTCTCCTACTTCTTTCTTCTCTCTCTTTCTCCTTTCTTCTTTTTCTTTCTCTCTCTACCATCTCCTACTTTCTTCTCTCTCTCTCTACCATTCTCCTACTTTCTTTCTCTCTTCTCTACCATTCTCCTCTTTCTTTCTTTCTTTCTCTCTCTACCATTCTCCTTCTTTCTTTCTTTCTTTCTCTACCATTCTCCTTCTTTTTTCTTTCTCTCTCTACCATCTCCTTCTTCTTTCTTTCTTTCTTTCTCTCTACCATTCTCCTACTTTTTTCTTCTTTCTTCTCTCTACCATTCTCCTACTTTCTTCTTTTCTCTCTCTACCATTCTCCTACTTTCTTCTTTCTCTTCTCTACCATTCTCTTTTCTTTCTTTCTTTCTCTCTCTACCATTCTCCTTCTTTCTACTTCTCCTACTTTCTTTCTTTCTCTCTCTACCATTCTCCTTCTTTCTTCTTTCTTCTCTACCTTCTCTACTTTCTTTCTTTCTCTCTCTACCATTCTCCTTTCTTTCTTTCTTTCTTTCTTTCTTTCTTTCTCTCTTCTACCATTCTCCACTTCTTCTTTCTCTCTCTTACCATTCTCCTTTCTTTCTTTCTCTACCATTTCTCCTTCTTTCTTTCTTTCTTTCTCTCTCTACCATTCTCCTACTTTCTTCTTTCTTTACTTTCTTCTTTCTTTCTTTCTTACCTTCTCTTTCTCCATTCTCCTACTTTCTTTCTTTCTCTCTCTACCATTCTCCTACTTTCTTTCTTTCTCTCTCTACCATTCTCCTTCTTTCTTTCTTTCTCTCTCTACCATTCTCCTACTTCTCCTACTTTCTTTCTCTCTCTACTTCTCCTTCTTTCTTTCTCTCTCTTTCTCCTACTTCTTCTTCTCTCTACTTCTCCTTCTTTCTTTCTTTCTCTACCATTCTCCTTCTCTTTCTTTCTTTCTTCTTCTTTCTCTCTCTTACTTCACCATTCTCTTCTTTCTCTTTCTTTCTTTCTCTCTCTCTACCATTCTCCTACTTCTTTCTTTTCTTCTCTCTACCATTCTCCTTCTTCTTTTTCTCTCTCTTTCTCTTCTTTCTTTCTTTCTCTTCTACCATTCTCTTTTCTTTCTTTCTTTCTTTCTTTCTCTCTCTACCATTCTCCTACTTTCTTTCTTTCTTTCTCTTTCTTTTCTTTCTTCTTTCTTCTTTCTACTTCTTTCTTCTCTACCATTCTCCTACTTCTCCTACTTTCTTCTTTCTCTCTTCTTTCTTTCTTTCTCTACCATTTCTCCTACTTTCTTCTTTCTTCTCTTCTTTTTCTTTCTTTCTCCTCTCTACCATTTCCTCTTTCTTTCTTCTCTCTCTACCATTCTCCTACTTCTTTCTTTCTTTCTTCTCTCTCTACCATTCTCCTACTTTCTTTCTTTCTCTCTCTACCATTCTCCTACTTTCTTTCTTTCTTTCTCTCTCTACCATTCTCACTTCTCTTTCTTTCTCTACTTCTCCTTCTCTCTTTCTTTCTTTCTTTCTTTCTTTCTCTCTACCATTCTCCTACTTTCTTTCTTTCTCTCTCTACCATTCTCCTACTTTCTTTCTTTCTCTCTCTACCATTCTCCTACTGTCTTTCTTTCTCTCTCTACCATTCTCCTACTTTCTTTCTTTCTCTCTCTCTACCCATTCTCCTACTTTCTTTCTTTCTCAACCATTCTCCTACTTTCTTTCTTTCTTTCTTATTATATTTTTCTGGGTAGTGTGTCCTTTCTTTCTTTATAATAAATTGGAATGATCATTCAGGATTTACACTTTTGCATTTCAATTTGGACGGTTTCATTTTTTCAATTAGAGGGTGTTGCAAAATAGTTCAATATTTAAAAAGTATAATAATCTTGATTTAACTCTCACAGTTCTTTTCTTTCTTTCCTTCTTTTCATCATCGATTGAAACAGATTAGCATTATTGTTTTTTGCATTTTCTCCACTGTGTAGCATGTCATTTCTTTCTTTATAATAAAAACAGAATCGTTTATTATTTACCTGAGGTAACAACACTCATAAGTAATAAGAAGTCTATGGATAAGTGACACTATATAATCAGTATTTGAATTTTTGAATTTTACCTTTGCCCAAATCATCAATCAATCAGTCTCTTTTTTAACCAGAGGTATTTGCAAGATGATAACGGACAGAAGATTAAGGAACACTAGTATTATATAGAGTAATAGCAGACTTAAAGCTGTGGTCATGAAGCTTCTGTTTCAAATGACTGGTTAGTGATGCTCAGTCTTAATGTACATTTCAAAACAATCCACATTTATTTCATTTCACTTAAAGACCAACTTCTGCAACCATTAAGTTATATTCTATTTATAGAAATAAAACTATAATTAATTGCAAAATAAATATGTTTGCGGAATAACATATTGTCGGTATCAACCAGACAGCAAGGGAGACTCTTTTTTACTAGTACTAGACCAGGGAGATTGTTTTTGCTGAGGTGGAGAGCCACACCTACCATCAGTTTCCCACTTACCGCACAGACCAGATTACCCAATCTGTGCTACTCATGCACTGAGTTGGTGGGGACTGGTACCAAACTCGGTACGTTTTGATTCCTAGAAGGTGCTCTACCGACTGAGCTAAACACTAAGTTCTGTCCATAGTACTCCCTTATAATGATGACTGGTATCGAACTTGTGATTCCAAGGTGAGTGCTCTACTGGCTGAGCTAAACCGTCATAAATTGTAAAATGAATAAGGTGAATAACTATATAATAAACATTTAATAATTAACTCCCTTGATAAACTATAATGATCAGGATGAGTGTGAGCAGGGATGCCATATTATTATGTTGCAAATTGAATTGTAATGTTTTTTTCATTTTCATGAGCATTTCAATGCTATTATGCTAAAAAAATCTAGCTACAATGTGCTGTTTTTGCTGGTTATGATAATACACATACATAAACTGGATCATTATAATATAGATTGCCTGGTTTATTTATGATCATCCACTTAGGAATAAGAAGCTTCTGGTTTGATACTTTAGCTTTCTCACTTCTTCAGAAAAGATTTCAAAAGTTTATAGGGTAAAGTTCCAGTTTGTTGTAAGCAATAGTTTGGTAGAAAGTTTTTTAAACACAATTTTTATTAACAATTTCTTTTCTATTTAACCCATAGATGGGACCCTAACAGAAACTACCACTTCGGGTCAGAGTGGACTTGGGGGCAATGGTGATGAAGGGGTGCCCCACATTCCCCAGACCTCCAGAAATGGAACTTCACCATCAGATAGAATTTAATGTCATTCCCAGTACATGAAACCCTCAGTCACTGCCTTCTAGCATATATCATAAAAAGGGTTGGGGGATGCTATAAGGACAATAAGGTTGGGACAATCATATAGGTGCTAAAATCAGATTTGAAGAAGCAAGAAAGCTGAAATAATCTTTAAGTAATCAGACAATAAATGTTTGTGTATATATATAATATATATATATATATATACCAACCTCACCGCATGAGTAGGATGTGACACAAGATCAATTTCTGAAGTGGAGTTTAACAGGTTTGAATTTTGAGTTTTCCTTTTAGACTGGTTGCTTAACAAGGTTAAAGAGTTCAGACTATTTTACTATTTACCCTTAGTAAGAGAAAGAATAGTTTGATGCATACCTTTCCCAAGTTTATAAGCACTATATGAAATGCAAACAGCCTTGTCTAAGGATTTGAACTTGTCTCACTATCTCCATTTTCTATTATGATAACATTACACCACAAGTGCCTCAGATATATAAATATGTGTGTGGTTGTGTGTGGCTGTTATCAAAAACCATACATAAGGTTCTTTTTAGGATTCTTTTTTTCATCTTTAAAAAATAATTTTGGTTAAATCTTACATAAAAGTTGTGTGAAATTTATTCTGCCATCATTGATCATTTTCAAGTGTTTAATCAAAATGTTATTTTTTCTTTGAAATCCAATAGAATTTTCGTTTTTAATATCTGAGATGCTTTCTATCCTGAATATAAAGAGCTTCTGAATATTTGTAGTTTTTCTATATCATTTTTTATGTAGTTGTTATGAAGTCCATATGCTTCTTTGTTGGTATATCTGGTGAGTCTTGTTCTCAGTATGAATATATTTATTTGCATAAATGTATTTCATATATACCTATAATATTATTTTTGGGGATTTTCTGTGAAGTATGGGCTTTGAAATGAATAAGAAACTCAGTTGGTGTTTTAGTGTTAAATTTCATTTTATTTCATTCTATATGTTAAGTTTTTAAATGCCATCCTTGGCCAGTTGAAAAGGGCTAAAGTAAGTAAGTCCTGAGTTATGGAATCCTTTGTCTGTCTGCCACGAAAGTCAAAGTAGTTATGGCCAGTATGCTCAGTATGCTCAGTTTAAGTATTGTTTTAACAGCAGAGTACTGCCAGTGATTGGCCAAGAGCTTGATCACATAGTTCTCGGCGAGTCTATAAGTAGAAGCAGGCGTCTAGCACATACCTTATATACTAAATAAGTCAACACTATATTTCAGACGTTTGGCCTTCCTTTGTCAAGTTAATCTAGACTGACGGTTTTTGTAGTTTAGGCAACTTTATAGCTAGGGATGCTGGTGGCATGTGGCTTGGTTGGCTGGGGTGGGTTGTTCCACTGTCATTGGGTCATTGATGTTTGGGTGATCTCTTTTCTGATGGTGCTAGCCTGGCTAGGAGTTATTAAATCAAGATTACAAAGTGTTTATGATATAGCATGCATTGGGGCTGAGTAAAACTATTAACAGTAGGATGAAACTTTTAGTCCTAGTAAACTAGTCCCATCATGGTGTAACGTTTAGCAAGCTAGTCTCGCAGATCCGTTACTACTGAAAAGCAAGTTTATAGGCAGAATGCTATTTATTTTTTAAAATCTATTTTGTCTTTAGAACAATAGCTTGCAGCATTTGTAATCTATTTTTTAAGAATATTTTGAGTTTATCAAAATGACCATTAATGGAGAAGATTTTAATATAAAATTGAACCAAATTTAAGAGATCTTTTAAAATGACAATATATAAATCAATAAAATCTTGTCTATGATTTTTAATAAAATTGTATATATATATACACACACACACACATTGATATATAATATATATATATATATATATATATATATCAAGTGTATGGTTGGCACTATTACACTTGAAAATGTAGTAGTGAGCCAGCATACAGTATTATGAGAAGAGTGCTCAATATCTGTGATAGAGCGTTAATAAATAAATAAATACTTTAATATATATTTATCTGCTACAATGCATAGCATGCAATAAATATAGAATAATATTGATTCATTTACACACACACACACACACACATACATACATATACATATATATATATATATATATGACTGTCAAAAAAGATATTACCTTATAATAGGACACATGTACATACACAAACACAAATATATGTAGATTTTGTATGCTTTTTTTATGTAATGTGATGTATATGATAATTTTATGGAGCCTACCACAAAAATGTTTTCAATATTATATCTACATTATAACATCTGAAACTAATGGCATACCAGAATCATACTGATATACTAGACATGATATATTTAATAATATCAATCATATAACACAGTCATATACAGTCTTTAGATATACTATATATGCATATACTTACTCAAGGGTTAACATGCAGTTATTTCTTCTTGTAGATGATATTCATTAAGGGGCAAATAAGATACTGTATGCCACTCATGGGCGCCCAGATATGCTCAAGGTGTAATGTTTACTGTCATAGGAAATGGACATAATGACCTGAGTTCAAACCCTGGCAAGGCTGTTTGCATATCCAAGTATAGCAATGACCAACCTGGGAAATCATTTTGATCTGTTGATCAAATAAGGCATCAAAGAACTTTTGAAGATCTCATTTAAATTTTTCAAATATCTCAGATTAATAGGTGTGTAAAAACAATGACATCATTTTTTGAATGAGGTCTTTTGTAGCTGTTGTATATCACTTTTGTTATGCCCCGTCAGCTGGACGTTAGAATGCATCAACTGCACCTCTGCAGAGAGGTAAGACTCCCCCAATGGGGCCACCTTTGGCTGTGGGTGGCGAGCTGTGATGCTTAAAGATAGAACCCAAGTGGATGAGCAGTTCATGACTTGCAATACTCCACTTTGGCCCTATCTTGGGCGAGACGGGCGGTGGAGATCTAGTCACGTCAAGCCCTATATGATTTTCCCAACCCTATTGCCCTTATGGCAAGCCCCTTTTTAATATATGGGTGCTAGAAGAGGTGGCTGAAGGTCTACATCACCTGGGAATGACGTTAAACTCTATCTGATGGTGAGGTTCTAGTTTGGAGGTTTGGGGAATGTGGAGCACCCTTCATCACCATTGCTCCCTGGTCCACTCTGACCCGGAATGGTAGTACCTGTTAGGGTCCCATCTATGGGTTAAATAGAAAAAGGTATTTATAAAAAAATTGTATTATCCATTAAGAATTAATTTATTTCAAAACTTTATCGGCATTAAATGACCCACTCAGGTTGATATGCCATTAAACAAAACCAAACCAAACCAACCACTTTTGTTGTAAGTCTTGTAGATTTTCAATAACTGTTGTGGGTTACTTTTGGTAACTGACTCTCAGGAGAACTCTCTGAGCACTATCTAAGAATCATCCCAGCACTCCCTTAGTTTCTATAGGTTTCTTTGTATATTGCTCTACTAACCAAATCCTGTGACTCTTAGTGGAACAGTTTATTGAGTAAGGTGAATACCAAAGACTAGCTGAAAAGTTGCTCTATCCAATAAAAGTCGTCAATGGAGCGGCCTAGAATCGGTATCAGCCAATCAGTGGGGGGGTCTATCCCCTTTTCACTAGTGCTAGATTGTTTTGGCATATGAGGTAGAGCGCTACCATCAGCTCCTTACTTTACCACACAGATCCCTGTGCTACTCATACACTGAATTGGTAAGGGTCGGTATTGAACTAGGAACCCTGTGATTTCTAGCTGAATGCTCTACCGACTGAGCTAACCCGGCCCTTGCTCTATCCAACAGTGTTATTATTCTCACTGTATCTTTTGTAGCTCCTGTGGAAATAATATAAGACTTTACCTTCAGTGTGTCCTTTTATAAAAAAAGATATTTCTTCAAAATGAAGCTGATAATATAACTATTACAGCAAATAAAATTGAAGCAGCTAATGTTATGGCTTGAAAACTTAATTCTTAACAGCCTATTAGATGAAAGTCAGGAGACACTACTGAGTAAAAGTTATCAATCTTTATTTTAAGTTTCCAATTCTGAGTTTCATTTCATTTTCTTTAGCTCTTTCACAATTTAGTGATATTGGAAAGCCAATTTGTTTTTCACTGCAAAAGCAATAACTCTCTTAAGTGACCTCTTGACAGAGTTTCTATAGTTAAGGACAATTGCAATTTTCTTGAGGTGAAATTGCATTCTTCATCGAGCACTTTATGAGGTCTCCTCCAGTGAACTTAGTACATATATGGTTTACAAGGCAATATATTTATGTGTATGAGCATGGGTTTTAGTGTATTTTCATATATATGTGTGTTTGTCTTTGGAATGACACTAAATTGCATCTAGTGGTGAGGATACAGTTCTGAGCTTTGGGGGAGTGTGGAGTCACCCCTATGTTGACATTACTGGTAGGTCCACTCTTACTCATAGTGTTAGTATATATTAGGGTCTCATCTATGAGTCAAATATAATGTCCTGATTAAATTTTAAGTTTAAAATTTTTTTTTTTATTGAAATAGATCAGTAATTAGGATTGACCTTATTCAAGTAGTGACCACCCCAAGCTGAGATTTTAACAGGTTTGAATTCAGAGTTTTCCTTCTCCTGGACTGATTGCCCAACCAAGGTTAAAGAGCCCAATCTGTCCTACTATTTCCCCATAGCTGGAGGGAGAGTAGTTGGATTCATATGTTTCCCAAGGGTATTAGCGCTATGTGAATTGAAGCGTCATCCAGGATTTGAACTCCAGTTGACGAGTCCATTTCCCATGACTCTAACCATTTGACCCAGTGCCTCCAACAAAGATGATGCGTCTCTCAACTGAGTATAAAATGTTAAACTGTATCTAATAGTGAAGTTCTATTTCTGGAGATCTGGGGAGTATGGAGTACCCCTTTATCGCCATCACTCCCAGGTCCACTCTGATCCAGAATGGTAGTACCTCTTAGGGTCTCATCTATGGGTTAAGTAGAAAAAATGAGTTTAAAAGTGTATTTAAATAAAAACTTTTCTTCTTTTTTTTAATATGTTTGTATTGTTAAATAAAAACGCAAAGACAATTTGTTGTTTTTACCTTTTTAAAATGTTTTCTTCAAGGAGATTTAAACAATTGAAAAAAAATCTTTACTTTTTCATATTACTCAATATTTACCACGTACCCCATGTGCATGGGTTAGGCACAACGCCCTATTAAAGTGGGACAACCCATGAGCCGAGACTCATGGGTGGCGGGTGGAAAAAAATGTGTTGATCCATCGGCTTTCCCCCCAAGAGGGGGGGGCTTAGTAAACCCAGCCCTGCGCCTTTAAATCAAGGGGGAGGTGTTGCCTTGGGAGATGGCCCCCTGGGATCAATGATATTAGCTTATAAGGAAGTTGCTTCTAATCACTTGGTTAGGTTAGGTTGAATTTATGGCATCTCAACCCTTGTTGGGTTATTTTATGCCAAAAAGGTTTTGTTTTATTTATTTTTGATGAGTGTTCACTTTTTAAAAATTTAAACTCAATTTTTTAAACTCATTTTTCCTGTTTAACCCATAGATGAGACCCTAACAGCTACTACCAATCTTGGCCAGACTGAATCTGGGATTAATGGCGATGACAGGGACTCCACACTCCTGAGAGCTCCAGAATTGGAACTTCACCATTAGATGCAGTTTAACGTGATACCCAGGACACTCTAATCACTTGGTTTTGAAAATTAAAACTAGGAACATTAAGCAAAAAGAACTAATTTTTGATTGAAGTTTTAAAAAAGGTATTTATTTCATCATGCTTTTTTTTTTAATTCTAAATGCAATGGAAAACTGGAAAGTGTAATTAGCAGCAAGGGGACAAACCCTAGCAAAGGTAAAAATCCAGAGAGGCATTTTCCAGGGAGACTCACTTTCACCCCTGTTATTTGTTGTAACAATGATGCCACTCAATTACATACATTGGAAATACGCAGGAGGCTACAAATTTATAAAATCAAAGGAAATGTTAAACTAACTTATGTATTTGGATGGTATTAAGATATTTGCAAAAAATGAAAACGAACTTGAAACTCTAATACAAACTATAAGAATATACAGCCAGGATATGGAAATAGAAATTGGGATTGAAAAATATGTCATGCTTATAATGAAAAAAAAATAGAAGCAACAGAAGGAATAGAACTACAATTCAGGAAAGCATCAGAACACTCTCTCTCTTTCTTTCTCTCTCTCTCTCTCTCTCTCTCTCTCTCTCTGTCCCTCTTCCTTTTCTCTCTCCATCACTCTCCCACTTTTTCTCTGTTTTTGTCTTTCTGTCTCTGTCTCTCTCTATATATATGTCCCACTTTCTCTCTCTTTTTGTATCTCTCTCTCTTTTTCCTTTCTCTCTCTCTACCTCTACTTCTCCATCCCTGTCACAAGTTGTATAGATTAGCCATGATTTTTTATGTTAACAAAATTCAGATAAGATACTTCCCAATGTTTGCTACATTTAGTACCTGTAGAAATTTATATATATATATATATATATATATATATATATATATATTACATACGTACATATGCATCCAAGGATGAAGTTGCAGCACAAATTCTGACTTAGCTTAATAATCCTAAACTTGGCATTTCTTTATAACTCTGTTATTTGACTTTAATTCTTTTTTCTATTGAGACTTTATCCAATTCCTGGCCATGAATATTGCTTATATTGGCAGAAAAAGTAACCAGGAGTACTTTGGTTTCTTGGTCGTAAACTACAAAAATTTCTGCTTGATTTAACTCTATCTCTAAGTAAGGCCCCACTGACAAAATTGATTTTCTTTTAGTTTAGACAGTCATGCTTTCTAACTGACAAAGTTTTTTTGACATTTTTTTTTTATGGGATTTTTTTTTTTTGTTTAATTTGTGGTTTGTGTTTCATGAAATGCGTCAACCATAACATAATCAGAATTTATTTTGTTTATGATTTTTCTTAATCTTTTTTTTTTTTTTTGGTAATTTTTTTTTTTATTGACAGTGCAAAATATTAAGATAAAATTGAAAATCCATCGCCTCATATATTCTATTTTTTCTCTATTTTCTCTTTTTATTTTTATTCTTTTTTAAATTGTCTCTTAAGATAAAATTTAAGTTTGATACATGAGTTTCCATTAGTGTCACTGAAATAATCATTACCCATGGTGCAAAAGATTCACAGCTTATTTAATTCGTCCTATGAAGTCTTTTGATTGCTTTCAACATTCTGCACATGATTATATGGCATGTGTTGAGCTGAGCCAATGTTGACACAAGGCAGTTATTATTGAAAGATCTGTAAATGTAAAATGGAAAGATTACAGTGTTATTTATCTGATCTTGTTTGCTATCTTGAAGAAAATTTACTGGAAAATTGAACAAAAAAGCCTTTAAAAATAAAAGCAATATATATACAAGGTGTGTCAAAAAAAATATCGAGATGTTTTGTACTTTTTGAGACACCTTGTATTCTGAAAAAATAACAAAAAAACTTCCATTCATTGATTTTTTTTTTCAGAATACAAAGTGTGTCAAAAAAGTACCGAGTTTAAAGCTGCATTTACCTAGATAGAAATGAAGAATGAATGGAACATTATTGTTTTCAGAATACAAGGTGTGTCAAAAAGTACAAAAAATCTTGATACTTTTTTGACATTCCTTAACTTGTATATATATACCTATATACATATATATATATATATATATTATATATATATAATTATATAATAGTTCTCTGAAGTAGTAGGCCTGTCAGCTAGAATACACCGACTGCACCTCTGCAGAGGGTTAAGATTCCCTCAATGGGGCTACATGTTGGCCAAGGGTGTTGACCCGTGATGCTTAAGGATGGAACCCAGGTGGCTGAGTTGGCCATGACATGTGACACTCCACTTTGGCCCTTACTTGGGTGAGACAGGTGGTCAGAGAGGCTCCCTCTGATCAATCGGCTGACCATGTCAAGCCCAAGCAACCCTATTGCCCTTATGTTAAGTCCAAGCAACCTTATTGCCTTTATGGTAAGCCCTAGCAACCCTATTGCCCTTATGGCAAGCCCCAACCCTTTTTATCATATAGGTGCTAGAAGGCGGTGGCTGAGGGTCTACATGTCCTGGGAATGACGTTAAACTCTATCTGATTGTGAGGTTCCAGTTTGGAGGTTTGGGGAATGTGGAGCACCTCTTCATCACCATTGCTCCCTGGTCCACTCTGGCCCGGAGAGGTAGTACCTGTTAGAGTCCCATCTATGGGTTAAATAGAAAAATGTGTTTATAAAAAAAATTGAGAATACTTTAAGAATGAATTTATTTCAAAATTTTGTTGGCATTAAATGACCCACTGAAGTTGATATGCCGTAAAATAAACCAAACCTGAAGAAGTAATTAGTATTTGACAAAATGTGGATTGTTTACAGTCACAGTTAAGTAACAATGAGCCTGTTCAATACTTAGGTAGGTGGCCATTTAAGCAACAGCAGATACTGTAAGCTTGATATCAAAAGCCTGCCATGGACAACTGGTTCTCCCAGCTAAGATCAGTAATTTGCCACAAGAGAGAAACCGCCTCGGCTTTTATGCCTCTCAAATGGTCAAACCACTCCAATCAACAGGGGTGATAGGATGCTCACCATGAGTCACTACTCACAAGTTCAATCTGTAGTCAGTAATACTAATATTTTATTCATTAAATTCCTGTGTTAATATTTCAACTGTACAGTCAAATATATATTTACCAACCCCTTCGCATGAGCAGGATGTGACACAAGGTCAATTTCTGAAGCATAGTTTAACAGGTTTGAATTCAGAGTTTTCCTTCTCCTAGACTGGTTACCTAGCCATGGTTAAAGAGCCCAGTCTGCCCTGCTATTTGCCCATAGCTGGAGGGAGAGTAGGATTCATAACTTTCCCAAGGATATTAGCGCAATGTAAGATCAAACAGCTTCGTCCAGGAATTGAACTCGGTCGACGAGTCCATTTCCCACGACTCTAACCATTAGACCATGCGCCTCCACTGTACAATCAAATAACATGGTTCAAAGTTATTTCAGTCAGTACCTAAACTAGCAAGATAGGGGAATGTAGATACTTAAGGAATATAAGGGGTAGAATTTAGAATTATTCCAAAAATGAAAAAGTCACCGACCAGAACAGGGTAATGAAATGGGTAATCTTGAACTTCAAGTGACTAAATTCCTACCATAAAATTGTACTTGTGCATTATTTAAAATGAACTTAATTGTTAGTAAAAAGACATTTTATGATATTTTGGAGTTAAGAACATGCATTAAAATGGATTTGAAAAGCATTGTGTTTTCTCTGTGAAAATTACGTTGAATCAAAGATAGCTGCCATTGTTTACAATCTTCTTCTCGGAAAAAGAACAAGGGAGTTAACTTTGGGAGTGCCTATATAAAATGAATTAACTGATGAAGCAATAAGAGTTAACATGATGTGTCATTGCTGAGCTGAAGGTCCAATCAAGTGTGTTCCACAAGAACTAGCTTAATTGCCGACCGATATGTAGCACATTTTCTTCTATCTTTTCTATTGTCAGAAAAAAATGATCACTCGGGGTAGATTTCAGCTTTAGGAATAAAAAAGTCCATAGTGGGAAAATTTATAGAACTTTTGTAGAGTTCTTTCATACTTAATTCATTTCAGCTTTAGGAATAAAAAAAATCCATTGGGGTCAAATTTGGAAAGGGTTAGGAGAGTTCTTTTGGGCTTTGCCAAATATTTATGGATAAAGCAGTGTTGTATGTGCATGGTGCATTATCATGGTGCAGCATCCAATTCTTTGTTTTTTCTTGTTGTTTTTTTTATACTTCAGGAATTTTCTTTTGCTCTGCATTTCTCCAAACAAATAAGATTTTTTTAATGACTGTCTGATCATGTGGAACAAACTGATGATGAATGATGCCTTTCCAGTAAAAATGACAATCGACATCACTTTCATGTTTGAGGATGTATAACATGCATTTTTTTTGGTGGATGCTCTTTCTGATTTGAAATGTTCTAACCATTCATGACATTGTGTACGGTTTTGAACACTCCTCTACATAAGATTACATAAAGGTTTTTTCATAATTTTAACAGAATTTCACAAGAGCCCAACTGTTGAACTTGAGAAGAAAATAACAAGTGCTCTACACTAACCTTCATTTGAGCACATGCACATCAATACAAATCAATGTGCCACAGTTTGTTTTTATATAGTCCTGGAAATCTGGGGAAGGTGAAGTACCCCTTCATCGTCGTTACTTCCAGGTCTACCTTTACTCGGAGATGTTGTATCCTGTAAGGTTCACATCTATGGGTTAAAAAGAAAAATGAGGTCAAAAATTCTGCTAAAATAAAGCAGGATTTATGTATTTCAATCAAGATGGTTCCACTTCCCATTGAATAGCATGCCTCCAAATTAGTAGATCTGTTGAAAAGTTCTCGGGCCGACTAGGAAGAGAATGACGAGAGCAATAAGACGTACATTTATGCCTTCTGTAGTTCAACAAACTTGGCGTATACTTCCTAAAGTTTATTTAATCTTTCATAAAAATACCACGAAAAAGAATCATTTCCTTCTTGGCAGGGCTGAGAAAATTTCCGCACCGCCTCTTTAAATATATAAAGCTTAGTCGGTAGAGCATTCGGCTAGAAACCACAAGGTTCCTAGTTCGATACCGGTCCTCACCAACTCAGCGTATGAGTAGCACAGGGATCTGTGCGGTAAAGTAAGGAGTTGATCGTAGGTGTGGCGCTCCACCCCAAATGCTAAAAATAATCTCCTTGGTCTAGCGCTATTGAAAAAGGGATAGACTCCTTCGCTAGCAACAGCTTATCTACTTAAAGTGATGTCAATAAACGCATGCGTAAAACATGGACTGCTAATGATATGTTATTATTCATCTGAAAATCTCTTTACTCTGATAAAATAAAACAGGAATTCTTCCAACATGTAGCCATGCCAGTATTATTGCATGGGTGTACTACTTTGATTTTAATGAATATCTTCGAGGAAAAGATGGATGCGAACTAGACAAAGGTGCTGTGTGCTGTTTTGGACAAATCCTAGAAGAAGCACCCTTGTAAACAGCAGCTCTACGACCAATTACATCCCATCTCACAATTCATGCAAGTAAAATGAGCAATACATGCTGGGCACTGCTTGAGAAATAAGGCCAAACATATAAGAAACATTCTCCTACACATAGGCACCTGTATTGATCGACAAGTAAAAACTAGTATTGGACCAAGTCACTAACAGGCACCCCAGCCCAGATCAGTTTTGAAAGGAACTGAATTTTGCTTTTCACCGGTTGTTAGAAAACTATATCAACAAAAGTTACTATTGTAAGTTACTATTGTAAGTTATAGAAGTGATTGACAAACAGTTCACCTTTCACTGACCTAACTGCTGATTTCCAATTGGCTAAAAGCAAAGTGCGAAGGAAACTGAGAGCAGTTAGAATTTGGTGGTTAGTTGAAGGGGCCAGACGTGATGGTCGTCTGTTCCCGAGTAAGCCATTTTCTTACGGTGCGGTTGAACCCTTTTGGGCTTCGGTTTTAATAAAGACGTCTGAGAAAAATAATCAAAGGTTTGTGTTCATTATTAAAAACAAATAAATGAGCACAGATAACCAGACCCCAGCACAAAAGAAGCCCTATCAACCAGAGTATGAAATCACCCCAAAAGAAGATGGTGAAATACATAGTGACTGTCTTAAAAGTTCTTGGACACTTCCCATATTATATATAAACTTTTATTTTATTATACAAGGTGTGCTAAAAATGTATCGATATTTTTTGTACTTTTTGACATGCCTTGTATTCAAATACAACTTTAAACTTGGAACTTTTTTGATACACCTTGTATTCTGAAAAAAAAAATTAACAAATGGAACATTATTTCTTGTCAGCTAAGCGCTGAATAGATAAAAAAAATGAGTTTTAAAAAATGTGTTTAAAAACAAGGTGTTTGAAAAAATTTGAATACTCAAAAAAAAAAATAAGAATAAAAAAAGGGACAAGTACTGTTGTATGTTGTTATCAGAATATATTCATATATATCTTACTATGTAAGCACATACAAAACTCATCAAAAAAACACCCATATATATATATATATATATATATATATATATATAGGCTGATGAGGCCTAATAGGCCGAAATGTACATACAGAGATTGATTTTTCTCGATTTGTTTAGCCATACATTTAATAGGTATTCCCGCCTAATTCATTATTAATTAATTAATTTTCAAAATTAGGTACGACTCCAATTAAGCACTTATTCTCCCAAAAATTATCGGCAAAAAGCCATTCCAAACAAACCGTGTTTACAACATATATATATATATATATATACATATATATGCTCCCAATATTCCAGGTAGAGTACTGTAGAGGAGACATTAATTGAACTTTCACCATCTAGTGTAAGGCATTTACTTGCCTGTTGTTCACAGACTTGAGTTCTCTGGTGATTGTAAAAACATATATCTATGTAAGTATGCATCAATTAATTGTATAATTCTATCAGGTTTCGTTCCTGGCTTAGAAGTAGCTGTTAAAAAGTCAACCCATACTGATGAGATGTATATGTTGAAACACGTGTCTGTGGATGACTAGTATATATATATATATATATATATATATATATATATATATATATATATATATATATGATCTCATCATAATTAGGTTGTGTCAGCACATATACCCATAACTCTCTTTTGCCACATCTCCCTACTGGTCATCATGCAAGGTGGGTCTTCTGCAAAGCATCCAAAATCTACACAGTCCTGTGTAGAGATATATATATATATTTTTGTTCATATATATATATATATATAATATATATATATATATATATAAACAAAAATATCTTTCTTGTTTTATGTACTTTTTCGGACCATATGACCTTTAGGTACCCCTTTAGTGATCTCGTTTCATAGGGACATATTTTTCATTTACACCTTCAGAATCCTGTTGTTTGTTAACAGACGATATTTGATTTTTTTTTTTAAATTTATAAAACTAACCCTAACACCTAATAAACAACTGGATTTTGACGTGTAAATGAAAAAAATGTCCTCATGAAACGAGATAGCAAAAGAGGTGCCTAAAGGTCATATAGTCCAATTTTTCTTATTTCATAACTAACAACTATTTATTATTTCTTTTACTTACAATTCCTGAAATCATAACACAGTTGGTTTTTTTGGGGTTTTTTTGGGGGGTGGGGATGTTGATATGAGCGATTCTCTGTACATTTAATATTCAACAGAATGTTAGTAGTAGCCATGGGCTATAAAATGTAGTTTCAGTTTATAGATAAGATTAAATAAATCCTTGTCAGAGCAGATTCTTCTAATTCTAAGAACTTGTCAATATGGTTAGTTTTCCTTAGGGTGTTTGGCGTGGGAGGATTTCAAATGGAGATAATTATGGTGTATCCATGGGTTTATTGTATAGTGTTGTTTATAATTAGTTATTTTCATCAATGAATATCAAGCTGAGCTCAGTCGGAAGAGCATCTGTCTCGGAGCCACAAATTTCTGGTTTTGATATCGCCAACTATGCGCAGGAGTTGCACAGCTTAGAGTAAGTAAGTAAAGTCGACAGGGCGGCCTAAAGTCGGTATCAGCCAGTCAGAGAGGGAGTCTATCCCCTTTTCAATAGCGCTAGACCAAAGAGATTGTTTTTTGGCGTCTGAGGTGGAGCGCCACACCTACCATCAGCTCCTTACTTTACCACACATATCCCTGTGCTACTCATACACTGAGTTGGCGAAGACCGGTATCGAACTAGGAACCTTGTGGTTTCTAGCCGAACGCTCTACCGACTCTGTGCAGTAAAGTGGGGAACTGATGGTTGGTGAAGTGCTACATCTTAGATGCAAGAACAATCTCCCTGGTCTAGCACTAGTGAAAAGGGGATAGACGCCTTCACTGTCTGGCTGACACCAATTATAGACCGCTCCATTGACTTTAATTTTTTTTTCTTACTTTATCAAGGTGTCTAAGTAAAGTAAAAGTAAAGTTGTCGGGATGGCCTAAAGTCAGTATCAGCTAGACAGCGAGAGAGTCTATCCCCTCACCATCAGATAGACTTAACGTCATTCCCAGGACATGAACACCCTCAGCCACCACCTTCTAGCACCATCCCATAAGGGCAATAGGGTTCAGAAAATCATATAAGTGCTAAAGCGACCAATTGCCTGTCTAGCCTAGGGAAGGGCCAAAGTGGAGTGTTACATGTCATGGACTGCTCAGCCACTAGGATTCTGTCTTTAAGCATCACAGGTTGCCACCCACGGCTAATAGGTGGCCCCATTGGGGGTGGGGTCTTACCCCTCTGCAGAGGTGCAGTCGGTGTATTCTAAAGCCCCAGCTGACAGGGCTGCCACCATCATGGAGTAATCATTCATCTGAGAGTATTAGGCAAGTTCAGCATCTCACAATCTAATATGGTTGGTAATCTTCATGACCTCTAAAAGTAGCACTCAGAGAGTATCAGGCGAGCTCAGCATCTCACAGTCCAATGTGATTTGTAACCTTCATGACCTCAGAAAAATCACCCAGATTTGCAACATTGTGCCTCATATTACCAAAATATTCCAAAACTTTTGACTCGCCCGAGTATTTGTCAGATTAGAGTGCAATGCTGTTTACAAATAATAAAAAAAATCATTTTCCCATTTCTTGGACACTCTAAGAACATTTCTGAACTTTATTAATTTATTATATAAGTAATTTTATGTCTATTCTTGTATATCTTTTGTGTTTGGAACAGAACTCTTTGTTACAGCTAAAACATAAAAATATTACACAATACTCGGTGCTTCCAAGTTCCAGCAAATAATTCCTCTATTTCAAATTGACTTGGTAAAAACATTTTTGGGTCTGGAGAAAGACTCACAAAGAAACGCAATTCTGGACAAACAAAAAAGAGAAATATCTATGAATTAGATTTCTCTATTTTTCTGGTGTTGTATTATATAGCAAAGAAAGAGAATAAAAACAGGAAATAAAGAATAGCCTGATTATTATTAGTATTAAGTTATTGTTAAGCTATAACAATACCATTGGTAGTAATAGTAGAATTTGCTGCTGTTATTATTGTAATGATAAAAAAACAAAACAAATATAATTACCCTTGGTCTTTGTTGATTTTCTAATGAGTTTTTATACTAATTCTTATTTTCAGTAATTTTCTTTACATTTTTTCTTTCTTTTTCATTTTCTTTTTATTCTACATCAATTTTTCCTCTTTCATTACTCACACATTTTCATCTTTCTTTTCCTCACTTCATATCTTTTATCACATCTTTTTTCTTCATCCCATATTCTTTGTCTTCCAACTTTTTTTCTTATATATACATATATATATATTGCCACCCTGAGTTCAAATCCTGGACATGGAAATTGCATTTCACTTAGCGCTAATACCCTTGGGAAAGGTATAAATCCTATTCTCCCTACAGCTATGGGTAAATAGTTGGGCAGACTGGGCTATTTAACCTTGGTTAGGCAACTGGTCTTGAGGAAGAAAACTCTGAATTCAAACCTGCTAAACTTCGCTTAATAAATTGACCTTGTGTCACATCCTGCTCGTGCAGAGGGGCTGGTAGATATATATTTACCAACCTCTCTGCTCAAGCAGGATGTGACACAGGGTCAGCTTCTTAAGTAGAGCCTAATAGGTTTGAATTCAGTTTTCCTTCCCTTAGACTGGTTACCTAACCAAGATTAATGAGCCCAGTCTGCTCTAATATTTACCCATAGCTGGAGGGAGAATAGTTGGAGGCAAACCTTTCCCAAGAGTATTAGCGCTATGTAAAATGCAAACAACTTCGTCCAGGATTTGAACTCAGGTCAATGAGTCAATTTCCTATGACTAACCATTATACCACATACCTCCTTTTTTTGCCTTCTGGCCTGGATAACATGATCCATCTTTATCTCAGTCCCAGAGATTTTTATGTGTTTCATTTTCAAGAACAGACTAGGTACTAAATTAATGTTTACTCATTGAATAACTGATCATAAATTACACATTTTTTTCATCGATTTTCTTGCTGCTTTTTTGTTCTGTAGTCCATGTTTCTGAGTTGCTCTCTTGTCTAGTTTAAGAAGGGTTCAGAGTATTTCACAAGGGAGACTGTTCAAGTATTTCTTTGATTAAGTTTTTGCTGAGTTTAGTTTCCATCAGTTTCCTTCTTCTTCTGAAGTATTCCTTAATTTTTCTTTCATCTCTGATTATTCTTTATTTTCTTATTTTTTCCTCATTTCTTTTCTTTTGTTTTGCTTTTTTGTTTGTTTTTGATTTTTGATTTTTTTTGTTTCTTTGTAGTTTATTTTTATCTGTCTTCTTCTTCTTCTTCTTCTTCTTCTTCTCTTCTTCTTCTTCTCTTATTGTTTGTTATTGTTTTGTTTTTTGTTTATTCTTCTTTTTCTCTTAATTTTAAAGAACTTATAATTTCTTCTAATTACTAAATCTTCAACTTCTGCTACAATCAGCAATACAATTAACACAGTTAAACTAATGCTTCTGATTATTATGATCATTATAATGATGAAAAAGTTTTCCTGAAACTTTTAACTGTTATTTTCTCTATGAGTAACACTTAAATCTAGAAGAAAGCAAAACCATAAACCATTTTCTCTTTTAAAAAATCTACATATAAACCCAACTTTTCCAATAATTGATTTGATCTTTACACAAAATAAAAATATTTCTCATCAATAATAATGAAAAAAAAAAAACAGAAAAAAGCAATGAAAATTTGGTTCTGGCTAAAGTCCAGAACCCAGCAGTGCTTACAAAGTACCAAACTTCAAAGCAGTCTAAGGAAAAAATTTGCCCAGAATAACCAAAATATTATCTTCGATGCCAATGAAATATGACCAGAAAAGTTTTTATTTTTAATCTAAGTTTAACTTCGGATGACCTTCACAATATATGTTGCTTTTTTTCTGAAGTTTTTTTTTTTTTTTCTTATTTTCTATTTCTATTCTCTTTTTTAATTACAATCACTAGCAAAATAAAAAGACACCCTCCGGGCGATGTAAAAATAATTTTTTGAAAGATATTGCCTGAAGGGATGGGAGCTGAAAATTCAATGTCATAGAGTGTGTACCATAAGTATGTAAAATCGTCAAATTTATTAAAGGAGTAAAAAAAAAAAAAGAAAGACAATTTGAAATGAAAACAGTTCTGATAACTTTAAATATTATAAAAGAATAAAACAATCTATACATAAATATATAACGCCGGGCATCTATTTATTGAAACAATGAGAATTGTCTAATGTTGCATGCTCACATTTTGAGTATATTTATTCTATGTTATGACATTGGATTATGTGTTGAGTAATGTTACGTAAGCAGTGACGCAGTTTTTGTTACAGACAAAAACTGGAAGCGGATCTCCATTATTAATAGATTTCCTTTTCTGATAAGTAAAACACACATACATACACACACACACACACACACACACACTTTGAGGGATCTGTGTGGTAAAGTGAGGAGTTGATGGTAGGTGCAGCGCTCCGCCTCAGATGCTAAAAAACAGTCTTCTTTGGTCGAGCACTAGTGAAAAGGGGATAGACTCCCTCACTGTCTGGCTAATACTGACTTTAGGCCAACCCAATGATAAATTTATTCTTCACAACTTTGAAGTGTTTTTTGCTAACTGTAGGTGCCATGTAACCCATAAAATCTGTTGCATTTAGCATGAAGAGGACACTGGCACTTCTAAGTAAACCCTGTTGCCCTCATAGATGCCATCAAGAGGATTTACTCAGTATGGTTGGCATCCTTCCGATGGAGTAGTGTCCAAAATTTTTTTAACTTCATAACCTGGGCAGGTTGATATGAAGGATGTGCTGTTGCACAAGCAGCAAATCAGTGGTCTAAAGGAAAGGTAAGTAACCAATGCAGTTTGGCAACAGCAGTGTTGCAGGAGTTGCTGTGTAGCACTGTTTGTTTGAAATACGCCAGACAGCGCAGGGTGGCGTCGTCAGTTATGTTATAGGCTGACTTCATAGGGGGGGTTTCATGTGTTCCACATAATACCCCCCTCAGCCAGCTAGACGATCAAACTCCAACACGCCACCCTTGTGCAATAGTAACAGAAAAATAAAATATACGTTGCGATCCTCAGACTCTTTATATCCGATTGGCCACTTCCGCAGCCAATCATCAATAAGGGAAGTTGTTATAAACAAGATCTCGCACATTTTCTTTTTAATAAATGCATTGGCTTAGCTGGGATGTTACTATGAAATACAGTGTTACTCCATATTAGGGACTCCGGCTCCAGATTGGTTTTTTTAACTCCCCTTTATTCAGTATGTGACACCCCAATGATCTAATGAGTTATAAATCTACATAAACTGCTGGAAAAATTATAGTTGAGTATTCAACTTACTGATTCAAATTTTTTTCAGCAGATTTTGTGAATTTTGAATATTTTTGTAAATCACTTATATTATTTAGATTTATCGGACTGTTGTCCTCATCTTTATTGTTATATACACAACATTTCCACATGTTGGACACATGGTACAACGGATATAAGAATGAAGTTAATACAATTCTAAGTGACAATTATTTGTAAGTTTCAGGTTTAATCCTGACCACTGGTGATGATAATATAGAATATTTGATATAGCTTAACACTTGTACAGAATGAGAACAGTCTACTCTGGTTTTTGAATAAAAGGTTCAATTCAAAATTCCATGATGGCTACTGAGTTTGACAAGAAAAACCTGAAGAACAGAGAAATGTGTATATAAATGTTATGGTAATTTACTACACATGCATGAACTCTTCTAACTATAAATAGCTGCAGGTACTGCTCTTAAGCAAGAGTCAATATTCCAGCGGTATGCTCGGACAGTTGATAGACCGCCTCATGAGTAACTATCTCATGTTCGTATAACTCTTCTTTGTTAATATATTTGTTTTATTCATTTCCTCACTTGTGTCTTTTATATATGTAGGAAGCGTGTGGTGTAATGGTTAAAGTCATAGGAAATGGACTCGTCAACCCGAGTTCAAATCCTGGATGTGGCAATTATTTCACTTAGCATTAATACCCTTGGGAAAGGTATGAATCCTGCTCTCCCTCCAGCTATGGGTAAATAGTAGGGCAGACTGGGCTCTTTAACCTTGGTTAGGCAGCCAGTGTGGTGTAATGGTTAAAGTCATGGGACGTGGCAATTATTTCACTTAGTGCTAATACCCTTGGGAAAGGTATGAATCCTACTCACCCTCCAGCTATGGGTAAATATTAGGGCAGACTGGACTAAAGAGTCCAGTCTGCCCTAATATTTACCCATAGCTGGAGGGTGAGTAGGATTCATACCTTTCCCAAGGTTAGGCAACCAGTCTAGGAGAAGGAAAACTCTGAATTCAAACCTGTTGAACTCTGCTTAAGAAATTGACCTTGTGTTGCATCCTGCTCATGTGGAGGGGTTGGTAAATATATATTCAGGCCCCTAACCAAGCCACAACAATACCAATAAAGATGAGGACAACAGACCAAAAAGTCTAAATAATACAAAATACTTGTAGGAAGGAAAACTCTGAATTCAAACCTGTTGAACTCCGCTTAAAAAATTGACCTTGTGTTGCATCCTGCTTATGTGAAGGGGTTGGTGAATATATATTCAGGCCCCTAACCAGGCCACAACAATACCAACAAAGATGAGGACAACGACCAAAAAGTCTAAATAATACAAAATACTTGTAACATTTTGTTATTATCAAGACCAACTTTTTTATTAACTGAATTTTGGTCTAAGATTTTCAATGTATAATTGATGGATCTAATTAGTAACAGTGGCATGCAAAGTTTTTATGATGCCTGGGACCAAAATATTCATTTTATCCACCCCCTACCACCCCCCAAAATAAAAAAAATCTAAAAATACAAAACTAATGGAAATTTATATTATAAGCTTTTTATTCAAATTTCACTTAAATTGCCATATCAGTTAAATGGAAATTCATGAAATAAATGTAATTATTGGGTAATTTTTTGTAAGATAATACTTCTCCATTTGATAGGTTCCCCCCTAAAAAACTGGATGCCCTCTGCACATTACTGATTAATAGATAAGTATTAGGTTAGATGCATTGATAAGACAGGAGATTATATTAATGTTTTGTGTAATATATATATATATATATATACAAACATAAGTAAAATATCTAATATAAGTATTGATATATACTTTTATGAATATATACTAATAAATGTAAATATAAATAACTAAAAGTAAAATATATAAATGATAATAAAGCTTTTTTTTTTTACTTATCAAATTACATATATGTGTATATGTGTGAGTGCCTGTATATTTTCAAATCAATAACAATCAATATGTTTACATATAACATATAGCAGTTTCAAGTACATAATATATATATATATATATATATATATATATATATATACACACACACACACACACACATATATATATGTATGTGTGTGTGTATATATATATATATATTTTCTTTTTTAAATATATATATATATATATAATATATATATTTTTTCTTTTTTAAATATATATATATATATATATATATATATATAAAACCATGTATGTATATATGTATCTATATTAAGAAGTTTATTTGTATGTAAATATTTTTTCCCTTAATGTTGTCTAGGAGTTTCAAGTATATAATATATATACACACACACACACACACACACACATATATATATATATATATATATATATATATATATATATATATATATAATCAGGTACATATGTAACTATCTATATTAAGAAGTTTATTTGTATGTAAATATTTTTCCCTTAATGTTGTCTAGGAGTTTCAAGTATATAATATATAACACACACACACACACACACACACACATATATATATATATATATATATATATATATATATATATAATCAGGTACATATGTAACTATCTATATTAAGAGGTTTATTTGTATGTAAATATTTTTTCCCCTAATGTTGTCAAGAGTAATTGCAAAAGAGATTTCCTCTGACAGAGATTTGTGTTGATGGTCAAATCTGAGGCATTTTGATAGATTAGTATGTCACATTAGTGTTGCTGATTGGTTTTAAAATGAAACACTAAGGTATTACGATTTTGACCTTTTTGGTGAAGATGGAATTAGGAAAATGATTCCCTTCAAATATCTTATAATTACATCTTAATGTCACATAAAACAATCAGCCAAATGAGGTGGACTCACAAACATTAAAAATTAGTAAAGTTTTATAAACAATTTTTGAAATTAAACTTTTTATCTGTCTGTACCCCAGTCTGTAGAGCATCTGCCCAGGAAGGCATTTTTTCTGAAAAGTTAATGCGATATGAAAGCGATATTTACCAACCCCACCCATCCAAGTCTTTTCTTGAAAAGTAAATGCAAATATTCCCACCCCTTTTAAAAAATTTTTTTTTAGTGGATAGAAGGCATTTTCATCAACAAATAACTTTTTTTAGAGGTTTGAAGGCATTAAAAGTAAGCCATCCCAGGGTTTTTTTATCAACAAGTAAATGTAAATATTTCAAATAGGAGAGGGGTTTAAAATATTTGCATTTAATTTTCAAGAAAATATTTGGGGCAGGGGATAAAATATCGCTTTCATATCACGTTTTTTCGGAAAAAAACATCTTCGAACATCAAGAGAGATAAATAGTAGAGCGGGCAGGTTTTTCATCAGTCACCACTTAGCATTTTTTTAGGGCAAGAGGCCAGGACACATTTATGTGATAATACCCAACATTTGTACCTTTAAGTAAAGAATTTCTTCAGATTTAAGGGATTGGACATTGTTTCATCTGTAGATTCAGAAACTTTTAGATTAGATTATTTTATTTTTTACTCTTGTTTTTTCAGTAAAAAGAACTCAACTAAAAAGTTTACAAATAAATGAATACCTATGATTATGTACGTTGCTAGCTCAATAAAAAGCAAACTATTTGAAAAGAAGAGGGCCAGACTTTGTGTTTGAGACGAGTTGAATGCCAGACTTTGTGTTTGAGATGAGTTGAACGCCAGACTTTGTGTTTGAGACGAGTTGAACGCCAGACTTTGTATTTGAGATGAGTTGAATGCCAGACTTTGTGTTTGAGACGAATTGAACGCCAGACTTTGTGTTTGAGACGAATTGAACGCCAGACTTTGTGTTTGAGACGAGTTGAATGCCAGACAGACGAGTTTGAACGCCAGACTTTGTGTTTGAGACGAGTTGAACGCCAGACTTTGTGTTTTGAACGCCAGACTTTGTGTTCAGACGAGTTGACGCCAGACTTTGTGTTCGAACGAGTTGAACGCCAGACTTTGTGTTCGAGACGAGTTGAACGCCAGACTTTGTGTTCGAGATGAGTTGAACGCCAGACTTTGTGTTCGAGACAAGTTGAACGCCAGACTTTGTGTTCGAGACGAGTTGAACGCAGCCTTTTGTGTTCGAGACGAGTTGAACGCCAGCCTTTGTGTTCGAGACGAGTTGAACGCCAGCCTTTGTGTTCGAGACGCGAGACGAGTTGAACGCCAGACTTTGTGTTCGAGACGAGTTGAACGCCAGACTTTGTGTTCGAGACGAGTTGAAAGCCAGACTTTGTGTTCGAGACGAGTTGAACGCCAGACTTTATGTTCGAGACAAGTTGAACACCAGACTTTATGTTTGAGATGAGTTGAACGCCAGACTTTATGCATTCATAATATCTGCATGTATATTCCATTAAGCAACATTTCCATTGCATTTTTAAATTATTTATTTTATTTGTTTAAAAGTTTATTGATGAGATGAATCATGGATTGTGGCTGTTCTAATTGCAGTTAAAGATGGCACAGATTAGTTATGTTAATGAAGATGTCAACATTGCTAAAGATGCTGATATGGGAAAAATGAGAATATTTTTTTTTAAATAAAAAAAAAGCAAAAAAAGACCAATAGAAAAAGTGATAAATAGCAAAGATGATTATATAAAGAAAAAAAGATGTCATGATAATTATCTGCAATATTTTTGTCTGAGTGAATACAATTTTTTAAAGAGTGAATCTCTTTAGGAATATTTAGAACAAAAATGAAGCTCAATAGAGGGGGAAAAAAAAAAGAATTGAAAACAGATGAGCCCAAAGCTGTAAAAGATAAAAGTAAAATATATGCACATATATTCATAAATATTTACATACATAAGATTGGCTTTCTGTTTAATGTTGAGGTGTGTGTGTGTGTGTGTGTGTATGGATACGTGCATGGACATTTGCATGTGCCTGTATAAATATAAAATATTATACATATTTATGCATATTTACACATATAATATACACATATATGGAGGTGCATGGTGTAATGTTTATAGTATTAAGAAATGGACTCGTCGTCCCAAGTTCAAATCCTAGACAAGGCTGTTTGCATTTTACATAGTGCTAATTTGCTTGGGAAAGGTATTGGTCCTTATATTCTCCCTCCAGCTATGGATAAAATAGTAGGACAGACTGGGCTCTTTAACCTTGGGTAGGTAACCAGTCTAGGAGAAGGAAAACTCTGAATTTGAAAAATCTGAGGTCAGTCATTGATTGGGTTTGTGGCATTCCTTGTGCAACAATTCTTTCCAATCAACTGTGGCAAAAAGTGTGGATAGTCCAACACAATGGCCTTCACCACTATAAACAAAACACTGTGTGGGTTGTTCATTGGATGAACCCTCATGTGTCAAAATCGACGAGAGAGTCCATATATATATATATATATATATATATATATATCGAGAGAGAGGGAGATATGATATGGGTGCTATATTTATAACTAATCAGTGCTCAATATTATTGATAGAGCATTAATATATGTTAAAGTAACATGAACATGTAGTCAAAAGATTATTTACTATTTACACATAGCTGGAGGGAGAATAGTGGGATTCATACCTTTCCACAGGGTATTAGCACTATTTGAAATGCAAACAGCCTCATCCAGGATTTGAACTTGTCTTGCCCTAACTATTTCCTACAACAGTAACAATTACACCAGGTGCCTCCACAATATGATTTTAATATATATATATATATATATATATATATATATATATACAGTTAACTGATTCCAGACGCAGAAAACTATGGTTGACTTCACCACAACATGTATTTGCCATAAAATCTCTAAAACAAAAAACACTGTATAGTACTGATTATTACTGAAGATATATGCAATCAGAGTATTCCTCATAATATGCATTATTTACCACGTACCCCACGTGTATGGGTTAGGCACAAGGCTCTATTAATGTGGTACCACCCACGAACCGAAGCTCATGGCTGGCGGTTGCAAAAAATGTGTTGATCCCATCAGCATTCACCCTCAAGGGGCGCCTCAGGCACTGGGCAATAAACTCAGCACTGCCTCTTTAAATCGATGGGACAGGTGTTGCCTGGGGGGATGGCGCCCTGGGATCAACGCTGTTAATTAACCAACTATGCTATATATGCTATAGCTCATAATATGGAGTTATAGATATGTTTTAAATGTGTAAATGAAATAAGCTTTATAGTTTACCATCTGTTACTATCTCTATATAAGAAGAGTTCAGTTTTCCTGAAAGGGAAATATTAGACAGAAATGATATTACATATACTTGCAAATATATGTGCAAGTATTTAAGTTTTAATGTCATACAATATTAGATCAGATTAAAAATGCTAATGAAACTAAATAAGAATGCAGATAAAAAGATTTGAAACAGAGGGGAGTATAATCAAAAAATAAAACAACAGAAACTTACTCTTCCATCTCTCTCGTCTTTCATTGCTAAATTTTCCTAATTTAACTATTTTGGGAAAATAGGAAGTAAGGAATAAAATTACAGTCATTTTTTCTTGTTAATCGATTTCTTTTAAGATTTATCTCCTGAGATTTTTGATCATATTCATTAAGATAAAATCAAACAATTAGAAATCAATAATATTAAGCACATATTTATTAAAATCAAATTTTTTATATCAATATGTGAACTAGCCTTCCCGTTCATACTGTAAACTGGTATTTTATTGTATATATAAATACAAATATATGCACACTCCGGGTGCAAGTATTTAAGTTTTAATGTAATAAAATATTGTATCAAATTAGAAAGGCTAATGAAACTAAATAAGAATGCAGATAAAAAGATTTGAAACAGAGGGGGTGTATAATCGAAAAATAGAAAAATAGAACAACTGAAACTTACACTTCTATCACTCTCGTCTTTCATTGTTATTTTTTCTAATTTAAGTATTTAGTTAAAAGAGGAAGTAAAGAATAAAATTACAGTTATTTCTTCTTGTTAATGGATTTTATTTAAGATTTATTGAAGAGATCTTTGCTTATATTCATTAAAATAAAACCAAACAATTAGAAATCAATAATACTAAGCACATATTTATTAAAATCACATTTTTAATATCAATATGCAAATTAGCCTTCCCGTTCACACTGTAAACCGTTATTTTCTTGTATATATAAATATAATTGCATGTTATTAGTATGTGGATATGGTCAACAGCATTAATAATATAAACAATTATATTAGTAATTGAGATTCAAATAAAAATAAAATCATTGAGATTGTGATGTCAATAACTAAGGGAATTGTGACTTGAGTAGTAATATAGTTTCGGTTACAGACAGAAAAACACACAATCTCCATTATAATAAGATGTAGATATGGTCAACAGTATTAATAATGTAAAACAATTTTATTAATTTATTGTGACTTGAGTAGTAATATTTTGGTTATAGACAGACCAACACACAATCTCCATTATAATAAGATAGGAATTACAAAAATACAAGTGGTTTGGTATACTTTCAAGTAAAGATCTGTTAAAAAATTAAAATCATTTTTTAAACATATACAGAGATGCAGATAGCTTTTTGATTTAGTGTGTCCTGGGACACACATATTTGCTTTGAATGAGCCAGGAAAATTTATGGGTCCTAAAGCCATCTAACTCCTACCTTGTAACTTATCCTGTGGAATTCATTTCTAAGAAACTATTGAAATGTATTTACAGTTAGCTTGAAATGGTGAGGGAAGAAAAAGAAAAAAAAAAACTGGGATGCATAGATATGATTTTACTGCATCTTTTTAGATTTTTTTTCAGGGATGCAGGACTTCTGAATCAGCATCTTTGTATAGGTGTATTGATTTCCTTAATTATTACATTTCTTTTTTTTTTAAAGTTTCTAAATAGATTGTAGGGTTTTTATTTATGATCTAGGGAAACAATTAAAGACCGCTAACTCATACCTTGTAACCTATCGTGTGTAATTCGTTTCTAAGAAACTGTTGAATTGTATTTACAGTTAGCTTGAAATGGTGAGGGAAGAAAAAAGAAAAACACTGGGACACATGGATATGATTTTACTGCATCACTGTAGATTTTTGTGTGTCAGGGACACAGGACATGTACTTATCAGCATCTCTGCATATATGACAAAATTACTACCAAGATAATGATAACAGTTATTAAAAATATTCTAATCAGAATTTTTGTGCATTAAAAAGAAACAAACAAACAAAAAACATCTTCAAATGTTTGACTTCATGCCAAGAATTAGAACTCCATTTTGTTTTTTCATGAAGAATTTTCCAGTGACCAATTTATAGAATGGAGTTATTTGAGCAACAGCAGGGAGCGAAATCCTTCTCAGTTTGATAATCTTTTTCACAGTCCATTTCTTGTTCATATTTATGTGTTGCTTATTTTGATTTTTACTGTTATTTTAATAGATTTTCATATTTTTCTTAATGTCTTTTTTTATTGTTTGAATCTTGCTTGTTGTATTAATACCATTTCTTGTTCATATTTATGTGTTGCTTATTTTGATTTTTTTTTTCCTATTTATTTAATGATTTTTTTTTTATTGTAAGAATATTTCTTTATTTAAAATTGACAAATTTTGCATAATTTTTTTATTTATTAAATAGGGTGTTGAACATGTAATGGCTGCGGGATGGATTTAGCTGGGAGCTAATAAACCAGGGAAATCAGAAATTTATGGATTTCTTCAGCCATTTTTTAATAATTCATACAATGAAATATTTTCTTTTTATTATTTTCTTCATTGGCTTTTTTAAAACATTTGGGTTTTTTTTTAACACTTTATCTGTTATTTCAACAATCTTTTCTTCTTGATTCTCTTTCTTTTTTTTATTCTTTTTTTCTTACTTATATTTTTTCTTTTGTTCTTGTTCTGAATAAGAAATATTTTTTTCACATTCTTATTCTTTGCAATAGTTCTTCTTTTACCATTTTTCCTTTTTCTTTTTTGTCCTGTTTTCCAGAACTGTTTCTTCCCTTATTTCCTTGTTTCAATTCTTACTTGTTATTTTCAGCTTAATTTTTTTCCTTTTTCATATATATATATATATATATATATATATATATATATGGTATGCCAAAAGTAATTTCATTTTTATGCACTTATGCTCTAAAGTTTATTTCTTGTACACATCTATTACTCAGCACATTTGAACATGCAACATATTCTAATTTTCTAGTAAGAAACTTACGATTTACAAGTTTGAAGTGGGCAATAACACTGCATAAGCAACCAAAAAAAATTTGTTGTGTTCATTTTTATGCACTTTTACTCTAAAGTAAGGAAGCGTGTGGTATAATGGTTAAAGTCATGGGAAATGGACTTGTTGCCCCAAGTTCAAATTCTGGATGTGGTAATTGCATTTCACTTAGCACTAGTACCCTTGGGAAAGGTATGAATCCTACTCTCCCTCCAGCTATGGATAAATAGTAGGGCAAACTGGTCTCTTTAACCTTGGTTAGGCAACCGGTCTAGGAGAAGGAAAACTCTGAATTCAAACCTATTAAACTCCGCTTAAGAAATTGACCTTGTGTCGCATCCTGCTCATGCGGAGGGGTTGGTAAATATATTTACTCTAAAGTTTAATTCTTGTAAACATCTATTACTCTAATAGGTTACTAGTATTAGTCAAAAGTTTTGTACATGCTAGTTTTTGGCATATATCTATTAATAATGGAGATTCGCTTCCAGTTTTTGTCTGTAACAAAAATTATGTCACTGTTTACGCCACATTACCCAAAATCGTCATAACAGAATAAATACACTCAAAATTTGAACATGCAACATTAGACAGTCCTCATTGTTTTTTAAAACAAGTTTTAATAAATACATGACTGGTATTATATATCTATATATAGTTTGTTTTATTTTAATACATATTTAAAGTTTACATTTCAAATTGTTTTATTTCTTAATCCTTTAATGAATTTGATGATTTTACTTACTTAGGGTACAAACTCGCTGACATTGAATTTTTTACTCCCACCCCTCAGGCAATGTTTCAAAAATCTATTTTTACATCGGCCGGAGGGCGTTTTTTAATTTTGTACTAGTATCACTAATGCAGCTTAATCTGTTGAAGTATCTGCTGTGGTTGGTAATTGGTACATTGACACATTATGCATTGTTACACTCTGAGAAAAGCAGCATGAATGAACATGTAACATAGTCTAATTTAGGAATTTATGCTTTACAAGTTTGAAGTGGACCTTAACACTGCATTTATTGTGAGAAAGGTAAATGTACAGTTGATCAAAGTACAGTAACCAAATGGTTCAGTGTCTTGAATATGATGTTAATTTAATCAGTGTGTGTGTGTGAGGGGGGGTCACAGTCAAGTCTGACGCAAGGTTCCAATCAACAGTCTAAACACTCCCAACTGTATCACGCTCCAAAATCCAGTATCCAAAAGTATTTCTTTGTCCCGCTTGTCTCGACAACAAAATACAACTGCAGTTGTTCTACCTGGTCTGTGAGAATAATGTACAGTTGATCAAAGTACAGTAACCTGAAGAATAATTAAAAGTTCCGATTCCCGTCGAACTGGGAAGACAAGGCAGCAAACGGTTGTAACTCAATACAAACCCGAAAGCCACTGCAAAATGACAGAGTAAATATAAGACTCCATAATGTCATTCAAATCAAGCAGTCAAGCAGCCAATCAGAACTCAAGGAATGGAATCACCCAAATCACCCAGATTCATGGATGGATCATTCTTGAGTCCTATTTATACCAACTGTCTTGGACACTGCTTGAGTTGCACTTAGCTGCTGTTATTCAAACCAACAGTAGGCTAACTGACCTCAATATGGTTCAGTGTCTTGAATATGATGTTAAATTGCATCTGGTGGTGAAGTTCAAATTCTGGAGAAAGTAGAGTACTCCTTCATCGCCATTACTCCCAGGTCCACTCTTCCCTGTTACGGCCCCATCTTGGGTTAGATAGAAAAAAATTAGTATAAAAAATATTTGAAAAGAACTGAGTTTAAAAAATTAGAATACCCATCAAGAATAAATGAAACAAATCATCTTCAGCATAAAATAACCCAACAAGGGTTGACATGCCAGAAAATCAATCAACCAACCTGATAGTTCATGAAATTTCGTACAGCTTGCAAGAACCTTAATGATCAGGTAAGGTCAGGTAGACTTAAATCCCTGGATTCTGAGCGTGTACTCCAAACCATAGAGACAAATCAGGCAGGTTTAGCATTTCACAATCCAGTGTGGTTTGTCACCTTCACAATGTTAACAAAAGAATCTGGAGTTGCTGAATATTACCAAAATATTGTAAAACTTTTTACTCACCCTAGTATTATTATTTCCTCTGAGCTTACTGCTTTATATACTTTACAGCCAGGTCCAGTTGTCTTGGGTATGATGTTAAACTATCTGAGGGTGAAATTTCAGTTCTGGGGAATGTGGAGCACACTTCATCACCATTACTCCCAGGTCCACCCTGACCCAGAGTGGTAGTATCTGTTAGGGTCCCATCTATGAGTTAAATAAAAAAAATGTGTTTTATAAAAAAAATTGAGTATCCATTAAGAAATAATTCATTTCAAAATTTTGTCAGCAAATGCCATAAAACAAAAATAACCAAACATCGAGGTCCAAACTATTATCCTGAGGTATTATGGGGTAATGTCACTTAATTTTTTGTCATATTGAGACTGTTCCAAGTAAGGTGATCTTTTGGATATGATAGTTGTTGATGCTGCCTGGGAAGCAGTTGCATGAGTCCAATCGCTCCAATAACACACACACGCACACATGCACACACACACACACACACACATATATGTGTGTGATTAAAAATTGAGGAATAATGAATAAAACAAACAACTTCATTTAATTGATATTTCACCTCAGTATGTTAATGAAGCTTCATCAGAAATGTATTTGATATAACTACAGTGTTTTTATATATTGAAAAGGTAGAGGGAGAGTGGATGCATCAGAAGGTGTAAGGAAAAAGAGCAAAAAAGGAAAGGGGAAGTATCAACAAGCATATGGTGGCATTTTGTGTTGTGGTCAGGTTAATTGAAAGGCTGGGGTGAAGGAACGCGCCAATAGTGGCTGGTGTGTTTTTTTTTATCTCAAATAAATTTAAAATTGTTTATTTAAAAAATAATTTTTATCCATTATCCTTCAGTTTTTAATAACATTTTGTTGATTTTTACCCAATCTGTTACTCCTCATATATATATATATATATATATGTATATATATATATATATATATAGAGAGAGAGAGAATATGTAAGAAAGAAAATCAAAAAGGGATGAAATTATGTAGAGAAGTAGGGATGTGATCCACAGAGGACCAGTTTCATTTTTATGTTCCTGTATTGGTAATTATACCTGTCCTAAACAAAATGGCATTCATTTTTGACTCCCCTATGTGGAGAAGTAGTGATGTGATCCACAGAGGACCAGTTTCATTTTTATGTATGATATATGTTCTTGTATTGGTAATTATACCTGTCCTAAACAAAATGGCATTACTTTTTGACACACCCTCATAGAACACCTCAGGATTTTCTATACTTTCTTTATTTCATATGAACTACTGAAATAATCTAATAAGCATTCTTCAGTCTTTTTGCTTCTAATGTTCCTTTCAGTCAGTACATATTTTTACATGTAAAATCCATGAGCAAGATACCTGTGTGACTTTTGCACTCTTTTTCAATATTCCCTTCTCACCAAGGTCAAAAGACTTGTAACTTCAGATCATTCACCAGAGATAAAGAAACTTATTTTGAGCAATTAATTATATTGCACTCTGAATTTTTATAAATAAATTGAACTGAGTTGTATAGAATGAAAGCTGAGACATTCGGTACACCGTGGCCAATCAATAGGAAAGGCACTGAGTGAAAGTCTTGACATTAATGCAAATATGAAATTTGACATTTTGAATTTGTTGTGAGTGTCCCTTCTCTCACTTCTCAAGATATTTGCAACCTTTACTGGTTGAATGGAAATGGAAAAATCATTTGAAAAATATTAATTATAAACTTTTCAGATTACAATACAAATATGAAGGTCATTTTAGGTTAATTACTTGATAAATATAATGTACACACACACACACACACACAACATTTAATAATTTATATGTATATATGTAAATACATACATATAAATTCATTTATATATATATATATATATATATATATATATATATATATATATATATATATATATTTCGGATATTTTTCTAACCTACATCAATATATATATATATGTATATATATATTAAGTTATATGTATATATGTAAATACATACATATATATAAATCCATTTATATATATATATATATATTTCAGATATTTTTCTAACCTACATCAATATATATATATGTGTGTGTGTATGTTTGTATCCTTTATAATTTCAATACTGGTTTGTCTATCCTCAGTGAAAATGTCAGGTTTATAATGAATTATTTTTTTGTTTGTAAATTCATTGATGACAAAAACTTAAAAATTTAAAAAGAAATGTGTTTTTTTGTTGTTTTTTGTAAAGTGAACTATATTTTATTGTTGGCTTTTTTTCCGGGGAAAAATGATATTAAGATATTTATTTCTTATTTTCTTGATATCTACTCGAAACAGAAATTAAAAATGATGATATAGCCATATATTAGAATAAGATAAAAGAAAAACATTTCAGAGAAGTAATTCTGAGAGTTGAAATTTATTCCAGACCACCAACTTTTTCAGAGCTGAGTGAATTTTTTTTTTCTCATTCAAGAAGGCCTGCAAGGTTTTCTTATTTCTTTTAAAACTGGTGGTGCTATTTCATTACTCAACTCAGGCATGAACTGTAAGAAATTGATTGCAGCAAATATAATCAATAAATAAGTAAAATAAATAAGTAAAATAAATAAGTAAAATAACCCTGAAACCTGAAGACTTCCATCATAATCATCATCAACATCAATCTAATTATTTCTTAAGAGCACTTTTCCCTACTCCTGACTGGACCCAGACAAGATTGAAGCTATATTCATAATATGTAATTTTACAGATGAAAGCCCCCTCTTATTCAAAATATATCAATTGCATCTTTTCAAATAACAATTTTTAATCATCTTTCAAGATCCACTTTATAATCTACTTACATATATATATTTATATATATATATATGCTGAAAAGAAAGGAATGATCTAGGTCCATGAAATGTGTATGCTATTTCACATTAATATTTTTTCACATAGTCTCATAATTCTCTTAACAGTCTATGCAATACAATAATGTATATATATATATATATATATATATATATATATATATATAAGTGTTACTTTGAAAGGATTCAACCAAAATTGAGAACTCAAGCATACATATAAAGATTTGTGTATATATTTTTACATATACGGAGTATTATAAATAAATGGATATATACCTTTTGGAAATAAATTTATTTCAACTTTGTGGTCTCATTAGTTCTTTATTTTAATTTTTGTCTTCAATATTTCACCTTCAGTCTTATTGGTGCGATTTTCCCATTTCTTTAGTTTTTGTTATTTTACTTTTTTTCAAATTCCGTGTTTGTTACTATTATATATATATATATATATATATATATATATATATATATATATATATATGTATGTGTGTGTGTGTGTATACATATATGTATATATATATATTCATCCACAGACACCATGTTTTGACATATCACATCTCTTCAGTGTGGCTAGACATTTGCAGGTTACCTCCAGCTAGGATGGAAACCCAATTGATTTATCACTCATGCTTCTAAACCACTTGGCTATCATCAGAACCTACAGATGAGGATGAGAATTTTAACTGATAAATACATACATATGTACATGTAAAGGGAGACAGAGAGTGCTATATCTGTTTTATAGGAGAGCATTGCCTTTTTTGGCAGTCATTAATGAAAGTGCTCAACCCACCAGTGTTGGAGAACATATATAGTCATTCCCAAAATGCGTGATCAATGTATCACTATTCTTCAGTATGGCTAGGAATTTGCAGGCTACCCCCAGCCGGGATGGAAACCCAATTGATTCATCATCAGTCAGGCTTATATATTTTAGCGTATTTTTTTTAGAAAGCCAAAACAAAATAAGAAACATAAAATAATATCTTAAAGCTGAAACAACGAACAACTACCCTACTCTACCTAACAAAAAATAGCTCAGTCGGAAAAGCGTCGGACTAGGAACCACAAGGTTCAGGTTCAATACCGGCCCTTGCCCACTCAGCGTATGAGTAGCACAGGGGTCTGTGTGGTAAAGTGAGGAGCTGATGATAGGAACTCCGCCTCAGACACCAAAAACAATCTTCTTGGTCTAGCGCTAGTGTAAAAGGGATAGACTCCCTCGCTGTCTGGCTGATACCGACTATAGGCCACCCTGACCACTTTATTTTATGTTGCTAAACTACATCTCATATTTTGGAGTTCTCTTGAATGTGGTGTCACCCCTTCATTGACATTACTGCTTGATTCACTCAAGACCCAGAGTGATAACACTTTTTAGGGTCCCCTCTATGGCCGCCCTGTTGGCTGGGGCGTTTGAATATACTGAGCGCACCTCTGCAGAGGGGTACGACACCCAGTGGGGCCAACTGTTGGCTGTGGGTGGCGACCCATGATGCTTAAGGATTGAACTTTGGTGGTTGGGCAGTCCATGACATGCAACACTCCACTTTGGTCCTTACTTAGGCTAGATGGGCAGTCAAAGAGGCCCCTGTAATCAATTGACTGGCCATGTTAAGTCCTAGCATCTATATGATTGTCCCAACATTATTGCCCTTATGGCCCCAACTCTTTTTATGATATGGGTGACAGAAGGCAGTGGCTGAGGGTCTTCATATCCTGGTTATGACCCATGATGCTTAAGGATTGAAGTTTGGTGGTTGGGCAGTCCATGACATGCAACACTCCACTTTGGTCCTTACTTAGGCTAGATGGGCAGTCAAAGAGGCCCCTCTAATCAATCAACTGGCCATGTTAGTCCTAGCATCTATATGATTGTCCCAACATTATTGCCCTTATGGCCCCAACTCTTTTATGATATGGGTGACAGAAGGCAGTGGCTGAGGGTCTTCATATCCTGGTTATGACCATGATGCTTAAGGATTGAACTTTGGTGGTTGGGCAGTCCATGACATGCAACACTCCACTTTGGTCCTTACTTAGGCTAGATGGGCAGTCAAAGAGGCCCCTCTAATCAATCGACTGGCCATGTTAAGTCCTAGCATCTATATGATTGTCCCAACATTATTGCCCTTATGGCCCCAACTCTTTTTATGATATGGGTGACAGAAGGCAGTGGCTGAGGGTCTTCATATCCTGGTTATGACAGTAAACTCTAATTGATGGTGAGGTTCCAGTTCTGGAGCTTTGGAGAATTGACAGCACCCCTTAATCACCATTGTTCTCTGGTCCACTCTGACCTGGAGTGGTCACATCACTGTTATGGTCACATCTATGGGTTAAATAGAAAAATATGTTTATAAAAAAAATGAGTATCCACTAAGAAAGAATTTATTTAAAAACTTTGTCGGCATTAAATGATCCACTGAGATTTGTATGCCATGAAACAAACCAAACCCTTATATGGAGAAATAGATCTGTTTGAGATAATGTTTAAAGTTATTTTGAACTAGTCGTCTGGGTGGCGTAAAGTCAGTATCAGCCAATCAGTGAAGGAGTCTATCCCCTTTTCACTAGTGCTAGACCAAGGAGATTGTTATTGCATCTGAGGTGGAGTGCCACACCTACCATCAGCTCCTTACGTTACAGCACAGATCCCTGTGCTACTCATACGATGAATTGGCGAGGGCTAGTGTCGAACTAGAAACCTTATGGTTTCTAGCTGAACGCTCTACCGACTGAGCTAACCCGGCCTTATTTTGAACTACATTAATACATTGACTCTTAAAACATTGATATTTCTATATATGAAGTGTTTACTAGTTTAAAATGATTGTCTATCACTGTTTATGAATGATAGATCCACTTGAAGATTCTTTGTTATGTTCACCTTGGTTAATGATGCCACTGAATGATGATGATGATGATGAAGATTGTAAAGATACATTTTTTTTTACAGTAAATAATTGGAGATCATAGTTGTTAAATTGACTTTGGTATAAAATAACCCAATAAGGGTTGACATGCTGTAAAACCAACCAATTCTTAAAATGTCTATTATTATTATTATTATTATTATTATTACTAGCAAATATATGCACCCTCCGGGTTCAAGTATTATTTTAATGTAATAGAATATTATGTTAAATTAGAAAGGCTAATGAAACTAAATAAGTATGCACATAAAAAGATTCAAAACAGAGGGGAGTATAATCGAAAAATAGAACAACTGAAACTTACTCTTCCATCACTCCCATATTTCATTGCTAAATTTCCTTAATTTGACTTTTTAGTTAAAATTTGAATTAAAGAATAAAATTAGTTATTTTTCTTGTTAATCGATTTCTTTTAAGATTTATCCCCAAGATGTTTGCTCTTATTCATTAAGATAAAACCAAACAATTAGAAATCAATAAATACCAAGCACATATTTATTAAAATCAAATTTTTAATATCAATATACAAATTAGCCTTCTTTCACACTGTAAACCGCTATGTTTTTGTATATATAACTATAATTACAAGTTATTAGTATGTAGATATGGTCAACACTATTAATAATGTAAAACAATTTTATCAATAATTGAGGTTTAGGTAAAGATAAAATCATGAAGAATGTGACGAAAATAATAAAGAGAATTGAGTAGTGATATGGTTTCAGTTACAAACACACAATCTCCATTATACTATTTCTCTGAATGTTTGAGATGAGGCTTGAAGATTAGTATTATCTGCGTTATTCGGACTATTGTCCCCATCTTCATTGTTACTTGTACAACGTTTCAGCCAATATGCCCTCCTGCCATCTTCAGGTATTTCTTGTCGACTCGGGAACCTTCTTTTCGAACTCGGGAACTTTCTTGTCATATTCTGGGAGCCATCGCGAGTTTGAAAAGAAGGTTCCCGAATCCGACAAGAAATACCTGAAGAAGGCCGGAGGGCATATCGGCCGAAACGTTGTACAAGTAACAATGAAGATGGGGACAATAGTCCGAATAACGCAGATAATATAATCTCCATTATAATAAGATTATCATTATTGTTATTGTTATAATTATGAATTTTGAATAGTATTACTTTTCATTTTACACTTGGTTGTGTTAACAGTATATCTTAGAAGCAATACAAAAAATTATGACAAAATCAGAGTATTGGCTAACTTCATTGTTGATATTTGGGTTTCTGTGATATCATTGTTCTCTTAGATTGGAAAGGCAAAAGAAGATGTAAGTTCAAGTCTTACTAAGACCTTAATCTTTATCATGTCTTACTTTTATTCTCATTCACTCTCGTAGAAATAAAGGCCTGAGTGAGTTGTGATGAAAAGCCACTAGAATGAAGTCAACATTATATATATATGAGAAGTAAACAAACAAACAATGTGTTTAATATGGCTTTTTTAGCCGACAATTTTGGGAGAATATGTGCTTAATTGAAGTCGTACCTAATTTTGAAAATTAATTAATTAATAATTAATGAATTAGGCGGGCATACCTATTCAAATGTAAGGCTAAATAATTTTTCTCGATTTGTTTAGCCTTACATTTGAATAGGTATGCCCGCATAATTCATTATTAATTAATTAATTTTCAAAATTACGTACGACTTCAATTAAGCACATATTCTCCCCAAAAATATATATATATATATATATATATATATATATATAAATAAATTAAAAATAAGGAAATGAATCTGACAGTATATCAGAGTAAGAAATTTGAAAAATGCACAGATGTTGTTAATTAATGTTGTTGTATTAGCTGCTTATACTATTATTATATGAAAATTATGACCGGTTGTAAGGGAAAATTTTCCCTTACAACCGGTCATATTTTTCATTAAACTGTTTTCTTCTTTTTATAATAGACCTGCCTGATGATGACCCAAAACGGATTGAAATATTGCAATATAAGCAGATAATAAAACAACATTAATTAACAACATCTGTGCATTTTTCAAATTCCCTACTCTGATATATATACACACAAATTCATAATGAGGAAAAAACTGAAAAACCATCATGTTGGCTTATTTATTTATACAAACGCCTTTTTAAATAATCATAAACCAACCTGACAGGTTTTTAGTTTTTCCAGAATGTGGAGTTGTAAATATTGCTCTGTATGTGATAATAGAATTGTCATACATTGAACTCTCCAGAGGAATTAAAAGAATCTTTCTATATGTCTATGAGAAAGAATTTTTATATATATTTATATATTGTTTTATATATATGGAAAGTGTTTCTTTTATTTATATAAATGCACATATGTATGAAAGCAAAAGAAGGTCCTGAATAGAATCATTCCCTCCACCAACTCATCTGGTCTTTTGTGTATATATTTTGTATGTATGTATGTATGTATGTGTATATACTGTATGTAGTGACCAGCTGGAGAAGCGAGGATGAACTTGTAAGAGATGTCCTCTTGTGGAAACCGCCACATGGACATGCCTGGATGGGCCACCCAGCAAAGACCAACTTTGATCAGCTCTGAGCAGATACTGGTTGCTGCATGGAAGACGGGCTGAGAGCAATGAGTGATAGGACAGTAGGCAAGAGATGGTCATGGATGTCCATGCTGCTGGCATGACATGATGATTATGATATATATATATATATATATATATATATATGAAGGCCGGGTTAGCTCAGTCAGTAGAGCGTTTGGCTAGAAACCCCAAGGTTCCTAGTTCAATACCGGTCCTCGCCAACTCAGCGCATGAGTAGCACAGGGATCTGTGCGGTAAAGTAAGGAGCTGATGGTAGGTGTGGCGCTCCATCTCAGATGCTAAAACAATCTCCTTGGTCTAGCACTATTGAAAAGGGGATAGACTCCCTTGCTGACTGGCTGATACCGACTTTAGGCCGCCCCGACGACTTTACTTTTACTTTATATATATAGGATTTTACTCTTAGTCAGAAGTAGTTGCTGTGTCTAGCCACATTGATGAGATGTGAAACATTGAAACACAGTGTTTGTGAATGACTTATTATATGCTCCCAAAACCTGCTAGAGCTCTCTGGAGTGACTTTAATTGACTTTCACCACCAGCACAATAAAGCAATGATCGTCTGTTGTTTACAGATTTGAACTTTCTAGTGATTGTAAAATATATACACAGATTTATGTATTAATCAGTTAAAAACACCACTCCTTAATGGCAGCTGTCGACTGCAAAGAGGTTAAGTAACTGGACAGATGAAAAGTTAGTCGGGTTTCACTCTTGGTCAGAAGTAGTTGCTGTGTATAGCCACACAAATGAGATGTGAAACGTCAAAACACAGTGTCTGTGGATGACATATATAAATATATCAATAATGGTCTAAAATGTTATTTGGAAAGTAACAAAAAGATAAGAATATTCATCTAAATCAACAGAAGCAATATTTTTGCTTGAAGTGCATCAAAATCCATTCTTCCTATGGATGAATAAAAACATGCTTAATCAAGCAAAGGAGGTAATTCTTTCTTGAAAGGATTAAAGAATTAAAACAAAAATAAAAATGTTCTTGAATTTAATCAAGCAAATAAGATAATTTTTCTTTCCTTAGTAGGGACATTGTCTTTTACACCCAGAAAGAAAATAATAAAAAATCACTCTGTCTGTTATTATTCCCTTAAGAAAATGTAATCTTTGTAAATCAAAGAAATCTGTTCAACAATGAATAAGGTAGAAATTGCACCTCTAGGCACACTTTGGAAATCATGTATTAAAACTAAAAAGAATTTCATTAAATTTTCTCAATTATAATATAAGTATGCACACACAGACACACACACACACACACACACACATATTCATACATACATATATATATGTAAGGGAGAGTAAAAAAATTATCTGTACTTTTGCATAACATATTTTTATTAGTATTATTTGGACATTAGGTTTATAAGTTCCCAAAATTCACACTGAAATGTCCAATTGGACACATAGCATAGTGGGTAAAGGCATTGGGTTAAGATAGTTCAAAGTGACAGTTAACTCTTGGCTGCAAGTTCCATTCTGGTCAGGGCAGCAGTAACATAGAATAATAATTAACACCGGTACCCCAACTATGGTTAGTGGAATGAGAACAGGAACTGTTGATTAAATAAAGGGTTAGATTCAAAGTTCCGTGATGGCTCCTGATTATGACAAGAAGGTTCCCGAGTTTGAAGAGAGAGTTCCCAAGTGTGAGAAGAAATATCTGAAGAAGGCTGGATGGCACATCGGCTGAAACGTTGTACAGATAACAAGTTGAGGACAATAGTCCAAATAATTGTAATTTTAAAGCCTCATCTTAAAATTAAGAGAAATGTCTTTATTATTGTCACACTGCGTTTTATAGTTGACACTGTTGTTGTCACGTGATCGAAGTTTGAGCCTGATCGTGCCATTTTGCTTGCTGTCTTTACAGTGTAAATATGGCCACTCTACTAGCAGTATGCATCAAGGAAGTGACCTGATTTCTCTGGTTGGAGGGAATATCAACCTCTACCACTGATAAGAAGATTCATCAAGATTGAGAGATGGTAATGGCAAACTGGCAAGTCATTATTAATGAAGTAGCTTGATCTGTACAGATTAGTCATTGTTCTGCCTATCAAATCATCCACAAGAGCCCGGCTTCCATAAAACAAGACTGCAGATAATTTTTGAATCTCATTCATAACTGATCAACGTTTCCAGCATAGAAATGCACATCATACAAAACCAGATGTGCTGGGCTGGACATCTTGCGAGAATGGAAGTTGGCAGCTATTCTATAGGGAACTACAATGTGGGAAACGTCCAAGGCACAAGCCCCAAAAATACTTCCATAAAACAAGACTGCAGATAATTTTTGAATCTCCATGGCAAGTTATCATTGATAAAGTAACTTGTTATAGAAATTTCAACACCATAACTGATGTGGTGCGGCTACTTTTCTATGCTCCCCAGGGAGTCAACAAGATTACATAATGTAATGTTACTTTTCTTTCTACTGAACCCAGGACCAGAGGTTGAACTCATGACGTCCATGTAGTTTCTAATTAGAAGCCACAAAGAGCATGGCCTAATGATTGTAGGAAATTTCACACTATTTGACACATGTATAGAAAGCTTTCATATATAATTCTGAATAATCACAGATATAGTTGCAGCTTCAACTAAAGATACAGATGTTACATAATCTATGCAGTTGCATAAGATTATTGTCAATCCCCTGTATTTCTAAAGGGATGGCCCTTTTTATATCACGGGCGGGACTTTCCATGGAATAGTACAGAAAGCCTGCAAAATACATGAAGTCACGTGGGACCTGGTTGGGTCCTCAGTTTTTCAGTCTGACGTTGGGCAGAGAAGATGTTCTGCCTTAACTGGAACTCTAACTGAATACACGCGCTATATTAGTCAGATGTTTAGTTACATGAAATGTTAGTTAAGTAAATAAAAGTTTAAGAAAAATAACATGGTCTTGTGATTAATGAATGTCTTGGTAACAAGAATGATCTAGAAGAAGAAATGAATTAAGTGCGACCGACCACCAAGACGAAGTCCCGACGCTAGTAGACGTAAGATAGAAAAGATGAAACGAAGAAAGAACAGAAGAAGAATAGAAGTAAGAAGTAATGAAAAGGGTATACAACACAGATTCACAAATAAGTATCTATTTCATTTCTCATTTTAACAGAATCTTATCATCATCCTGATGAAAAAAAATAATTATGGTGAATTCCTAGAATTTGGCATATTGAACATTACTTGAGGGAAGTGTTCCCTTAAATTCTGTATTCAGTGCCTTCCTTTTTGGTATTGCATGAGGACAATTCTCCAGTGCCTCTACATTGACTACTAATGTGTCTTGTTGGTAAAATAATGACTGACCATTCCCTTATGTGCTCAGAAATAAAGGAAAGAAGATGTGCAAAATGTTTCTTTCTAATGAGAATGGGAAATGATATGAATAATTCATATTGAATCCAAACAGATTTCACCCATTCTCAACCTTTCAGTTTCAGATTCTCTTTGTGTCTCCTGCTCATTTTCTTCTCCCCCTTCCCCTCCTCTCTCTCCCTCTCCCTCCCTCTCCCCCTCTCTCTCTCTCTCTCTCGGTTTATCATCTTTCTCTTTAGTTTCATCTTCAAATATGTTTTGATTCTGAATTTCTCTTTTATTTATTTTATTTTTATTTTTTTAAATATCTATTTCCTCTTCTTCAATTGTATTTTCCTTGTTTGAGAGGTTTTTTTTTTTAAATACATTTTTAAAAAATTATCACAGACATTTTAGGATCATTTTTGGCATTTTTTTCCTTTTTTCTCTTTTTTCTCTTTTTTTCTTTCTTTTATTTTCACCTCTTTTCGTCTATTCTTTTCCTCTTTTTATTTCTCTTACCTTCCTATCTTATTCCTTCCTTCTCACCCCCCCCAGTTTTCATACTTTCATATTATCTTTCTTTCTTTCTTTCTACATTTTTACCTGCTTTTATAGGTGCATTTTTTTAAATTTTATTTTCTTTCTGTCCACTTTCATATATTCATTCACTCTTTCTTTTTTCCCAGCCCTCTAATTTTCTTTCTTTTTTCTCCTAGTTTTCATATCCTTTTTATCTTTTTTGTTTTTTCCTTTCTGTTTCTTTCTTTTTCTTTTGGTTTACTTTCATATATTATTTCTCTCTCTTTCTTTTTGTCTGCCCTCTTATTTTCTTTCTTTCTTCCTTTCGTTTTTTTTCTTCTCAAAGTTTACATGCTTTCATATCTTCTTTATCATTTTGTCTTTTCCTTTCTTTTTCTCTGTTCCCTTTATTTTTATTTTTCCATTCTTTTTCTCTTCATTTTTTCTTTTTCTCATTTTTTTTCTTCTTTTTCTCTTTTCTTCCTTTTTCTCTTTTTTCAATCTTTTTGTCTTTTTCATTTTTTGTTTTCATTGTTTTTCTCTTCTTCTTTCTTTTTTCATTCTTTTTCTTTTTTTTCTTTTTTATCTTTTTTCATTCTTTTTTTCTTTTTTCATTCTTTTTCTTTTTTCATTCTTTTTCTTTTTTCATTCTTTTTTTGTTCTTTCTTTCATTCTTTTTTCTTTTTTTCCTTCTTTTTTTTTCTTTTTTTCATTCCTTTATCGTTCTTTTTCTTTTTTAACATATTTATTTTCTTTTTACCAGCTTTCATATCTTTCCCCTCTTCTTTCTTTCTCTTTTTATCTAATTCAACTTGTTTTCCTATGTTCTTCCTCCGCTTCTTTTTTCCTCTTATTTTGTCTGTTATCATATAATCTACTTTTCTATTTTATTAACTTTACCCATCCCTCCTTCCCTTTTTCACATTTATCAAACATTCATAACAATTTCTCCTTCCTTTCTTTGTTTTTATCTCTTCTTATACATCCACCACACACACACACACACACACACACACATATATATATATATATATATATATATATATATAATCGACCATATTTTCTAATAGCTCCCTTTTACTACCTTTGATTTTTTTTCTGTTTAGCTTTCATTCTATCATTTATTCTAGATTTCTCACTTTTCTCTAATATTACTTCTATCAACTATCTTCACTTTTTCTCATATCTTTAAATCATCCGTCTTTCCTCGTCATATTTGTTATTCTTTCATTTATTTCTCATTTTTCACTTTTACTTATTCAGTTTTTTTTTGTCTTTTTGGCTCATTTGAAAGAAAACTCTCCCTCTGATTTGAGTTGTATCATCAAGGCCCGTCTCACAGACCCCCATCATATCCCATTGCTTACGTGCCCAGAATCGCTTCAGGAAAACGAATGTAGACATTCAGCATCTTATATTGAATTGAGTTGATTGCCCGTAAATTGCATTTTGCCTCATAATGCATCTGTTTGATACAATGATAGAGATGCACCTGACCTGAACGTTTGATTGGCCACTTGTTTAAATATATATATATATATATATATATATATATATGTATAAAGATGGTGGGAGACACTGCCATATGCACACATACAAATGAGCATATATGTATATATATATTTTGTCATCAATATATATAGAGAGATATATAGAGATAGATAGATAGAGAGAGTGGGAGGGAGAGATAGAGAGAATGATAGATATTATAGATATAGTTGTATATATGAATATGTTTACATTTGTGTGTACATACATCAGCAAGCCTTTTGATACAGTAAAACATTCACAATTTGCACATGTAAAATATATATCTTATTTTTGATGATATGTATAATAAAGCACACACACACACACATATATATATATATATACATATATATAATAATATATATATGTGCATATATTCATACATGCATACATATATTACAAGTATGTATATATATATATATCATTATAAGTGTTATAATAGACATTTTTAAATGTGTATATTTATATATGCACCTGTGATTAAAAATATATGCTAATCCTTAAAATAATTAATTTATATAATCTTATACTCAAACATATCACTACATATTTCCAAGCAAATAAATATACTAAAATATCTATTAACACTCTATCACAGATAGATAATAATACTGTATATAGACTCACTACTGCCTCTTCAAGTGTAATAGTGCCCACCATACACATTGATTATATATATATATATATATATATATATATATATATATATTTATCATAGAAAGGAAGGAAAAACTCAACACCGTAATTCCATAATAAATTTATTTCGACCAAAAATGGGGCCTATATAAATCTAAGTTGATTTAATATAGCTCCCCAAAATCCAGTCTCATCAGATGGCAGAATCAAGTTATTTCAAGAAATAACTTGATTCTCCCATCTGATGAGACTGGATTTTGGGGAGCTATATTAAATCAACTTAGATTTATATAGGCCCCATTTTTGGTCGAAATAAATTTATTATGGAATTACGGTGTTGAGTTTTTCCTTCGTTTCTATGATAAACATTGCTCTGTATATAATCTAAAAAGATTATTATATATTGAGCTCTCTTTAGTGATTTAAAGATTCACTGTATTTATACATACTGGATCATACAATAATAATACAGTGTATCTTAGAAATCACATATAGAATCATCCCTCACTGCCAAGTTTTGGATACCTTTCATCTATACATATATATATATATATATATATATATATAGGTCATTTGACAATTGTTACTGCCCTCATGTAACTCATTGGTACTTGCCACATGATTGGATTGACCAGTGATTAAATCACATCCCCAATCTAGCTGAGCTTGTGAATAGATGAAAAATAAAACCTGTCAAAAGTTGAATGAACAATCTTGTAGGAGCATTGACCATTTTGCACATTCATGTTTCAACAACATCCAATGATGAAGGCTTGCTCTTTTTTGAGGGGGATACATGTTATTAAAGCTTAGTGGAAGTCACTTTGTATAGCCTTTTTCATCACTATAAAAGGATTTCAGCACAGGCAAGTTGATGTCATGCAATATTCCCACTTGAGAAATGATTTATAATTTAAAATGGTTGGAAGTATATTAATACATTAAAACATTGGTGTTAAAACTAAATGTAATGTGTTTACCCGTTAAAATGGTTTGAACTATATTAATACATTATCTCTTAAAACATTGGTGTTAAAACTAAGTGTAATGTCTTTACCTGTTTAAATGGTTGTGGAATTATCTTCATTGATTCTTAACATTGGTGTTAAAACTAAGTGTAATGTGTTTGCTATTTAGAATTGTTGTGAACTACATTAATACATTGGCTTTTTAAAATATCTAAGTTTAAACTGTTTAAAATGGTTGTGAATTATATTAATACATTGATTCTTAAAATATTGGTATTAAAACTAAGTGTAATGTGTTTAGCTATTTAGAATTATTGTGAACTACATTAATACATTGGCTTTTAAGATATTGGTGTTAAAACTAAGTGTAATGTGTTTAGCTATTTAGAATTGTTGTGAACTACATTAATACATTGGCTTTTAAAATATTGGTGTTAAAACTAAGTGAAATGTGTTTAACTGTATAAAGAGGATTAGGAACAATATTAATAGATTATACATTGGCTCTTAAGACATTGATATTGCAATGAAGTGTTAACTTGTTTAAAATGATTGTACAACATTTTTGTACCATGTATAATTGGGGACCTTAACAGTTTTGCATTTAAAAGCAGGTTCATTTTCTGAAAAAAGATTTTTTTCACTTATCACACTTCAGAAAAGAGGTCAAAGTGAAAAGAAATATTTTAAATAAAGGAATCCACATTTAAATGTAATTTAAAAAATTTGTACACACAGTAAATTATATACTAATGCCTCTGCATGAGTAGTATATGACACATGGTCAATTCATTTAGCAGAGCTTAACAGGTTTGTATCTAGAGTTTTCCTTCTCCTAAATGAGTTGCTATACCAAGGTTAAAGAGCCCTATCTGTCCTACTATTTACCCATAGCTGCAGGGAGAATCGTTGGATGCATAATTTTCCCATTAGCACTATGGAAATGCAAACAGCAGATATATATATATATATATATATATATAAGATTTGGCAGCATTTTTTTCTTTTAAATGTTTTATTTACACACCTGATGATGGCACTAAGCAGTGCAGAAAGTAGTTGTGTTAGAACCTTTGGTGGATTCATACACCAATTCCACCCAGATATTAAAAAGAGGGCCAGACAATTAGAAAGGATTGAAAAAAAAAATTATCAGAGAAGAATTGCCCATTGAGTTTAATAAAGTATGTTTAAAATATAAATATATATATATGTTATAGGTGATATACCCTATAGACTATAGTGGAATGCGCCGATGGTTACTATAAGTAACAGGAACAATTATGGTTTGGGGAAGCAAATGCGAGTCAGTTCGTAAGTCTATTTGTCGGACGCAATTCCCACTTTTCTTTTATTTATACATTTTCCTACATTTGTTACCCATTGTTTTGTATTATTTTGACCCCTTAAAATCCCACAACAATATACATGAAAGATAAAGATAATGGATACGTATCCTTGCATATATATAAGAGATACATTTTTGTGTGTGTGTGTGTGTGTGTGTAGAGATATATATGAATATATATGTATCCATGTGTGTGCATTAGTATGTGTTTGTTGCCCAACAAAAATAATTTATTCTTATAGCATATATATTTATGTGGAAGAGTTTAAAGATGGCTGTGGAGATGTATGTGAGATAAAAGTCATCATTGTAAAAAATGAATTTGGTAAGTCAATTTCAAATCCTGAATGCGGTAGTTTGAATTTCTTTTTGCACTCATGCTTTTGGTAAAGGCATGAATCCATCTCTTATCCCCATATCTATGGGTAAATAGAAAAGAATAGTGGGTTTCCTAGCCTTGTAGGTAGGTAGAATTGTTTACTAGAATGAAAGAAAACCTCTACATTCAAAACCAGTGAATGTGGGGCCAGCAAGTTCACAAAAAGCGTACTTCCTACTGATACAGGAGTACAATCACTTGTACTTGAGATTGTGTGGCTGCAGCCCTATGCTCCAATAGGAATCTACAAAATAGCTCAACTAATATATATATATATATATATATATATATATATAGAAACTCGACTGTTTACAGTCTAGAGTCCTCTGGTGTTAATAAAAACATTCCGCGTAGAGATGTATCAATTAATCGTTCACTCAAAAACTGACAACCACTAATAGGCGTATGGGTAAAAGACGAAAATTCAGTCAGGTTTCGATCCCGACTAGAGGTAGCTGTTAAAAGTAAAAGCCACACTGATGAGAAATAAACTTCGAAACATGTGTTTGTGGATGACTTATTTATATATATATATATATATATATATATATATATGTGTGTGTGTATGTGTGCGTATGTATATATATATATATATATATATATATATTCACACACTTTCATATATGTTCCCACACACACACACACACACACACACACACACACACACATTTATATAAATTTACATACAAGGGTGAATCAAAAAGTAATGCCATTTTGTTTAGGACAGGTATAATTACCAATACAGGAAAATATATCATATGTCAAAATGAAGCTGGTCCTCTGTGGATTACATCCCTACTTCTACACATAATTACCATTTTACTCAATAGCAATGTTCCATCCTCAAATAAGAGCATGTATCCCTGCCCGTAAAATTATGTTCACTGTTCTTTGAGCCACTTCTTCACTACAGATGTCACTTACTCGTCACTGGAATAATGTTGCCTCTTTCATGGGGATGCAGAGAGGCAAACATTATTCCAGTGACAAGGAAGTGAATTCTGTAGTGGCTCAAAGAACAGTCACATAATTTTACAGAGCAGGGATATATTCTCTTATTCAAAGGTGGAACATTGATATTGAGAGAAATGGTGACTATTTGGAAAAGTAGGGATGTGATCCACAGAGGACTAGCTTCATTTTGATATATGATACATGTTCTTGTATTGGTAATTATACCGGTCCTAAACAAAATGGCATTACTTTTTGACACACCCTCATACTTACACACACACACACATACATACATATATATATATATATATGTCCCCCCACAAATATATACTAGCCCTCACATATACATAAACTTACATACACATGTATATATGCCACCCTCACATATATATACTTATAACACACACACACACACATATGCCTCCACACACACACACATATATATATTTACCAACCCTCCTCACGAGCAGGATGTGACACAAGGTCAATTTCTTAAGCAGAGATCTACAGAGTGCTTGACACACCTTGTATACGATTTGTTTAATTTCATATGCATTAATAAATTGATAGAAATAATTTTCATTAACTTGCAAACATATCTATTTGATCCATAGATGGGACCTCCCAGTTACTACTACCTCAGGTCAGAATGAGACACAATAGCTATGCACTATAGTCGCAATGCTTTTTGAAACAGTTATTTTGTTATAAAAGTATTTTATGATAAATTTAGTGGTACTGAAATTTGAATGACTTTATATATACATTAGGTGTGTGCAAAATTTCTCAGGATATATTGACACAAATCAATAGCACTTGTTTGACTGTGCAATCATCTTGGTCTGATGAGAAACTGATAGTCACCAAACACATTTACACTATCCTAATGTAGATATATATGCTCTATCACTGATATTGAGCACTCTTTATTTTTTAAAATAGAGCAAATAATAATAATATTATATATATATATATATATTATACACACGTATATATACATACACACATACATACATGTATATATATATATATATATATATATATATACACGTATATAACATACACACACATACATGTATATATATATATATATATATATACACGTATATATACATACACACATACATACATGTATATATACATACATGTATATATACACACACATATATATTCACACACACACATATATATATGTGTGTATATATATGCAAATACACACACAAAATGTAATTGAATGACAGTAAAGGAAAATTATTCAATATAGATTTTTTTTGAGAGAGAAAATGGTGGAGAGAAAATTTTAAAAAGAATTTAAATGATTTAAATATGAACGTCTTAAATGTTGGAAAAATATATTAAAAAATGCTGAAAGTTTAAGAAATGAGAAAAAAACAAAAAAAAATCAAAATTGAAGAAGGTGGGAAGAAAGCAGCAAATGACAACAAAAATAAATTCAAATTTAGAAATAAAGAAACAAAAAGAAATTAATAAAAAGGAGAAAACGTAACAAAATGGGAAAATATTTATTTTATTGAAAGTTAAGAAGATGGAATTTGAAGGAAAAAATGTTGATCTGAATAGCTCAACTTTCAAAATGACTTTTACTTTAGTAGGGACTTTTTTTTTAAACTTTTTTTTTTTCTTCTTTTTCTAAAGCTGATCAATATCTCTATTTTAAGTTTCAAAGCAAGTAACATCATCTTTCATGCTAGACAGGATTTGAAAAAAAATATATACTTTTTTTTTATATTGAAATTAAATCTGCTGTACCAGTTTGTTTGAAACTGTTATAACTGAAATGAGAGTCTACAAGTTAATACTTTTATTAATTTTCAAATTAATTTTTTCCTTAATTAAAAAGATAATTTATCATAATTTTGCTAGTTTGATCTGTATTACTTTAGCTTCCATCCAATATATGAAGTATTGCCTATGAATAGATATTGTCTGTAATTAAGTATTGCCTATGTATAAATATTGTCTGTAATTAAGTATTGCCTATGTATAAATATTGTCTGTAATTAAGTATTGCCTATATATAAATATTGTCTGTAATTAAGTATTGCCTATGTATAAATATTGTCTGTAATTAAGTATTGCCTATATATAAATATTGTCTGTAATTAAGTATTGCCTATGTATAAATATTGTCTGTAATTAAGTATTGCCTATGTATATTGTCTGTAATTAAGTATTTATGTCTGTAATTAAGTATTGCCTATATATAAATATTGTCTGTAATTAAGTATTGCCTATGTATAAATATGTCTGTAATTAAGTATTGCCTATATATAATTAAGTATTGTCGTAATAAAATATTGTCTGTAATTAAGTATTGCCTATATATAAATATTGTCTGTAATTAAGTATTGCCTATGTATAAATATTGTCTGTAATTAAGTATTGCCTATGTATAAATATTGTCTGTAATTAAGTATTGCCTATATATAAATATTGTCTGTAATTAAGTATTGCCTATATATAAATATTGTCTGTAATTAAGTATTGCCTATGTATAAATAGTATTGCCTATATATAAATATTGTCTGTAATATATATGAATAGATATTGTCTGTAATTAAGTATTGCCTATGTATATATATATATATATTATTATTATTTATATATATATATATATATATATATATATATATATACAAAATTTCAGAAAAATTGAAGGGGATGGGTGACATAGCCTGGATGATTTGACATGGAATTGTCCATCCAATTATTTGTTTTGCTTCAATTAATTTGCACAAGGATGTATATTAATAAGACCTATGACTTATTTGAGGTTTCTGATTGTTTCTATCGTATAAAGAGAATCATTTGATCATTTGATAATCCAGTGTACCTGATACCTGTTTTGTATTTACCTGTTTTTTTGTTTTTTTATTTCTCATGCCAGTCATTCATAGAGGAAAACTCTGGGCACCATACGTCAAATTTGGAAATTCCTCTTTGGAAATATAAATATTCTGCAATGTGGAAATAAGCAGGATTTAAGAGTTTGCCTGTTAAAGCCTTTCGACTGATGAATGATGAACACTGGCAAACTCATTTTTCTATGAATAAAGACAAGATTTAATTCAGGTTTCAGTCAGAAATAAGAGACAGGAGAACTACAGTAATAGCATATCTGTAATATTCTCAGGAGTGCATATATACATACATGCATATTTATATGTATATATATATATATATACATACATATACACACGTATGTTAGAATATTATATATATATATATGTGTGTGTGTGTTTATATGTAAGTATACATATGTGTTTAGAGGCATATATGTGTAGGAAGTGTGTGGTGTAATGGTTAAAGTCATAGGAAATGGACTTGTTGCCTCAAGTTCAAATCCTGGATGTGGTAATTGTATTTCACTTAGCGCTAATACCCTTGTGAAAGGTATGAATTCTACTCTCCCTCCAGCTATGGGTAAATAGTCGGGCAAACTGGGCTCTTTAACCTCGGTTAGGCAACTGGTCTAGGAGAAGGTAAACTCAATTCAAACCTGTTGAACTCTGCTTAAGAAATTGACCTTGTGTCACATCCTCTTCGTGTGGAGGGGTTGGTAAATATATATATATATATATATATAATATATATATATATATATATACGCTTTATATACGCTTTATATATATATATATACGCTTTATATACGCTTCCCAATTTTCAGGTTGAGCACTCTGTGTAGAAGGGACTAATTGCGAAAATTCACCGCTTCGGCGAAATGCTAGTCCCACTTGTTTACAAGTTAGAGACCTCTGGTGAGTTTATTTCCGGTTTAGGAAATATAGCGATTATTCTGCCTTCTATTCTAGGCAGCTGCTTGTGGACCCATTGGTAAGAGACTTGACGAGTGAAAGTTCGTTCGGGTCTCGATCCCGACCAGAGGTAGCTGCTGAAAAATAAGTCTAGCTGCACTGATGAGGGGTAAACCCCCGAAACGCACGTCTGCAGATTACTTTATATATATATATATATATATATATATACAAGATGGTCTAAAAAGTATAAAGATTTTTTGTACTATTTGACACACCTTTATTCTGAAAAAAAAATAATGTTCCATTCATTAATTTTTTTCAAAATACTAGTACCAAGTTTAAAGCTGTGTTTAAAAAGGTAGAAATGAAGAATGAATGGAATGTTTTTTTTTTTTCAAGAATACAAGGTTTGTCAAAAAGTACAAAAAATCTCGACACTTTTTTGATACACTTTGTATATCATCACCTCAGCATCCATGGGATATTTGCTGGTATAACTGCAAGCTCTATCTTGTGATGCTGCAAGGCAACCTCAGTAGTCAAAACTACTGGGAGGAATCCTTTAAAAAATCTCTCATACCTTATTTTTGAGTCACAAACATCATGTCCCACTTTCATTAATAACAATGTCTGACCCCATAGACTGCAGGCAGTTTGAAAATATCTGCTGCTTAATGCCATTACAAAGTCTTTCGCGGCCTTCAAGAGGAACTTTTGTTACTCCTTTAGAACATTTGTGTGACATTTAAAGCCCTAAAGTGCAAACTAAGGTTTCCTCTATTCAATCACTTACAGAATTTGCACAGGCACTCATAGAAGAATAGAGCAGTATTCCCCAGGTGAAAATTGGAAGATTAATAAGCAGAATGAGGAGACATTTAAAAAATGGCATCTATGCAAATGGCAGCTATACTATAAATACTTTATGTGTTACATATTTAATAGGTAGCTAATGAATTATGTACGTACTGTAGTTAGAATATTTTTTTTAATCGGAGTTCATTAGATTCAAAATAACGAGGGTTCAGTGGAAAATTACCTTGGGTTTATTGACAGGTAGTGACATTCTGCTTGACCTTCCAGAAGTGCGCCATTGGAGGAGTGAGATAGTTTAGGTCAGTTGTGACCAGTTACTAGCTGAATTTGGACGCTGTTGTCAGCTCTAGAGACGTCATTTCTCAATCTGCACGGGTCTTTGCGGCTGGGGCTGTTTAATAAAGACTTAAGAAAAATATCTTCTTTTCTTCATCTTTCATCAACCTCTCTCTCTCTCCATCTTTATATCTCTCCCTTTTTCTCTTTCTGTAGTTTGCATTTTTATCCGATTCTCTGTATTTTATCCCTATATCTCTTTCCATCTTTCTCTTTTTCTGTTTTAATTCTTTCTTTTTTCAGATATCTTCACCATCATCATTATCTATCTATCTATCTATCCTTTTACAATCACTATATATATATATATATATATATATATATATATATATATATATATATATATATTTCTACATTTCTGATTATTCCCCTTTCTCTCTCACTGATCTTTTCTTTCTCAAATACTCATTTTTTATCAGTTGTATCAATACCCCCCTCTTCCCCCTCTCTCTCTCTCTCTTCCCCTTTCTCTCTATATATACCCCTCTCTTTCTCTCTCTTTCTCTCTTCTTCTCTCTCCCTTTCTTTCTACCCTCTCTCTCTCTCTCTCTCTCTCTCTCTCTCTCTCTCTCTCTCTCTCTCTCTCTCTCTCTCTCTCTCTCTCTTTACAATCACTATATATATCTCTTCCTGCATTTCTAATAATTCCCTTTTCTCTGCCCCTGACGTTTTCTTCCTAGAATCCTTCACATTTTTATCAGTTATATCAATTCACCCTCTTTCTTTCTCTCTCTCTCTCTCTCTCTCTCTCTCTCTCTCTCTCTCTCTCTCTCTCTCTCTCTCTCGTCTCTCTCTCTCTCTCCTGTCTTCAATTATTTTCTTTCTTTCTTTCTTTTCCATTATCCATTCATCAAATACTTCTTTTATACATTCCACCATCTTTTGACACATTCTTTCCACAAATATCCCCCCCCTTTCTTTTCTTTCAAACCTTATTTTTTCCCCTTAATATTAGCACCCAATATTTGTCCATTCCAACTCCATCCTCCATCTACTCTGTTTTTTATCCTTACACCTCTTCACATTCTTTCCAATGAGAATAGTAATATTATAGCAATACATTTTCTTTTTTATTATTGTTCTCACTATTTTTTCTATTTTTCCTTCATCATACATCCTCATTTTTTAATCATTCTGTTTAGAATTTCTTTTAATTCTAATTCTTTTCTTTTTTCTTATTGTCTTTTTTTTTCATTTCTTTTCTATTTTATTTTTCTCGTTCCTCTTTCTCTTTTTAGGATTTTAAATTGTTTTATTAATATTGATCATTTTTTTTATTTTCCAATTTAAATTCTGTTGCCCCATCATTTCTTTCTTTTTTTCTTTTCATCCTTTGACTTCTTTCTATTAATTTTCTTCTTTTTTTTCCTTTTTTTTTTCTTTTTTTTCCTTTTTTTCTTTATCTTTTCTTTTTCATTTCCTAATTTCTTCTTCTTTTCTTCATTTTTTTCTTTTTTTCATTTCTTCATTTTTTCTTCTTCATTTCTTCATTTTTCTTCTTCATTTCTTCATTTCTTCTTCATTTCTTCTTCTTCTTCATTTCTTTCTTCATTTCTTCATTTCTGCATTTCTTCTTTTCTTCTTTTTCATTTTTCTTCTTCATTTCTTCTTCCTCATTTCTTCTTTATTTTTTCATTTTTTTTCTTCTTCTTCTTCTTCTTCTTCTGCATTTTTGCTTCCCACTTTTACAGGAAACACAATAAAATACAATTACAGATAAAAAAAGAAGTAAATAAAAAAAGAAAATTATTCTTCTAAAATCTTTTCAAATCCAAAATCCAAGAAAAGAGAAAAGAAGGGACAAATGAATTTCATCAGATTTAAGAAAGAGATGATGTGATAAAATAACTTTATGAATTGGACAAATATTTTTAATCACTAATTCTTTTCTTTCATTTTTTAATTTTTTTATCTTTAAACAATTTCACTTCCTTTTTCTATCGTTAATTTTTAAACATTTTGAAGCAGAATGTTTAAGTGTTTCACTTTATCCCTAAAAGTGTGTTTCAATATTTTCTTTCCATTAAACTATTTTATGCAAATAACATTCAACAATTTTTTTTATAAATACAGCTGGATTATTTAATTATCATTTTAGATATTTTATCTATTAATATTTAATATTTTCAAATATTTCCGTTCTAAAATATTATTCTTTATCCTATCATCATCAGTTTTATCGGAAGGAGGGATAACAATTTTTTTTATTCGCTTTTTAGTTACTTTGTCATTTTTTTGTTTTTGTTTGCAACTAGTTGTTATTTCGTTTTTTTTTTTTTTCATTCCATCTTTTTCAATTTTTCAAGATTTTTTAAATTATCCTTTATCAAGATCTCCTCAGTCACATTCCTTCTGAGTTATGTGTGAGAGCGTGTATATGAGTGAGAGAAAGAGAGTTAGAGAGCGAGTGTGCATGTGTGGATTCTGAGAGAGAGTGTGTATGTGTGAGAGAGAGAGAGAAGAAAAATTAATTTTGGCAAACTTTTTTAATTTCTACATTTCATGGATTAAATATTTTGTTTGAAATTATTAAGGCACTTCAGAAATATTTTCATTTTTTACAGGTCTTTACTCCCAAGTTTATTTCAGGCTCACATCTAAAGACTATAACTTTACTATGATATATATTAGGGTATTTTGAATGTATTTTTGACAGATCTTTAGTTCACATCAAAAAAATATGACTGTACTATGTGAATTATAATTATGATATATATTAGGGTATTTTGAATGTATTTTGACAGATCTTTAGTTCACATCAAAAAAATATGACTGTACTATGTGAATTATAATTATGATATATATTAGGGTATTTTGAATGTATTTTTGACAGATCTTTAGTTCACATCAAAAAAATATGACTGTACTATGTGAATTATAATTATGATATATATTAGGGTATTTTGAATGTATTTTTGACAGATAGTTCACATCAAATATGACTGTACTATGTGAATTATAATTATGATATATATTAGGGTATTTGAATGTATTTTGACAGATCTTTAGTTCACATCAAAAAAATGACTGTACTATGTGAATTATAATTATGATATATATTAGGGTATTTTGAATGTATTTTTGACAGATCTTTAGTTCACATCAAAAAAATATGACTGTACTATGTGAATTATAATTATGATATATGTTAGGGTATTTTAAAAGTATTTTTGTTTTTACAGACCTTTACACATCTAAAGACTATCTATGACTATTATGTTAATCATAATTATGATATATATCAGATTGGTTGGTTAGATTTAACAGCATGTGAATCCGTGGGTTATTTTATACTAAAGACCTTTTTGTTTTATTCATTCTGTTGGGTATTACATTTTTTTAAACTCATTTCTTTTTACACGTTTTTTCAAAAACTTATTTTGATCTATTTAAGCCATAGATGGGACCCTAACAGTTACTACCACTCAGGGTCAGAGAAGACCTGGGAGTAATGGCGATGAAGGAGTACTCTACACTCCCTAGAGCTCCAAAATTGTAACCTCACCATTAGATGCAGTTTAACATCATACCCAGGATGCTAAGATGCTCAGCCACCACCTTCTAGTACATATACGATAAAAGGGTTAAGGGTTTCCATAAGGCAATAGGGTTGGTACAATCATATAGAAGCTCGGGCTTGGCATGACCAGCCAATTGATCAGAAATGGCCTCTCTAACCATCTGTATTGCCTAAGTGAGGGCCAAAGTGGAGTGTTGCCTATCATTGACTGCTCAGCCCCCCGGGATTCTGTCCTTAAGCATCACAGGTCACTACCCATGGCCAACAGGTGGCCCATTATGGTGATTTCACCCCTCTGCAGAGTTGCAGTTAGTGTATTCTACAGCCCCAACCAACAGGGAAAGATATATAAAAGTTGTGTCAAAAAAGTATTGAGATTTTTTGTACTTTTTGACACACCTTGTATTCTGAAAAAAATAACATTCCATTCATTCTTCATTTCTATCTTAGTAAATACAGCTTTAAACTTGGTACTTTTTTGACATAACTTGTATTCTGAAAAAAATTAATGAATGAAACTTTTTTTCAGAATACAAGATGTGTCAAAAAGTATTAAAAAAATTCTCGATACTTTTTGACACACCTTGTATATTAGGGTATTTTAAATGTATTTTTGTTTTTGACAGACCTTTATAGTACACATCAAAAGACTATCTATAACTCTACTACATAATTGTTAGTGTTAGGTACATCATATCCTTGTCAGTATTATTCAGCTCTACTTTTTGTTTCAGATATTATAATAGCACATAGAGTTTCTGTCAATTTTCAGACAATATTTTAAACTGGGTATCAAAGCTAGTGAAGCTGCTCGCAGAAATCTGCAAGTGATAGGAAATTGAATAATATCAGTTCGTACTCTCCAAAAATGGTTTAAGCATTTTAAAGGTGCCAAATCGTCTTTTGAAATAGTGGGCAATCATTGTTATGAGGCTTCACCTACATATATACCTACCATGGTGTTAAATGCACCACCTGAATTAGGTGTGCAGTCTGACAACAATAGCCTGCATTCCTTGCATACCAGAACGTTAGAAACAACAGGATACTTCAAATTATGAATAATACAATGGTAGTTTCCTCGAAGACAAGTACATCAGAACTCTTTGACACATTTTTTCATCAATAGACGTAAGTAAATATGCATAGGATCATAAGGTAAGAAGTTAAAATGCAACGTAAAGGAAAAACTGACCTTCAGCACTCAGCAAATTTCATAAGAGAAATATTCTATTTGTAGATTATCCAGGAACAATACCATTTGTACAGCATTATCTTATTATAATGGAGATTGTGCGTTTTTCTGTCTGTAACCGAAACTATATTACTATTCAAGTCACAATTCCCTTAGTTATTTATATCACATTCTCCATGATTTTATTTTTATTTAAACCTCAATTATTAATAAAATTGTTTTACATTATTAATACTGTGGACCATATCTGCTTGCAAATAATATGAAATTGTATTCATATGTACAACAAAATAGCACTTTACAGTGAATTGGAAGGTTAATATGCATATTGATATCAAAAATTTGATTTTGATAAATATGTGTTTAGTATTATTGATTTCTAATTGTTTTGTTTTATTTTAATGAATGTGAGCAAAAATCTTGGGGATAACTCTTAAAAGAAATCCATTAACAAGAAGAAATAACTTTAATTTTATTCTTTAATTCCTATTTTAACTAAATTGTTAAATTAGGAAAATTTCACAATGAAAGATGGGTCTACTGGAAGAGTAAGTTTTAATTGTTCTATTTTTTGATTATGCTCCCCTCCTTTCTGTTTCAAATATTTTTATCTGCATTCTTATTTAGTTTCATTAGCCTTACTAATTTAATATGATATCTTATTACATCAAAATTTGAATACTTGAACCCAGAGGTGAATATATTTACTAGTAATAAAAATAATACTGGGAATTGTTCAAGAAATTAAATTTCGACCATACAACAAAATGGTATATGCATAAACCAGAATCTGTTCTTGACAATCAAATGTATAAAATTCTCTGGGACTTTGACATACAGACGGATAACCTTATCCCAGTCAGAAGACCAGACCTAGTATTGATTAACAAAAAAAAGAGAAATTTTCAATTGATAGATTTTGCAGTCCCTGCAGATCACAGAGTGAAAACAGAAAAAAACAAAAAACAAAAAAACAAAATGATGACAAATACCAGGATCTTGCCAGAGAATTGAAAAAAAACTGTGGAATATGAGGATGAAAGTAATACCAATTGTAGTTGGTGCACTTGGAACAGTCACAAAAAGTTTTAAAAAACAGACTTGAGGAATTGGAAATCAGAGGAATAATTGAGAACATCCAGTCATCAGCATTGATAAGCTCAGAAGAATCCTGGAGACCTAAGAAAATTTGTCACTCAGACTCTGGTGAAAGACAATCAGCATACATTGGTGTGAAAAACTTACAAGGAGTAAAATATTAATAGTAATAATTGTAATAGCACAACATTAATAAAATTATCTAGGATACTTACAAGAGTCCTGGAGAACAGAAGAGACTTGCTATCACTTAGACTCCAGTGAAAGATCCCTAGTTAAACCTACTGCTGTTGCTGCTGATAATAAAAATAAAAATAATAATGATAATGAAATCAGAGGAAGAATTGAGACCATACAGACTACAGCATTGTTGAGATTGACTTGAATATTCAGAAGAGTTCTTGGAACTTGAGTCAGTCAGACTCCAGTGAAAAACTACCAGTTAAAATTGGTTTGAAAAACTTGCAAGTGTGAAATAATAATGATAATGATAATAAAGAACAAGAAGAATAGAGACAATAAAAATAGGCTATATGTATCGAGAAAGGAAGGTGGAAGAGGCCTTGCCAACATAGAGGACTTTGTAGAGGCCAACAATTCAAAAATACACAAAAAAGAGCAAGGAAAGATTACTTATGGCAGCCAACAACATCAGATGTAATATATGGACAAACAGAAAAACAACGAAAACTAGAAAACAAAGATGGGAAGAAAAGCAATTATATAGATAATTCAAATGACAAATTGGGGAGGTTGCATATGAAAATACTTAGAGATGCTTAAGAAGAGAAAACCTCAAGAGAGAAACTGGATCAATCATAATTGCTGCACAAAATAATGCCATCAGAACAAATTATATCAAAGGAAAAATTGATAAGACACAACAAAACAGTAAATGTAGACTGTGTGGTGACAGAGATTAGACCATAAACCATGTATTAAACGAGTATAGCAAACTAGTACAACGGGAATAAAAAGCTTGGCACAACTGGTTTGGGAAGGTGATCCACTGGGAATCATGCAAAAAATTAAATTTTGACCATACAACAAAATGGTATATGCATAAACCAGAATCTATTTTTGAGAATGAAACACATAAAATTCTCTGGCACTTCGCGATAAAGACGAATCACCTTATCCCAACACGGAGATCAGACCTGGTTAATTAACAAAAAAAAAAGAGAACTTGTCAACTAGTAGACTTTCCAGTTTCAGCAGATCACAGAGTGAAGATAAAGGAAAATGAAAAAATAGACAAAATACCTGGACCTTGCCAGAGAATTGAAAAAGCTGTGGAATATGAGGGTCAAAGTGATACCAATTGTAGTTGGTGCACTTGGAATGGTCCCAAAAAGCTTGAAAAAAGACTGGAAGAACTGAGACTATCCAGACTACTGCATTGCTGCAATCGGCTCGATTACTCAGAAGATTCCTGGAGACCTGAGGAGACTTGTTGTCACTTAGACTCCAGTGAAAGACCATCAGCTAACACTGGTGTGAAAAATTCTATAATAATAATATAGTGGAGTCAAAGATAGTCTTTAGATGTGTGCATTAGATATTAGAGTTTTAAAAGGGAGTTTGTTACTTACTGGGTGTCTCATAAATATTTGATGACAAATCAGACTTACTTTATAAAATTTCCATATGTTGCATAGTGCTTTCTTCACTGGCACTAAATAATCATAATGTTGCATACCTCTTTCTTTAATTCTATTTCTTAGCCGTCTTTGGTATTCTGATCGTCTTTGGTATATCTTCTAACATCTTGACTTGGTCTGGTCTAGCATCTCGGATCTCCTAAGGTCTGGTTTTCTATTACTATGTTCCTGCTAGCTGGTTGTCCTGGATTCATTCTTAGTCTTGTTACCAAGACATTCATCAACCATAAGAACATATTACTTATACAAAATTTTATTTCCTTAACTATACATTTCATGTAACTAAATATCTGACTAACATAGCGCGCGTGAGTTCCAGTTTTAGGCAGGACCTAAAATGGCTGACTTCTCTGCCTGACATCTAACTGAAAAATGGGGACTGAACAGGTCCCACATGACTTCACGTATTTTGGTGGGCTTCTGTAATTTTCCATGGAAGGATCCGGCCATAGTATGAAAAGGGTCATCCCCTCAGAATTACAGGGATTGACAATAATCTTATGCAACCACATAGATTATGTAACACATATCTACATCTATAGATTTTTCCTTAGGATGTTGTGAGTGTGATCTTCAGAAAGATAAAATTAGTCAAGCCTCTGTTTGGCTGAAAAATATACAAAACAATTACTGCACGTTATCATTATCATCATTTTCATCAAGCTATGCTAACAGCATGGATTCCCTTGACTCTATCTCGCCATCTGTTACTATTAGTCATCATTCCTCTAGATGGCATACAGCGTCCATGCAGAGTTGATGAATGTAAGTTTTTGCCAGTCAATCAACTCTGGTGTGTCCAGAACTAGCAGTCCATAAAAGAACATCACTTATAATTTTCTGCTTACTTCTCATACAGTACCCAGCATGTCTTTCTTGTCTTATTTAGATGGTTTGTGAGATGGTAGTTAAGTGGCCGTACAGCAGCTGTTTTTTTTTTTTCAAAGCAGTATGCAGTATCCTTGTGTAGTTCTCATCTAACTTTTTTTTCCAGACATTTCATTAAGTCCAAGTGGTGCAATCATACAGTAGTACTGGCATGGCTATAGTTTGGAAGAATCCCCATTTTATCTTGTCAGGGAGATCAGATTTCCAATTTGATTAGATATTCTATTTTAATTGTTAAGCTCAGAAATATTAAAAGTATTTTATGAGACGCTTTGGAGATACTCCTAATATTTTGACGGAATATCAAAGTCAAGCTGTTAGAGACATGTGTCAAGAGCAGGTGAAATATTAGATTCTATAAGAAGTACAGTTTCATACCTTTTTTTTTTTTTTTTTGTTTTCTTTTTCTTTTTTTCAAAGTAGCAATCTGAAAAATTGCCTCTAGATAAAGATACTAATTGAACTATTAAAACAAAAATCAATACTTCCAGATGTATGTCTTCAAAAATGCTTTGAAAATCTTCATAAAAGTAAAGAGCTGAGACATATAAGCACTTTATGAACAAAATTCCAAATGCAGTAATGAAAAATATATATATATATATATATATATATACATAGCAGCAAATAAATACAAGGTGTGTCAAAAAGGTATCGAGATTTTTTTTACTTTTAACAACACCTTGTATCTTGAAAAAAAAAATAACGTTCCATTTATTCTTCAATTCTATCTTGGTAAATATAGCTTTAAACTTGGCACATTTATGACGCACCTTGTATTCTGAAAAAGAATAACATTCCAATCATTATTCATTTCTATCTTGGTAAATACAGCTTTAAACTTGACATTTTTTTTGACACACCTTGTATTCTAAAAAAAATAACATTCAATTCATTCTTCATTTCTATCTTGATAAATACAGCTTTAAACTTGGCACTTTTTTGACACACCTGTATTCAGAAAAAACATAACATTCAATTCATTCTTCATTTCTATCTTGATACATACAGCTTTAAACTTGGTACTTTTTGACACACCTTGATTCTGAAAAAAATTAATGAATGGAACGTTATTCTCTTTTCAGAATACAAGGTGTGTCAAAAAGTACAAAAAATCTTGATGCATTTTTTACACTCTTTGTATATGAGAAAAATTCTGCTTAAAATATTTCTCCCATTTCAATCTGAGCAAAGTCAGCTAACCTGGTAGCGAAAACAATTGCTTCTTCTTTTTCATTATGAACGTCTTTTTGAGTAAGTATAACAGGATTGTTGTTGTTGTTACTGTAGGTTATTATTACCAGCAAATATATGCACCCTCTGGCTGCAAGTATTTAAGTTTTAATGTAATAAAATATTATATCAAATTAGAAAGGCTAATGAAACTAAATAAGATTGCAGATAAAAAGATTTGAAACAGAGTATAACTGAAAAATAGAACAACTGAAACTTACTATTCCATCACTCTCGTCTTTTATTGCTAAATTTTCCTAATTCAACTATTTAATTAAAATAGGAAGTAAAGAATAAAATTACAGTTATAATATGAATTATAGTTATGTTACAGTCAATCCAACAGGATTGAGGTTGGTTAAAGATATTTTCAGTACCTGTATGTTGTATCGTCGAATTGGAATGATACACAGAAGAAATTGAGTGCTTAATATATTTATTCAGCACTAGTATCCAGTGGTAAGGGATACATACAAAAACATAGAACAATAAAGTACAAACAATTAACAAGACAATACTTATAAGAAATAGAGGAGGGTCAAATGCGGTATAGTCAAATACAGTAAGATGCGTCCAAATATTATTCAGCTTGTTGGGTTAAGTGGTATTATTATATTTGGTTGGAAGGCTTAGGTGGCCCTCCCCTGTGGGTACATAAAAGTACCAGACATATTCCGACAAAGACGCTGTTATGAAGTGTAACAAACATGGACTTTATTACAGGTATTTGCCTCATACCCCACTTGTATGGGCTGGGCACAAGGCCTCGTTTAACGTGGGCCTGCCCACAAACCGAAGCTCATGGGTGGAAAGAACAAAAATTGCGTCGATCCCTTTAGCATTCCCCCTCAAGTCGCAATAAACCCAGCCCTGCCCCTTTAAGTCAAGGGGGCAGGTATATGGACTTTATTACATGAGCACATGGAGAGAGTACATATAACAGGAATACATATACAAGTAGAATGCATACAAAGAAGATATAATAAATAACACATATATGAGATAAGGTACAATATAGAAGTATATAGAAGATACATAAACATATTGTAAAGAACATAGGACTTCGTCCTACAGAAGTGAGGGAGAGTCCATCAAGGAATGTCACTTAGGTAGGCTGGGGGGCAAAGCCACCCACCTAAATGGTATAAATGTAAATGTCTAACCCTTGTGTGTGGTTTGCAGTTCCAGAGAGAAGAGAGAGTTTAAACTTGGCGCTTCCCTGATTAAATAGTCAGAGACGCCTAGTTACACAACAAAAATTTTTTTATAAAGATTTTTTATCTCCTGTCATCTATAAAACATCCATCAATTTCTTCACCCCTTAATACTTCCTGATGAAGGTTTAAAGAAACCGAAACGTTTCAGCGTCGATATATAAATTCATCTCATTTTTGGAACACTTGATTTTTTTAAATTTTTTAGTGTATATATATATATATATAATATATATATATATGAATATTTAAAATTTGAGAAATGCTTGTAGAGGGTTTTTAAATTTTACTTAACCACTTTATTTTTCTCCAATCATAGATTGCAGAGTATGGCTGAGAATATACTGTCTATATCTGCTGCAGAGGGATAAGACACTACCCCACTGGATATGGCACTAAATTGCATCTGATGGTGAGGCTCCAGTCTCATGATCTGAAGAGTGTTGTCCCTCTTTATAACCATTACTCCCAGGTCCACACTGAACCTGAGTAGTAGTACCTGTTAGAGTCCTGTCTATGATCAAATAAATCTGGTTAAAGATTATTCCTATTTGATGAAATCATGTACCAAGAAAATCTCTCAAGAAACAATTACACAAAGATGTAATGTTATGAACATATAATGAATGCAATTTCTTAATATCTCAGCATAAAATAATACTAGACAGGTTAACAGGCTGGAGGCTGTGGTGTAACAAGTAGTGTCATAGGAAATGGACTTGTCGCCCCAGTTCAAATCCTGTACGAAGCTACAGTTCCCACAGTGCTAAAACCCTTGGGAAAGGTAAGAATCCAACTACTCTCCCTCCAGCTATGAATAAATAGCAGGGCAGACTGGGCTCTTTAACCGAGGTTAGGCAACCAGTCTAGGAGAAGGAAAACTCTGAATTCAAACCTGTTAAATCCACTTGTGGTGGTCACTACTAGAATAGACTCAGTCCTAATTAGTGATCATTTAAAAAACAAAACAAGAAAACATGTTGTTAAAATCATATCAATCAATCAAATACAATTATGAATGATCAACTGAGAATGAAAGGAAAAAAATGAAAGAAAAAAAATTACAAATATTGAACGCTGTCAGAACAACAATAATTAAAGTTGAGAAAAGAACAAATTCTACAAGAACTTGAAAAATACAAATTATATTTTTTGTGATGATTTTCATAATAACCTAATATTAACTGGTTGACACAATATCTCTCAAAAAACTGAATACTATAAGCAAAATCAGAAAGAAAGATCTCTATGTAAAATATTGCCTTGACCAGTTGTAGCAAGATTCATTTGGCAAGGACTACTAATGGAAGGAGGAGGAAGAAATAAGAGATGATAAAGGTTTAAAAAATAGTGATGAGCCAAAACAGGATGAACGATGGTTTGACCGTAGCGTGACCCCGAATGGAGAATTGAGTGTCAACCGGAAGTCGGGTGTTGACCGCAACCGGAAGTCGGGTGTTGACCGGAACCGGATGTCACGTGGTGACGTGGAACAACGAAGAAAGGTATCGGTCTCTTTTTGGCTTCCGTCGTCGTAGGGTACGGATCGGGCCTCTAGTGGCTAGTATGGGGTCCCAGTAATCAAGTAGTGTTCTCTCTCTCTTTCTCTCTGCCTTTCCTCCTCTCCGATACAGCACATGAGACGAACCTACCTTGGAAATAAAGGCTAGCAGTTGTGACGACATATTTCTTGTATTATAATTTCTGTCAACACCATTTTAGCACTGTGAATTTGGAGGCACGTGGACGAGACCCGCTATACAATATACGCCGGCGCCGCCACCTTACAGTTATCGTTTTAGTGCTCGGAAAAAAGGACAACGTACTTATATCATTTTGGTACCGTGAAAATATACCACAACGCTATACAGTGGTGAGCCTGGCAGATGAAGTTGACTGATACACCCAGTCATAGATAACTGGTTACCAGAAGACAGGAATTGCATGTGTGTGATACCCTAGGCTTAAAAATAAGAAATGCATGTGTATAAGCCATGGCCAATGAAATCCAAGCATTGCATGGGTGAAGAGGTGTAGCAGCAGTAAGCTATGGGAGTGCCACAGTCAAGGAGGTGTAGTCATGTGGGTCACATGTAAGTTTTAAGACTATATAAGGTCTAGAATATTGGCTGAAGTGCAATTCACAAGCTGGTCCAACTCTCGACAAGTCCTTTGGATATATTTACCAACCCCTGGGTACAAGCAGGATGTGACATTATGTTAATTTCTTAAGTGGAGTTTAACAGGTTTGAATTTAGAGTTTTCTTTCTAGACTGGTTACCTATCCAAGGTTAAAGAGCCCAGTCTGCCCTTCTATTTACCCTCAGCTGAAAGGACAACATATGGATTCATACCTTTCCCAAGGGTATTCACACTATGTGAAATGCAAATAGTTTCATCCAGGATTTGAACTCTGGTCGACGAGTCCATTTCTATGACCCCAACCATTAAACCACGCACCTCCATTAGCAACTCTTTATTTGTGCAAACTTTTTCCAACTGCTCTACTTCCCTACACAAGCTTCACCATCGAAGAAAGAAAATATAAGATTATATTTTTATATATAAGTGTCTGTTGTTGTTTGTCAACGTCCAGTGGCAGAATACTACATTTAAACAACAATAGGGTTGTAAGTGGGTTAATTAAAATTTTGGTTGGTCAGCGTAGGATGTTGTTTACAGTTAACTTTAAACTACTATGCTAGAATTGAGAGTTTTTCGACTTGGCTACAGATAATCTTTTACTGATCTTTTCTTACGTTTTATACATCCATGATTAAATTTGAGTGAATACTGTTTCTTTCAAATTAGTTTTACAGAATTAATGTAATTATACATTATCTGCTAACATAAAATTTGTGCATTCAGAAGAAAAGATAAAAATCTTGTCTGCATTTAAAAGAACAGAATAAATGACAAAATTTCCATGTAAATATAATTGTTATCTATATTATAATTTCTTTATATTTGTACTCTACTGTTACATAGTAAAAACAGTACATCATAGCAAGACTTTTTGTAGCACAATACTGATAAGTAGTATTATTTGGATTATTCGGACTATTGTCCTCATCTTCATTGCTATCTGTACAACGTTTTGGCTGATATGCTCGCCGGTCTTCTTCAGGTATTTCTTATTGGACTCAGGAACCTTCTTAAACTCATGAACCTTCTTTTTGAACTCTGGAACCTTCTTGTCATAATTTGGAACCTTCTTGTTGTAATTGGAGTCATCACGGAACTTTGAACCCAACCCAACTAGAAACAATCAGAAACCACAGACAAGTAATGGGTCTTTTTAATATATATCCTTCTGCAAATTAATTGAAACAAAACAAATAATTCCATTTCTCTGAATTCTTGAGATGAGGTTTGATAATTACTATTATTTGGATTATTCGGACTATTGTCCTCATCTTTATTGTTATCAGTACAATGTTTCGGCCTTCTTCAGGTATTTCTTATCGGACTCAGGAGACTTCTCAAACCTTGGGAACCTTCTTGTCATAATCAGGAGCCATCACAAACTTTGAACCCAACCCCTTAACAATCCATGGAGGTATCCTGTTCTCATTGCTCTAACCATAGCTGGATACAGGTGTTAAGATGTGTTAATTATTATTCTATGTTACCTGAAGAAAATACCTGAAGAAGGCCATTGGGCACATCAAACAAAATATTGTACAGATAGCAATGAGGATGAGGACAATAATCCGTATAATCCAAATGATATTAATTATCAAGCCTCATCTCAAGAATTCAGAGAAATAATACTGATAAGATTCTCTTAGAAAATGCTGCAATCTTTCAGTCTAAGATTCAACTTAATAATAGTGCAAAGTCTGCATAGGAACACACCAAGATGGTTGAATGTGTAAGGGAGTTAACTGCAAATATAGATTTTCAATTTGAAATTTTAATTTCATTTAGCAGCTACATAATCTAAAAGTTGAGATAAATGTATTAGAAAAAATAATTCTTTCGTTTATTTCACTTGTAGTGATTATCTGCCACTGCTGGGATGGACTTGTGTCCAAAAGGGTTATCTTCCTTTGCTGACAGCTTTTCACCAGTAGGTGACTCTACTAGCTGAGTATTTAAACAGCAGCCTTTAAATAAAGGGGGTAGATTGCCTGGTGGATGGCCCCCGGGGATCAATGCTGTTAATTACTTTATTGGTCCAGTGGCTGAAGACTGAAACTATATTTACTAAGGCAGAATTAGCAATGAATGAAACCTTAATTTTCTTTAAAATAGCAGTTCTTTTATTACTATTTAGAACAGGGTTTCTTAAAGTGGTCTACATAAACCCCCTGGAGTTTATACAACAACTCAGAGTGTCTGTAAGTATTTAGGGGTATATGAATCTATTAAGCCTTCTTAGATATTAGAAGAAATTAATTCCACAAGAATCCTGGAGAACATGATCATGTTTATATATTTTCAAAAGTCAGCCCATATTCATGAACTTATCAAAATTCATCAGCTTCACCCTTCATATTAGGAAATGGGTTCCTTGGTAAATCATTAAGTTAGTATTAAATATTTGCACACGTTTTTACATGTTAGGCTTATTTTACTGTTTATTTTACAATTAACAGTTTTACATAATTGGTTGCAACAAAACAACTGCAAGGTGGACTGGTGTATATAAGGAAGGGGTCCATGATAGGTCAATCAAATTTTTGTAGTGGTCTACGTACTTAAAATTTTGAGAACCCCTGATTTAGAAGAAAGAAGGAGGGCTTAGTGGAGCTCTCAAAGTAATTTTGAATAATGAGAAAAGAGCCCCTTTTGTTTGAATTCAGAGTTTTCCTTCTCCTACACCAGTTGCCATACCAAGATTAAAGAGATCAAATAGATCTAAGACAATGTTTAGAATGATTGGAAATAGCATTAATACACTGCCTCTTAAAACATTGATATAGTACACTAAGTATGAAGTGCTTATCTGTTAACACTTGTGAAGATAAATTTATAATATAGATATATATAATTGGAGACTATAATTGTTAAACTGATTTCATCATCATCACCAGCAGCATCAAGTTGTACTGACAGCACTGATTCCCATGACTCTCTCTCACCACCTATCTCTATCAGACATTGTTCCTGGCAAGTCCTCCACACGGTGTCCAGTATCCAAACAGAGTTGATCAATGTAAGTTTTTTGCTGGTCGGCCAACACTGGCATATCCATGTGCATCTGTTCATAGAAGATCATCCCTTATGTGTTCATTCTTACTTCTCCATCAGTGTCCAGCATATTCTTTTTTGTTTTGCTTGGATAGTTTGTGTGATAGGAGGTAAGTGGCCATACAGTTGCATAAAATGACTCCGTAAAGGCTGTAAAATCAACAATTCTTAATCTAATTTATTTTTAAACTCGGCCAAATAAAAACAGAGACAAATTTCGACTAACATATGATATACCACTTAAACATTAATATACCATTGTGAGATGAAGGGAGGTTTTATAGGCACATAGGAGTAATATATAATCAAATATTATAATTATTTAAGGTAAAGCAAAAAAAAATCCTATTTAATTGGGTATTCTTATTGTTTTACTTTTAACAGTGGCTGTACAGCCACTTACCTCCCATCTCACAAACTATCCAAGTAAAATGAAGAAGACATGCTGGGAACTCCAAGAAACAGGGACAAACCAACAAGTGATGTTCTCCTACTGGACTCCTACTGATGGACACACCAGTATTGGCTGACCAGCAAAAACTTACATTCATCATCTCTGTGCAGACACTAGGTGCCATCTAGAGAACCTTCTAGGAGCAATGGCTGATAGGGACGTGTGTGACATAAAGTCAAGGGAATCTGTGCTATCAACACAACTTGATAATAATGATGATGATGATATTTATCAGCTCTGCACAGACACTTGGTGCCATCTAGAGAACCTTCTAGGAGCAATGTCTGATAGGGACGGATGGTGAGATAAAGTCTAGGGAGTCTGTGCTATCAACACAACATGATGATGAAGATGAAGATTTCCCTAACATGATCTATGCTTTCTGAGCATCATAACTTTTGTCATATTCTTGTAAAAAGAATCTCAATTTATCCTTCCTCAATTTTTCATGTGATAACATTATCTAAATTTGTTGCTGAAGGCAATGGTCTCTTCTCCTGTGATGAGCAAGGAAACACAAGTTAATTACTTGTTTAGGTACCCCCAGGTAAGAAAAGTCCCTGATCCTAATTTTAAACCACCCTCAGGGGCACAAAGACAAGGATAATGTAAGAGAAACCATTTAGTAACAACTTCTTCTCAGTTTAAGAAAAATAAAGAGAAAAATATCTGAAATAAAAAAAAAAGTCCTAAATAAGAAATTTTATGATTGTAATATAATTTTTAAAATGTTAGCAATATTAGCAGTGATTTTAAAAACATTATGAAAAAATGTTTAACTTAGAACGAGGGAAAGGATTAAAAACCTTAATATGCTTTTTAATTACTTTTCACAGACCATTACCGACTAAACATTTTTTTTCAGTACTTCCTGTGGCTTCTTCATTATGGTTGGATAATTGTCCTTGTCCTCATCTAGAAAAACACAGAAGACAATCATGTTTTTGGGGTTTCTTTTTTTTTTTTTTTCTTTTTCAAACTCAAGTTTATATTTGGAGGTAGAAAATTCCCTTCTGGTATTTGTAAATTTTCTGTCATCAACAAAGTTTAACACTTGATTTGAAAATCTCTTTTCTCTTTCCTGAATCTCTTTCTATCTCTTTCTCTTTCTCTTCTCTCCTCTCTTTTTATCTCTCCCTCTTTTCTTTTTGTCTCTCTCTGTCTATATTTCTCTCTTTGTCTCTCTCTGTCTATATTTCTCTCTTTGTCTCTCTCTCTCTCTCTCTCTCTCTCTCTCTTTGTCTCTCTCCCTCTCTTTTTGTCTGTCTCTCTCTCTCTCTCTCTCTCTCTCTCTCTCTCTTCCTGTCTTTGTCATCCTTGGAGGCATGTGGTGTAATGGATAAGTTGTAGAAAATGGACTCGTCGACCAGAGTTCAAATCCTGGACAAAGCGACAGTTCACATAGCACTAATACCTTGGGAAAGGTATGAATCCAACTACTCTCCCTCCAACAATGCATAGAATAGTAGGACAGACTGGGCTCTTGGTGAGGCAACCAGTCTAGGAGAAGGAAAACTCTGAATTCAAACCTGTTAAACTCCTCTTGGGGTGATCACAACTAGAATAGACTCAGTCTGAATTTTGATCTATTTCACTAATTTAATTCTCTCTCTCTCTCTCTATTTCTCTCTCTCTCTATCTCTCTCTCTCTTTTTGTAATTCTCTTTCTCTCACCCATTTTTAAAGACTGTTTTAGATAGTGCTGAAGAATGAGAGAGAGAGAGATTCAAAATAATTAATTCACCAGCTCTTCTAAACAGCAATGTGTGTGTGGTGTGTGTCCACGTGGCACAATAACTAACGTGCTGGACTATGACATCACAAAAAGCAAGTTGAAACTCCAGTCATGCAATTACATTCCGTTTCAAGCTAATACCCTTGGGAAAGGTGTGAACCCCCTTATCCCCCAGCTATGCATTAAATATTACCAGTACTGTTATTCCACAAAGATTGATTTAGCATTAAATAACCCACGAATGTTGATATGCCCTTAAACAAAGAAATTGAGCCGAATGTTTCTATGTTTGTTTCTTGGCAAAAAGAGAAAAAAAAATCAGTATATAATGAATCAGATATAAATAAAGTTGAACCTTTCTTTAAATAAAATCATTAGAAAATATAATAGACAAAAACCTTATAAAAAAAAAAGACCCTCCCACATTGTCTCCTTAACTTGTTCAATATAAATAAGCATAGAATTTCTCCTAAAGCTGGTTAGAAAAATTAATTCTTTATCCCACCTTTCAGGCTTCAGCCTCTTTCTCGTTTATAGTGATACTCTTAACCTTAAACATCTCCTGGCAAGGCCATCACAGATTACACTGATGATTGATTATTTATTGGGGTGAGCAAGTAACTGAAAGTAACCTGCAGGCGAATTAGACAATCACGAACAATAACATCCTATACAAAATCAATCAATTTAAAATTGGCCTTTTAGAGCCAAACACCAAAAAGGGCAAATAATTACAATTTTATAATTCAATAATAAAACTTATAAAAGTACATTTTAGAAGAAAAAGTTTGGGAATTTTTTTAAAAAGTTTCTGTGTTGAGAATATTTTTTACAGCTTGGCCAAAAATATCAATAAAAATTTGCATAATTCAACAGTCATCTGCTTATATATAGCATGTTTATATATATATATATATATATGGTAATCCTTAATTTTTTCCTTGTAAATTCCTACCATAAAATAAACTGAACCCTCATTTTATGTCCGTGTTTGATTTTTCTTGTACCTGTTATTTTACAAACTAAATTTATTTTTTATTCTTTATTCTTTAACAAATAAAGAAAATATATTTAGTATTGTAAAATAACGGGTGCAAGAAAAATAAAACATTTATTGCAAAAACACGGACATAAAAATGAGTGTTCAGCTTATTTTATGGTAGGAATTGACGAGGAAAAAGTTAAGGATTACCTATATACATAAATATATATATATATATGATACTGAAATTAAACCACCCTGTTGGTGGGACAGTAGAACACACAGACTACACTTCAGCTAAGATGTAAAATCTCCTCAGTGGAGCCATGTGATGCTTAAGAATGGAATCCTAGTGACTGGACAGTCCATGACTTGCAAAACTCCATTTTGGCCCTTAATTAGGCTAGAAAAGCAGTCAGAGAGGCTCCATCTATGGGTCAAGAAATGATTTGTATTTAATAGGACTGAGTGCAAAAAATCTCTTCACAAACAACTAGACAAAAAATGTAAAAATGAACATTCAATGAATGCGATCCATAAGCTTGAAGCATAAAATAACCCTAGAAAAGTTGACATGCCATTAAAATCAATCAATCAGTATTATCTTGTTTGTTATTATAATCAGTATATTTCAGCTATTTTAATAGTTCCCTTTCTTAAGGAGTATTATTTGGATTATTCAGACTATTGTCCTCATCTTTATTGTTATCTGTACAACGTTTCGACCGATGTGCCCTCTGGCCTTCTTCAAGTATTTCTTGTCAAACTCAGGAACCTTCTTTTTGTTGTTGTAAGCAGGAGCCATCAAGGAACTAACCCAACCCTTTATTCTTAAGGTGTCTATTATAGTCAATAAGCTTCTGGAAAATTCAAACCAAATCTTTTATTAAATCCATGAGAGTAGATTGTATCCATTATTTGAGAACTAGAAGCGGCTACCCGGCGTCGCCTAGGAAGAGGAGGGGGGTAAAAAGTTAGTCTCGCAGATCCATTATTGTTGAATCACGGGTTGGATTCTTGCAGGAGGCCCCATTAAAATCCTATGTAAAAAAAGATTCTGAAAACAAAAATTAATGTCTCCTATTTAAAATACTAAATGCAAAAAAAAATCCATGTTATCATTTAAATTGAATTTTTAAAATTATCTTCATGAATATAAATCAAATCTTGTTTATTTTTGTTAAAAAACCAAGCCCTGGTGATATTTAATGTGTATATATATTTACATTGTCTTTAATTGTTTTATTTTTAAAGTTTCCTCCAGACATACACATATACACAACTGCCCTTTATATATGTACTAGCAGCAGCTACCTGGCGTCACCTAGGTAGAGGGGGATTTTTTTTAAAAAGTTAGTTCCACAGATCCATTATTACTGAATTGTGAGTTGAATCCTTGTAGGATGCCCCATTTAAATCCTATGTAAAAAAATAAACCTTGCATTGATCCAGCTACTCTGAAAAGAAATGTTAATGTCTACTATCTAAAATATTAAATGAAAAAAAAATCCATGTTATCATTTAAATTTTATTTTTTAATTATCTTCACGAATATAAATCAAATCTCTATTATTTTTGCTCAAAAACCAAGCCCTGGTGATATTTAATGTGTATATATATTTACTTTGTTGTTAATTTTTTTATTTTTAAGTTTCCTCCAGACATCCATATACACACAACTGCCCTTTATATATTTATAGATATCTCATATTAGTTAATTCTTTTTAGTTAATCTATCCTTGAGTTTGTTTTTTTCACTGGGCTACTTAAACTGACCAAGGTATTAAACTCATAATCACCAGGTAACAAGATACATTAAAAAAAAACCACCTATATCAATTACTCAATTGTCATGTAGGATACTTTAATAGTAGTTTATTCTCATTAAGGGATAATAATGAGGATTATTTATCTCAGTGATTCAGACAAAAAACAAAAAAAATCTTAAAAGGTTGTTTTTTTTGTTTTTTAGTTTGTTTTTTTTACTTCCGTATCTAGCATATTTATCATCGCTTTGAATAAGTGATGGAGGATGGCGAGGAGCTCTCAAAGTAGTTTTGACTAACGAGAAGAGAACCCCATTGGTTTGAATTCAGGTTTTTCCTTCACCTAGACTCGTTATATATATATATACATATGTGGTTGGAAATAGAGGTAAAAAGTGGATATAACAACACAATGACTAAATTCAATTGATATTTCGCCTCAGTATTTAATGAAGCTTCTTCAGAATTTATTGTGAAGAAAAATGCTTTTTACAGCCTATTTTTATCCTGAAAAGGTAATTTTGCGGGCAGGTAGAAGATGGAAAAAGGAGATGGAAAGAGGTGAGGGTTTGGATGTGTGGTATAGAGAAGGGAATTGAAAAAGGAAGTGATGGGTTTAATTTGTGGGTTGGTGTGTGTCTGTATATATATACATGTATATATATATATATGGGAGGAATAAGAGAAATTAATCCGACAGTATGTGGAGAAAGGTAGACAGACACAGGATGTTGTACAAGATGGTGACATCACCACCTACAATAAACATCCATTTTGTACAACATGCTGTGTCTGTTTACTTTTCTCCAAATATATACACACACACACACACACACACACACACATATACCCTTCTGCATGAGCAGGATGTGACATGATCAATTTCTTAAGCGGAGTTTAACAGGTTTGAATCCAGAATTTTCTTTCTCCTTGACTGGTTACCTAGTCAAGGTTAAAGAGTGCAGTCTGACCTACTATTTACCCATAGCTATAGGAAGAAAAGTTGGATGTGTACCTTTCCCAAGGGTATTAGCTCTATGTGAAATGCAAACAGATGTGTCCAGGATTTGAACTCTTCTCGCTGTTTCTATTTCTTATGACAATAACCATTACACCATGCACCTCTTGGTTTGTACTTGGAAAATCCCGACCAAAATGTATTTTCTGACAAGTGTCTAAAATCAGCCATTTCCTACTCTATAGTTCTTACTAATGAATACAAATACATATATACAAAACATACATAGTTGTATAAAACAGATACACAGAGTAGAATATATATATATATATATGCTACATATATGTATACTATAGTGTGGGGTTGTCACTGTTTCAGCTTTTACTGGAACGGTGTGCCAAACGCAGTATTATTGGTAGAGTGCTCAATATAAAATAGAGCTGTTATATAATATAATAAAATGAATATATATATATAATACAATAAAATATATATATATATATAATAAAATAAATATATATATGTTGTGAGTGTGTGTGTATGTGCACGCTTGTATGAGTGATACTACGAGTGTGCGTACGTATTTGCGTACATACTTGTAACATTTAGCCAGCCCCGAACTAATAAGTACTCTTTTCTCATTAAAATTTCAACTTTGAACAGGAAGCTTTCTATCTGACTAAAAGTACTGTGCTACCAGTCAGCAACTATTAGTAACAGTCATGATTGCATACAATAACAATTATTTCTTATTTTATCATGAGGTGAACAAAAAAAAGGCAATTTCTTGATGGTGAAGTCAATGTTTAAAACGTTTTGTTTTTTTATTAAACCTTCATCAGGACATGAGGAGGGAAAAAATGTTGTCTGAACAGTGATGGATGTTTTTATTTTAAAGTCTTTCTATTTTTTATGTAAAAGACTCTGTACAGTTGTGTATAAGCTTTGTATCTTCTGTTATTTCTTTATTTCTACTCTATTAAGTTTGCTCACTGAATAAATTTTCTTCTTGTTAATTCATTGTGAATTGTTTTTTTTTCATACAAGTATATATTTACTACACACAGGCTTAAAGAAGAAAGTACCCAGGTTTATTCAATTACAATTAAAAATTATTAACAACGAACTGTGGTTTCCAAACTGACAAACTTACGAAGACAACCGTCACATCTTAAAGCCATATCTCACTTGACATCCTGCACTACAACTGTTAAGAAGAACACACACCCCAAAATATAATTTTATTTATTTATTTTTGGTTGTTGGTTGGTTGGTTTGGATTTTACAGCATGTCAACCTTTGTTGGGTTATTTTATGCCAAAGATGTTTTGTTTTATTCATTCTTGTTGGATATTCAATTTTTTTAACAATTTTTTTTTCCATTTAACTCATAGATACTGCCACTCTAAGTCAGTAAATATTGGTTTCGTTAATACAAAGATTGATGACAGCCTTGTCAGCTGGGGCTTTAGAATACACCAACTGCACCTCTGCAGAGGGGTAAGACTCCCCCAATGAGGCCATGGGGGGCGGGGGCGATTCATGAAGCTTAATGATGGAACCCAGGTGGCTGAGCAGTCTATGACCTGCAACATTCCACTTTGGCCCTTACTTAGGCTAGACAGGTGGTCGGAAGGTCCCCTCCGATCAATCAGCTGGTCACGTCAAGCCCTAGCACCTAAATGATTGCCCCACCCTATTGCCCTTATGGCAAGCACCAACCCTTTTTATCATATTGGTGCTAGAAGGAAGGTTTTCATGTCCTGGGAATGAAGTTAAACTCTATCTGATGGTGAGGCTCCAGTTCTGGAGGTTTGGGTAATGTGGAGCACCCTTTCATCATCATTGCTCCCAGGTCTACTCTGACATGGAGTGGTAGTACCTGTTAGGGTCCCATTCATGGGTTAATAGAAAAATGTGTTAATTAAAAAAAATTGAATGTCCATTAAGAATAAATTTATTTCAAAACTTTGTCAGCATTAAATAACCCACCAAGGTTGATATGCCATAAAACAAAACAAACAAAACAAACAATTATTTTGTTTTTATTATGACTGAAGTCAGTAAATATTTGTGCGGTCAATACAAAGATTGGTGATTTGTATTTATAAAATCAATAGGGCACAATAAGAAAAATAAATCAATTAAAAGAATTTTGTATTATCAGGATTATTCAGACTATAGTCCTCATCTTTATTGTTATCTGTTCCGTGATGGCTCTCGATTATAGCAAGAAGGTTCCTGAGTTTGAGAAGGCTCCAAAGTCCAACAAGAAATACCAGAGGACACATCGGCCAAAACGTTGTACAGATAACAATAAAAATGAGTACATTAGTCCGAATAATCCAAATAATCCAAATTATCAAGCCTCATCTAAAAAATTCTGAGAAATAGTATATAATCAGTACGAACCCGTCAATGGAAAACCCTATAAAAGAATTTTAATTCTTGACATTTAGAAGAAAATTCAGTTAATGAAATAAGCAAACACATTTATATGCAAGGATTCACCTTTCTCAGGCTGAAAATATTTCTCTAAAATGAATGTCTATCAGACCATGCAGAGAGGAAAAGTTAATAAATAAAATAGAATAATATGAAAAAATTCTGAAAAAGCATTCTTATGAAAAATACAGCTTATGTCTTGTTGAATTAACTGAGAACAGTGTGGACACATTCATTGCTGTGATGAGTGCATCTCTGACAAAACAGATTATAACACCAATTGATCAAATAGAACATTGTTTACAGAATCAATAGAGAAATATAACAAGGAAATGAGCAAAATTAATAAAACTAGAGACAAAAACATGTAAAACTTAGCACAAAAGTGTTTGGACTTATAAAATATATACAAGGTGTGTAAAAAAAAAGTATCAAGATTTTTTTGTACTTTCTGACACATCTTGTATTCTGAAAAAAAATAACATTCCATTCATTAATTTTTTTTCAGAATACAAGGCGTGTAAAAAAGTACCAAGTTTAAAGTTGTATTTACCAAGATAGAAATGAAGAATGAATGGAAAATTATTTTTTCAGAATACAAGGTGTGTCAAAAGTACAAAAAATCTTGATACTTTTTTATGGCACACCTTATATATTTATATATATAAATTAAACAGAGCAATTGTTTGAATTATTTGGATTTTTCAGACTGTTGTCCTCATCTTTATTGTTATACATACAACATTTAAAGATAAATATTCTATGTAAAAATAGCAATAGGTTTATAAGTTCAAAAATTTCACTCTGGATTATCCCGTTGTACATGTAGCGCAACAGATATAGGGGTTGAGTTAATACAGTTCTAAGTAACAAGATCTGTAAGTTACAGGTTCAACCCTGACCACGGGCAATGATGACATAGAATAGCTTAACACTTGTACCTAATTATGGTTAGTGGAATGAGAACAGTCTACACCAGAGGTTTAAAGAATCTTAATGATCAGGAAAAGTGAGGTAGGCCTAAAACCTTGGATTCCAAGGCCAAGCTCCATAAAAACAAATCCGGTGAGTAGCACTTGGGGAGTATCAGGCAGACTCAGCATCTGACAGTTCAGTGTGATTCAATCTCAATAAAACATCAGTGCTGCCAAATTGTGCCCAGATTACCAAGTTATTGCAAAACTTTTGACTCATCCTAGTATTACATTCTGTTAAGGAAGAAATCCAAGACAAGTTTTTATAGCTTTACAATTTGTATTGGTGTATAAAACATTATTAATCTATAAAAACTAATTTCTTTTCATGTATACACTTTCTGTGCCAGGTCACTCAATGCTCTTACTGGTACTATGTAATCCAGTACTACCTGTTAAATAGTCGGATCATCAGTGACTCAACTGGTAACCCTACAGATTTTGTCTGGTGAGGAGGGTGGCTAAAACCCTGCAGGACTAAAAGTAAGACTTGTAAAAGAGCAGAGGAAGCTCTTTGTTCAATGGCCATCTAGGATATTATTTCGAAAGTCCAACCCCTCCTCATCATGGCAGGGCAGTGTAAACATGGTAATGTCAGAGCCATGCCAGGGTAGGGGTACCTAAGATGGACAGGTCTGGCACCCAGTGGTATTAGAGCCACAACCCAGCCAAAAGAGGCTCTGGTGAAAATTTCAAGAGGCATCTGCACTGGGAAACAGTGTCTACATGCAGGGTTTTGGGGACTGCTTATGTACTTTCTATTCTTATGATACTCAATCGATGGAGCCAGCTCAACCCACCCTGGGTGAATACTGTCACAAGACAAGAAAAGATTTTGAAATGAATGCTGCCCTGTGGCTGTAGAATACATTGACTGCACATCTACAGAAGGGTAAAATACCCCAATGAGCCACCTGTTGGCCATTAGTGGTGACCTGTGATGCTTAAGGACAGAATCCTTGTGGCTGAGCAGTCTATGACATGGAACACTCCACTTTGGCCCATACTTCAGCTAAATGGGCGGTTGAGAGGCCCCTTCAATCAGTTTGCTGGTTGTGTCAAGCCATAGCAACTATATGATTGTCCCAGCCCTATTGCTCTTATGGCAATCCCCCAACCCTTTTTATCATATATGTGCTAGAAGGTGGTGGCTGAGTGTCAGTGCCCTGTGTATGATGTTAAACTGCATATAAAGGTGAAGTTCCAATTCTGAATCTCTGGGGAATGTGGAGTACCCCTTCATCACCATTGTGGCCTAGAGTGGTAGTACCTCTTAGGGTACCATCTATCAGCTAAATAGAGCAAAAAATGAGTATTAAAAAATGTGTTTAGAAAAGAATTGAGTTTGACAAAAAAGAAATTGAATATCTTATAAGAATTAATAAAACAAAACGTCTTTGGCATAAAATAACACAACAAGGGTTGACATACCATAAATTCAAACAAACCAACCAAATAGCAATGAAGATACAATAAAGAAAGATATGTGTATGTGAAAGTATTTTTAATTGATTGATTGATTGATAAACTAATTATACTATATTTATACATGGGTCAGGTAAGTAAGAAAAATATATGAATTTAACTGATCACTACATTTGTATCAAACCTCTAAACTTAATTGGATTGAATTGCACTTATGAGATTAATTGTAATCATTACAAAGTTTTTAATAAGATGTAATTCATGCATAATAATTTATCATGATGATTGTATGTAAAGCATTATTGATAAGTAAAATTGATTTGCATATAATAGAGAATATTTCAATCAAGTTTTTAGTCAAAGAATATATAATATATTTATTGTCATATGAGCCATCAATACTTGTAATTAAAACTCCAAGTTTTATCACAGAATTTATCAAAATGATCATAGATTAAAACACTAGAGAATTTTGTGTAAAGGACATTTTGTCTTTTTTTAAGTGTTTACAAATATATCTTATAGAAAGACTACACACAGGTAAGTTTTATCAGTCTATCTATCTATCTATCTATCTATCCATATATGTATATATATATATATATATATATATATATGAGAGAGAGAGAGAGAGAGAGAGAGAGATAGTATATGTATATATGTTTTTACACCAACCCCTCCGCATGTACAGGATGTGACTCAAGATCAATTTCTTAAGCAGAGTTTAACAGGTTTGAATTCAGAGTTTTGCTTCTCCTAGACAGATTACCTAACCAAGGATAAAGAGCCCCTAATATTTACCCTTAGATGGAAGGTGAGTTGGATGCATATTTTTCACAAGGATAATAGCACTATGATAGGCAAACAGTCTCATATATATATTTACCAACTCCTCCGCACGAGCAGGATGTGACACAAGGTCAATTTCTTAAGCGGAGTTCAACAGGTTCGAATTCAGAGTTTTCCTTCTCCTAGACTGGTTACCTAGCCATGGTTAAAGAACCCAGTCTGCCCTGCTATTTACCCATAGCTAGAGGGAGAGTAGGATTCATACCTTTCCCAAGGGTATTAGCGCTAAGTGAAATGCAATTACCACGTCCAGGATTTGAACTCGGGGCGACGAGTCCATTTTCCATGACTTTAACCATTACACCACGCGCTTCCTAACAGTCTCATATAGGATTTGAACTGTGGTCAACAAGTCCATTTCCTACGACTCTGACCATGACATGGATCAATCGGCCATAGCACCTATATGATTGTCCCAACCCTACTGCCCTTATGGCAAGCCCCAATCCTTTTTATCATATATGCGCTAGAAGGTGGTGGCTGAGGGTCTTCATGTCCTGGAAATGACATTAAACTGTATATGAGGGTAAGGTTCCAGGTCTGGGGAATGTAGCATCCCTGGTCCACCTGACCCGGAGTGGTAGTATCTGTTAGGGTCCATCTATGGTTTAAATAAAAAAATGTGAGTTTATAAAAAAAATTGAGTATCCATTAAGAATGAATTTATTTCAAAACTTTTTCAGGATTAAATGACCCACTGAGGTTGGTATGCTGTACAACAAACGAAATCAAACAATCTATAACACTCATTTTTGATAGCCAAATGATAATTATAAAAACTTGATCTGAAGAAGTTCCTATTTGTCCAGGTTTTGAACTCGGGTAACCAATTCCATTTTCTGTGACATAATTTTTGGTAGGCTGTTTATCCAACAGTTCCTCAGTAGATAATCTATGTTTAGTAAATAACTATTTCCTCTCAGATTCGGGGGGTGGGGGACCAATTTCTTTTCTTTATTGTTTCTTGAAAAAATTATTGAACATTAAGTAGAAAACCAAATTGTGACTCATTTTTGCAAATGGTCTAACCTGATTTTTTGAACAGCCAATGAACACTTAAAAACTGTTATATTTGTCGTTAAAAATAAAATGTTTTCTTTAAATAAATTCAATAATGATCAATAAATCAATAAATCAATTATTAAATAAAATAAACTGAATCATTTGGATTATTATTTTTGTGGACTTGAAATATTTCAGAAATAAAATGTTAAATTTTTCAGATGTTCATTCGGTAGAGTGTTCGCCTTGGAATCACAAGGTTCCAGGTTTGATACTGGTCCTCGCCAACTCAGCGTATGAACAACACAAGGATCTGTACAGTAAAGTAAGGAGCTGATGGTAGGTCTAGCATCCCACTTAGATGCAAAAAACAATCTCCTTTGCTAGTGCTAGACCAAGGAGATTATTTTGGTGTCTGAGGTGGAATACCACACCTACCATCAGTTCTCCACTTTAATGCATAGATCCAAGCCATGATACTCATACACTGAGTTGATACAGGCCAGTATTGAACCCAGAACCTTATGAAATTCAAAACTACAAAACCTATGCACATTTTAACAATAACCCATCCTTCGGGGTAGGGTCCAGTTGCTGCGGCAACTCGACTGTTAGTGAAAATTAACAGTGTGTTCCAGAGAACCATCCCCCAAGGCAACAACTGCCCCCTTGATTTAAAGGGGAGGGCTGGGTTTATTGCCCAGTGCCTTAGGCACCACCCTTGAGGAGGAAGGGTTCCATGCATTTTTTTGCCTGCCATCCCATAAGCTTCAGTTCATAGTTGGCGCCATATTAATAAGACATTGTATCTGACCAGCATGTCATATCCATGGTAAATGCTACTATTTTTTTAAGAATACAATTTACTATGATACGAATAAACACAGACAACCAACTTTATATAGAGAGAGAAGATTTAAACCTAACTTAAAAATAAATAGGATTAAAATAATCTCTAGTGAAAAAAGAATTCTGTTCATCTACTGGAGTTACAAAAATGACAGACTAAAATGCACGAATTTTCTGATATGAAATCCTCACTTAAGAAAATTTGGCTGTTTTAAAGAATGAAAAAAAAATAACAGAAGTTTAAATAATAAGATAAACAAATATACAACTTTCTAAAAAGATTCCTACATCTCAAATTTACCATTTTGGAGTTATAGCAATAATTGACCAAGCAGCAAAGTTTGTCTTGTATTTTTGCCTTATTTTCATCTTCACAGAACTTATTTTCTAAACTGTGTTAAAAAAAAACAAAAAACGAAAGAGAACTTTGTATGTGTTCTACAATTTCAGAATCATGTCTCAGACTCATTAGGAACTTTAGCAAGAGAATTAATTCATGTTTCAATTGATATGGTGCTTTCACTGAAAATGAGATTTTAAAAGACATTTGCATAAATTAGACTCTTTTCTTTTGCTTTTGGTGAACGTGAATTTCAATAAATTATCTTTCATTTCTCATTAAAATTCTGACTATTATAGTCTTTGAACAATAAGACTTTGGAGTGATTTTTATTAGATGGACACTTGATGGTGGTGTAATAGTTAGTAAGCAAGATTAAGGGCTGGTTAAGCTCAGTTGGTAGAACGTTCGACTAGGAATCACAAGGTTCCTTGTTCAATACTGGTTCTCATATCCAGTGATAAAGGTCCAAAGTGGTAGTACTTATAGTCCAATTAACCTAAAGGGAAACGCAAACAGTCTCATCCAGATTGGTTGGTTGGTTGGTTGGATTTTACAGCATATCAACCTTGGATTATTTCATTTTTAAGACCTTTTTTTTTATTCATTCTTGTTGGGTATTAATTTTTTTAATCACTTGTTTACACCAATTACAATAATAATAGAACTTTATTTGAATAGAATGAGTTCTGAGGTTAATAGGTAAGAAAAGTCCTTCATGGCAACTCTTTGCCAATTTAAAACCACTCACAGTGGCTCTCTCATCCCTAAAAGGGCCGGTTTAGCTCAGGCAGTAAAGCATTTGTCTAGGAACCACAAGGTTCCGAGTTCGGTTCCTGTCCTTGCCAACTCAGCATATGAGTAGCACAGGGATCTGTACATTAAAATGAGGAGCTTATAGTAGGTGTGGTGCTCCACCTCTGATGCCAAAACAATCTTCTTGGTCTAGTATTAATGAAAAGGGGATATACTCTCTCACTGTCTGGATGATACTGATTTTAAGCCACCCTGACAAAAGAAAAAAAAAAGAAAATTTGAATAGAATGAGTTCTGAGGTGAATAGGTAAGAGAAGTCTATTATAACAACACTTTGCTTACTTAAAACCACTCACAGTGGCTCTCTCATCCCTAAAATCCAACTGTAAGCTGTTTATGGTTAGTTCATTATAAGTTAGTAGAAGGACTCAGATTAGAATAATAATAGGATTTTATTTGAATAGAATGAGTTCTAAGATGAATAGATAATGAAGTTTGAAATATTCCATCATACAGGTAAAAAATACCAAGAAAATTTGATACAGCCGTGGGGGAAATTTGGTAGACAAAGAGTTTAGTACCTCATGTTAAACATTTCCTGAAAATAAAAATCTAGAAACCAGATCTATCATAGATAGTCATATTAGTTACAGAATTTAAACAATGAAATAACAATAATTTTAAACAAACAATGAATGTAAAAAATAAAAAATATTTAAGAAATAAGCTGAAAGATTACCAGGACACCCTTCATATCAGTATGAAAAATAATTAAATTTGATTCAATTTTGATAAATTAAAGATTAGACATCACCTGTGATAAATTTTCACTGACCATATGACTTGAATTAGTCAATAAATGATTAGTTTATTGCTTAAAAAATCCACTTGTTATTCTTTATTTCTTTTTCACAATGATGGAGACAAAAGAACAGTCTGAGAACATCAGAAATACTATTATGCTCAAATAATCTCTTAATGTTAAAAGGCCAACTCCAAAGTCCTTACCATGCCTTACCATGCTGTTGGCTGGGGCAGTAGAATACACCAACTGCACCTCTGCAGAGAGGTAAAATACCTCCTATGAGGCCAGTGGAATCTTGGTAGCTGAGCTGACCATGACATCCAATACTCCACTTTGGCCCTTAATTAAGCTAGACAGGTGGTTGGAGAGGCCCCTTCTGATCAATCAGCTAGTCACATTAAGCCCTAGTGTTACATAGTTAGTAGATCCCTAATGCTTTTATAAGGTATTGTAGAAATCATAATGGCGATTAGTATAGCTGATGGCCTTGAGAGTGAGTGACAGCGTTTGACCTCACTCTGACCTTGCTTTCCGGGGATGGATCGTGAGAACCGGAAGGCAATAGAAGGCCCTCTTCCGGTTTAAGGATACTAAGTAAGTAAGAGTCAGTTAAAACTTAGAAGCCGAGCTAGCAACATGTAAGCCTCATCTGCGCAGAATGTCTGGTTGGGGATTTGGAATAAAGTAACATCAACGTAAATCGAAGTCTTGTGTTTATTACCAAAAACTAACAATGACACAGGGCTTCTGATAAGGAATGATCCCCAACAGAAACCAGACCCGGAATCCTCAATAGAAGACCAGACGAGACCTTAGAAGATATACCAGACCAAGATAGATGATAGACGATCAGAAGCAAAGCCGCCAGAAGAATAGACGACCAGAGTAAGAAGTAAGAAAGGTATATATGTTATATAGATTTGGTAACGTGAAAAGACCAGTATATAACACTAGCATCTATATGATTGTCCCTACTCAATTACTCTTATGGCAAAACCCAAACCCTTTTTAATATATATGTACTAAAAGGTGATGGCTGTGAGGATCTTAGTTTCCTGGCTATTACGTTAAACTGCCTCTAGTGATAAAGTTCCAATTTTGGAGCTCTGGGGAGTATGGAGTACTCCATTGCCATTACTTCTAGATCTCTCAAGACTGACAGATGCCATAACATATTGCTTATACTGTTCTTATTACTTATACTGCCGTTATTGAGGTATATGGTGAAATGGTTACAGTCATAGGAAATGGAAAGGAGAGACGAGTTCAAATCCTGGACAAGGCAGTTTGCATTTTACATAGCACTAATACCTTTGAGAAAGGTATGCATCCAATTATTCTCCCTTCAGCTATGGGTAAATAGTAGGGTAAAATGGGCGCTTTAATTAGGCAACCAGTCTAGGAGAAGAAAAACACTGAATTCAAACCTGTTAAACTAGTCTTTAGAAATTGACCTTGTGTCATATCCTGCCAGTGCAGAGGGGTTGGTAAATATATATACTGTCATCTTTTATGTTGTTTATCCCATTCTTATTTCCATACGGTTGTTTATTAGAGTTTTAGTTATTCTATATCATTACCATACTGTAGAAATATTTTTAAGATATCGTTCAAGTGTCTTGTGACATAAAATTTTACCATAAACCCAACGTCTGTTTTTACACTTCTTTGATTTGTTTTACAATAACATTTTGCAAGAATCAAAGAGGTCTACTGGAAACAGTGTTAATATATTTTATTTTCCAAAGCTTTTATAGACTTAAGCACCTTACAAACTTAGATAAAAACAGCTTTTGCTGGGTACAGTAGAAGAGAACATACAATAGAATCTATTACAAGTGAAACGTCAAATTCTTTGAAGGTGTCTTTCTCCCTAATTGTTTGTTTTGAGTCAAAATTCTGACTTGTTGACATTTGTGAGTCAACTTGATCATCGGAAACCATTGAAAAAAAAACAATTTGTATGTAACCCTGTCCATAATCCTATGATTATTGACAGGGCTACACAATAGCAAGGAATTTCTCTCTTTCTCATTCTCTTTCCTTCTCTTTCTCTCTCTCTCTCTCTCAGTCTCGTCTCTCTCTCTCTATCTCTCTCTTTCTCTGTCTCTATCTCTCTCTTTCTCTGTCTCCTTCTTTCTCTGTCTCTGTCTCTCTCTTCTTTCTCTTCCTTCCTTCTCTCTCTCTCTCTCTCTTTGTCTGTCTGTCTGTCTTTCTTCTCTCTCTTCTGTCTCTTTCCTTCCTTCTCTCTTTGTCTGTCTGTCTCTCTTTCTTTCTCTTTCCTTCCTTCTCTCTTTGTCTGTCTGTCTGTCTCTTTCTTTCTCTGTCTCTTTCTTTCTCTTTCCTTCCTTCTCTCTCTCTCTTTCTCTTTCTTACTTTCTCTTTCCTTCCTTCTCTCTCTCTCTTTCTCTCTGTCTGTTTCTCTCTCTCTTTCTCTGTCTGTCTGTCTCTCTCTCTCTTTCTCTCTCTTTCTTTCTCTTTCCTTCCCTCTCTCTCTCTCTCTCTTTCTCTGTCTGTCTGTATCTCTCTCTCTTTCTCTGTCTGTCTGTCTTTCTTTCTTTCTTTCTTTCTCTCTCTCTCTGTCTTTTTATCTCTTTCTCTTTCTTTCTTTTTATATATATATATATCTCTCTCTCTTTATCTCTTTCTTTTTCTCTCTTCTTTCTCTCTCTCTCTCTCTTTCTTTCTCTCTCTTCTTTCTCTCTCTTTCTCTCTCTCTTTCTTTCTCTATCTCTCTCTTTGACAGGTGTGTCATTCTGGTTGTAAGTATGAGTGGTTAGTAAACAAGATATTTAGTAAGTACAGATGGGTGTATCTTAAGAGGATAAGAAAAATATCAGAAAAAATACCTAAACAGTGGACACTTAATAAAAATGTAACAGTACTTCTGTTCCATAATATGATTCCTTTGGTATATGGAATTTATATATATATATATATATATATATATATATATATATATATAAACATAACAACCATTATGGACAGAGATAGTAAAAGGTATACACCTTTGTGCAAATTAATTGAAACAAAACAATAATTCCATTATTATTATGATATTCACAATCTCTCTGTAAGGCTTGTCAGTATTTTCATGCAGTGTTATGGTTTTTGTACATTTCCTTCCAGTATCATCCATCACAGACAATGGCCATAGGACAACTAATTGATAGTTGTGACAATAGTGTTTGGGCGTGATAAAAAATCTGATGCAATCCCAAATGATGCAATATTTTTCAAGGTCAAACAAATTTTATCATACACGCTGAAAATAGATACCACTGCAAATAATCTAATCTGAGGAAAATATAAAAATCAATTACACCCTGTCACTCCAGTGAGTCTAAAATGGACCGTATGGTGAAAGAAAAGAATCTAAAGTAGTGGTTTCAATTAATTTGCACAAGAGTGTAAACACAGAATCATTATTATTAGTGAGATACTTGACCCTTCCTAAGCTAGATAGATAAAAAAAGAACTAAAATTCAATGGCTCAAGGAAGTTAATGACTATAGGAGGGTTATTCAATAAATTAGAGGATTTTTTTTTGTTTTTTTTTAAGAAAAATATTTTTTTCAATAACTACATATTTCTTTAGAGAGTTTCATTGCTTAGAATTTTTGTCATAAAAAACACCTAATAATATCCGTTTTGTTTGTATACTATTCCACTAGAAATATGTCAAGATTATGTACTTTGATCGTCATTAGATCCCATAAAAGAAAAAGGCCTCACCCTAAAAACTTCAAGAAGCCGATTATATTCCACAGAGATTATTACAGATGCAGACTACACAGATGACCTAGTGCTTCTCACTAATACACCTGCACAGGCTGAATCACTGCTGCATAGCCTAGAAAAGGCGGCAAGGGGAATTGGCTTAAATGTGAACTCAGATAAAATGGGGTTCATGTGTTTTAAACAAGATGGAGACACTAGATGGTAAGTCTCTGAAATTAGTAGATCAGTTAGATATGTTTAGAATGGATTTATATTAAAAAAATCATCTTAATCTTACAAAAATATTTGTTTTGGGGCTATTTAAAATGGTGTGTTGTGTATGAAGAAGCATCTGTTAGTAAAAAAAAAATGTTTACAAATGAGCAAAACATGGGTTTGTCACTACAAGCCCAGTTAATGGAGTGGAAAAATAATGACTGATTCTCATGTAAAAACAAGTTTTTGGCACAATAGTCAGTAAAGAAGGTCATGCTGACATGAAAGAAACCCAGTACTATTGATTTCCTTGAAAAAAAGCACAACTGTTAACAGTGCTTCCTTTTGCCAACTCCTTAGGGAAAAATTCATTTTATTCATTGAATGACCTTTGTTCAATGCTCTTACACCCCAGGAATTACACTTGCACACAAAATGCAAAGAGAAATGAGGAAGAGAAATTAAATTTTCAAATTTCCAAAATTGGATTTGTAAAATATATACAATAGTTCAGGGAAAATAGAAAAAACTTCTTGAAATAGTGCAGAAATGGATAACAAAACAACATTTTCATAGAAAATCATCAACAATGCATTTTTATAGTAAATCATTTTCAATACATTTTTATAGTAAATCATTTTCAATACATTTTTATAGTAAATCATCTTCGATGCATTTTGATAGTAAATCATTTTCAATGCATTTTATAGTAAATCATCTTCAATGCATTTTTATAGTAAATCATCTTCAATGCATTTTTATAGTAAATCATCTTCAATGCATTTTATAGTAAATCATCTTCAATGCATTTTTATAGTAAATCATCTTCATGCATTTCATTTTCAATACATTTTTATAGTAAATCATCTTCAATGCATTTCTATAGTAAAGATGTAATGAGACTGATAACAGTAGTTTGAGAAACGTGTATTGAAATGACAAAAAGTTATGGCAAGGTTACCTGATGACAGGGCCCTGTCATCTGGGGTTTTAGAATACACCAACTCCACGACTTCAGAGGGGTAAGACCCCCTAAATGGGGCACCTGTTGGTTGTGGTGGCAACCCTTGATGCTTAAGAATGGAATCTTGGTAGATGAGTGAGCAGTCCGTGACATGCAACACCCCACTTTGACTCTTACTTAAGCTAGACGGATGGTCAGAAAGGCCCCCTCGATCAGTCGTCTGGTCACATCAAGCCTTAGCGTCTATATGCTTGCCTCAACCCTATTGCCCTTATGGAAAGCCCAACTCATTTTATCATATATGTGCTAGAAGGCGGTGGCTGAGGGTCTTCATATCCTAGGAATGTCATTAATCTCTATCTGGTGGTGAAGTTTTGGAGGTTTGAGGAATGTACAGCACCCCTTCATCACCATTGCTCCTGGGTCCACTCTGACCTGGGGTGGTAGTTGTTGAAATTCCTTTAGTCAGTACAAATTAATACTAACAGACTCTAATAATAATAAGGGTCAGAAGTTATCTGCCCTAATCCATTGATTGTACAAGTGAGTTTTGCTTTGACCTTTGTTTTCAGTCATTGTTTTTAAATAAATTAACACCTCATGTCATGAAACAGTCCTAATGTGTTGCCTCGTTAATCCAATTGAAGGTATCTCAATTGGAATATGTCTCAATGAATAACTGCGCTTGCCATAGAGAAAAAGGTATGTCTCTTTTTCTGTGTGATTAAGTTTATAAATTCCCAACAGTAGTACCTGTTAGGGTCCCATTTTGGATTAAATAGAAAAATTAGTTTATAAAAAACATTGAGTATCCATTAAGAATGAATTTATTTCAAAACTTTGTTGGCATTAAAGGACCCACTGAGGTTGATAAACTGTAAAACAAAACAAACCAAACCAAGCCAAAAAGTTTTGACAAGGTTACCTGATGACAGGGGACATTGTTTTAACAAACATGCTTATATTTTGAAACTTAGAATTGTAATATTTTAAATGTAAATATTCTGAGGTTGGGTGTAACCATGACATCCAGCAATCGTGGTGTAATTGCCATTGCCCTGTATAAATGTGTAAGTGAACTGACAAACTGCGCAAATTATGTGGACGGATACTTTATTCCATTAAAACACATATGCAGCTGTGAAAACTGCAATTAAATAAAGGGCTTGCATAAGCACATGGGAAAATATGTACATAGAGGTACAAAGCAAAACATTTGCAAAGAAATAAATAAATTTTACACACATTTATTGGCAACATATTACACAGAACAGAGAACTTCTAATGAAGTTTTATCACCATGTGTGGCTAATACTTAAAATCAACTGGAAACGTTTATGCCTTTACAGGTTACAAATTCTAACATTTAATCTTAAAAATGTATCCTCTAACTTACAAAATGTAATAAATTTTTACATTAGGATGGTTTCTAGGGTGTTTAACTTAAGAGCATAAATTACGAGTATAATTTGGGAGAAATAACTGACATGAGTTAGATGCAGAAAATTGAGTAGCCTGGCACCTTAATGTTAAGCAATGTGTGAAGAGGAGTAAGGTGGAGAGGAGTGTAGCCTCAACAGCAAAGAGAGCCAGAAAGAGGGAGAGAAAACAGCAAACCCAGAAAACATGGTTTGTGTGCAGTTAGTGCACCAAAGACTGTCACTCAGAGATAGGCCTGCACAGCCACTTGCGCAGATGCAGATAATTTTATTCATTTATTTATTTTTCTATTATTTATTTTTTGGACACTACACCATCGTCCTTCTGACTTAAAAGCCTAATTATGGTATATCAGGCTTAGGTGACTTGAACTTATCATATCAGTAGTTTAGACTGAGCTTGATGATCACAATATTATCCTTTTGCTGGCTCCGTCTTAAAAGACCCTTAGAAATTTCTCTAAGAACTCTTGCATATGTAGATAACTTAAAAGACATATACAAAACTATGCCAACTGAAAAAGCATAGACATGATTGGGCAGAGAACACCTGAAAAGAAAAATGGAGTATCTTGGCATAACAATGCAAAATAAAAGTATTAGAACCACGGCTAGAAAAACTCAAGATTCCTAGTTTGATACTGGCCCTCACTAACTCAGCGTATGAGTAGCACAGTGATTTGTGTGGTAAAGTTAGGAGCTGATGGTAGGTGTGGCACTCCACCTTAGATGCAAAAAAAAACAATCTTCTTGGTCTAGCGCTAGTGAAAAGTGGATAGACTCCTTTGCTGATTGGCTGATACTGACTTTAGGCCACCCCGACGACTTTACTTTTTGTATCAAAGAAAAATAGACAGAAAGGATGCCTTCATAAAGGAAAATGAGACTGTAAATCAAATTACAACTAAATGCTGCAAACTGACTCAAAAAGAATAGAAAATAATTATGACAAAGTAGTAACAGCCATTTACAGAGAACTGTTCAAATATGTAGCAGCAATATTCCACCTACCATCAAATTGGCAAAACAAAGCAACAAGGATCTTACCTTGTCGCAAGTCTACTGCAAGATTTGATTATTTATCTGGCACCATAACACCACAGAAATCAAGAAGTAAGCAGGATTCAAGGAATGGAATCACCCAAATGCATGAATGGAGTATTCATGAGTTCCAAAATACCAGCTGCTTTGGGCACCAGTCAGTTGTGCTCAGTTAGTTGTTGCTGTTCAAACAACAGTATAGTAACTCACTTCAACAAACATTCATCAACTGGAAAATCTAGAAAAGAAAAAGAATAAGATATTGTGAGATTTTGAGATCCAGATTAACTATTCTACCCATGAAAAAGACTGGATCTGATAGGCATAGACAAAGAAATGAGAATCTGTCAGTTTGTGGATAAGGCTGTGCCAGTTGATCACAGATGAAGAAAAGAAAAAAGTGAAAAAGACAAAGGCTTTGCTTGAGAACTAAATATCATATTTATTTGATATGTATCTTCTAGCCATGGTAGCTATTTTAAAAGCTTTGTTAACCTTCATTGTCATTACTCCCAGGTACACTTTGACCTAGAGTCGTAATACCTGTAAGGGTCTAATAGATGAGTCAAATAAAAATTGGAAATTATTTCTATTAGATAGGAATATTTGATATCATATAACTGCGTGTAAAAACAACTCTAAAGAAACTACACAAAAAGTGTTAATATAAACATACAATTAAGACTGAGCACCATCATTATGATAATTGCCTTGGGAAGCTCATTTTTCTTTTCATAATAGCTACTCTACAGCTTGAGATACTGTTACATAATCATTAGATACCTAATGATTATGACAATAGTGTAGAAATCATATTAGTGCAGCTGATGGCCTTGAGAGTGAGTGACAGCGTTTGACCTCACTCTCACCTTGCGTTCTGGGGAGAACCGTGAGAAACGGAACCCCGATAGAAAGCCCCTTCCGGTTTAAGGAGTAAGCAACTCAGGCAGTTGCAGTTAGAACTTAGAAGCGAAGCTAGCAAGATGTAAGGATCCGCGCGTATTGTCTAGTCTGGGGGTTATGGAATAAAGTAACATCATTGTAAATCGAAGTCTTGTTGTTATTACTAAAAGCTAACAATAGCACAGGGCTTCTGATAAGCAGTGATCCCCAACAGAAACCAGACCCGGAATCCTCAATAGAAGACCAGACGAGACCTTAGAAGATATACCAGACCAAGATAGATGATAGAAGAACCAAGCCGGCCAGAAGATACGACAGAATAAGAAGTAAAAGAGAAGTATATAACATATAGATATGTAGTGCTGGTAAAGAGGTATACAACAATACAAGAGCCCTATAACTGGCAGAATATCAGTTCTAATTATCTAGACTTACTTATTTTGTTATTGTTTTTACATATACAATAACTAATGGCAAAAGTAATGGTTGGAATGCTTTATCTAATGAAAAATTTAAGATAATAATATTATTTTACGGTTGTGTTTGAAAATTGAACCCATTGGAGATGTCTTCAACAATTATAAAGTTTTACTTGTTGTAAATGAGGAATATAAAGTTAAAATGCAAAAGAATCGTCTTTTCTATTCTCATTGGTTATTGAGGTAGAAATGATATTGATAATTTGATGTAGATATTTATGAAATTCTCCTTTTACTGCTACAATTCTGCATTTTATCAATCAAAATTTATAATTACAAGAGTGTCACAAATTTTCAATACAGTTCTTTTTTGATGAATGAATAAACAAACTTTCATCTGAGAGAGAGAGAGAGAGAGAGAGAGAGAGAGAGAGAGGAGAGAGAGAGAGAAGTAAGCTTAAACATAAACAAGAAACATGAGGCTTGTCTCATTTATACCATATTGACACATATGACCAGACTCAACAAGCCATATATGCATCTATGAAGGGAGGTGAATGAGTAGTGTGGTTTTAGAAAGTGAGAGAGAGAGGAGGAATGGGAGAGAGAGAGGAGGAATGGGAGAGAGAGAGGAGAGGGGAAAGAGAGAGGGAGGGTAAGCTTAAGTAAAAAGAAAACAAAACAAGAAAACATGATGCTTGTCTCATTTATACAATATTGCCATATAGGACCATATTCAACAAGACATATAGGCATCTGTAGAGAGAGGCGGATGAGTAGCGTGGTTTTACAGAGAGAGAGAGAGAGAGTGTATGTGTGCGTGATAGAGAGAGTGTGAGTATCTCTGTCTGTGTGTGTGTGAGAGAGAGAGAGTGTGAGTGTCTCTGTCTGTGTGTATCTATGCATGAGAGAGAGAGAGTAAGAGAGAGAGAGAGAGATATGAATGGTTTTCCCTTGAGGAGAACAATGTTCTGTCTTCAACTTTTTCATTTAGTTATAAACTCCTGTTCAATCAAACTAAACTAAATTTTACTATTTTAAATAAATTTTAGTAATCAAGATGTGACATATCCTTATGGACCAATTAAAATTCATTTTGATATCAGCTGCTTGATACTTGCTAATTGCACAGGATTCAGCTATTTCATCTTAATCCCAATATATCTATGAATGTTTACCTCAAATTCTCTCTCTTTTTTTCTTTCTATCTACCTCAGTATCTTCATATATATCTATTAATTTCAGTCTGTTCATGTTTATCAATTTCAGTCTATTCATATCTATTATTTTCTGTCTGTTCATCTCTCTCTCTCTCTCCTATATATATATATATATATATATATATATATATATATATATATACACATACTACAGTCATCCAAAGACACTGTGTTTTGACATTTCATGTCTCTTCAGTGTGGCTAGACTTAGCAAGTACTTCTAGCTGGGAGCGAAACTTGACTGATTTTTTCATCAGTCCAATTCCTTAACCCTCGATCATTAGCACCTACCAGTAAGAAGCAGAATTTTACCTGATACATACATACATACATAGGTATATATGTTACAGTCACTAGAGAGCTCAAATTCGAAAATAACAGAGAGCCTTACTTACATTAACAGTGAACGTCAGTTAAATTCCCTTCCAGAGAGCTCTATCAGGTTTTGGGAGCATCTCAGTCTGTTCATATTTATCTGTGTGTATGTACTGTAGATTCAAGTAGTATAACCATTAATGTCACAGGGAATGGAGTTTACAAAATGTGTTCAACCTCTAGCTAGGACACTTCACCCTAAGAAAAGGCATGAATCCATTTTCTGCTTAGTAAAAAGCAGGGCAGTTGGAACACTTTCATTTCAGTGGCTGGTAAAAGGGCAGGCCAGTGAATATTCATTGCTGCTTGTTTCATGTAACCAAGAACTACCTCTTGGAGAAGAGAAGAGCATCCCTTAAGTAAGTGCCATTGCCCTGTGAGATAGGGGAATTATTCTGTATTGTACTCCCTAGATCCAATATAGATTATGACAAACATTAAAAAAACTAGTACAAAATAAAAAAAACACACTCCGGGCGATGTAAAAATAGATTTTTGAAACATATAGCCTGAGGGGTGGGAGTAAAAAATTCAATGTCAGCGAGTTTTTACCCTAAGTAAGTAAAATCATCAAATTCATTAAAGGATTGAAAAATAAAACAATTTGAAATGTAAACTTTAAATATGTATTAAAATAAAACAAACTATATATAGATATATAATACAAGTCATGTATTTATTAAAACTTGTTTTAAAAAACAATGAGGACTGTCTAATGTTGCATGTTCAAATTTTGAGTGTATTTATTCTATGTTATGACGATGACGATTTGGGGTAATGTGACGTAAGCAGTGACGTAATTTTTGTTACAGACAAAAACCGGAAGCGAATCTCCATTATTAATAGATATATGACAATGTATATAAAGTTTATAAAAAAGTATATAAAATATTTATAAAAGTATATAAAGTTATTTAAAAATAGTACATAACGTATATAAAAACTATCTAAAATATATGAAAGTATATAAAAAGTAAAAGGGTCACTTTAGCTAAGTCGGTAGAGTGTTTGGCTAAGAATCACAAGGTTCCTGGTTCAATACCAGCCCTCGCCAACTCAGCGTATGAGTAGCACAGGGATCTGTGCGGTAAAGTGGGGAGCTGATGGTAGATGTGGTGCTCCACCACAGATGCTAAAATAATCTCCTTGATCTAGCGCTAGTGAAAAGGGGATAGACTCCCTTGCTGTCTGGCTGATACCGACATTAGGCTTCCCCAAGTTTACTTACTTTTACTTATATAAAGTATATAAATTATGTCACATAGTTTTTAAATATAATGCTATTAATGCTTATAGAATGCCAAGTTTTGTCTCTTTTCTTGCCATATTTACATTGAATATTATTCAGAAATTACACATTAAAAATGTTTCCCTATGCAATGAAAATTACATAGGTGAGAAACTGTCAGTTACCAAGTGCCACTGACTTCATGTCCATACTACACTAACTTAGGTATATATATATATATATATATATATATATATATAGATAAGGGCTGGCTTAGCTCAGTCGATAGAGCATTTGGCTAGAAACCACAAGGTTCCTAGTTCAATACCGGCCCTCGCCAACTCAGCGTATGAGTAGCCCAGGTATCTGTGCGGTAAAGTAAGGAGCTGGTGGTGGGTGTGGCACGCTACCTCAGATGCAAAAACAATCTCTTTGGTCTAGCACTAATGAAAAGGGGATAGACTCCATCGCTGATTGGCTGATACCAACTTTAGGCCACCCCAACGACTTTATACTTTTATATATATATATATATATATATATATGAGAGTAAGTAAATAAACAATGTGTTTATTTGATATGGCTTTTAGCCGACAATTTTTGGAGGATATGTGCTTAATTGAAGTCATACCTAATTTTGAAAATTAATTAGTAAATAATTAATGAATTTAGGTGGTCATATATGTTCAAATGTATGACTAAACAAATTGAGAAAATGCCAATACATGTCGAAATGTACATTCAGGGATTGACATTTTCTTGATTTGTTTAGCCATAAATTTGAACATATATGCCTGCCTAAATTCATTAATTATTAACTAATTAATTTTCAAAATTAGGTATGACTTTAATTAAGCACATATCCTCAAAAAAACAAAATATTTATATATCCCACTTTTATAGCACTGAAATTTAATGAATTGAGCTGTACTTCAGCTTCTTGTGAATCCAAGATCTAATGTGATGAATAGCACCACATCCCTAAAAAAACATGCCACATCTTTTATAAACTGTCTCATAATTGATTATATTTAATAGATAAAAAAATAACCAAACAGTCATGACCTAGAAACTTCACCAGAAAGTACCTAGACTAATTTTTTGTACATGCCTCTTTCTGGAATATATTCTAACAAATTCTTTGTTGTCAATATAAGTAATAAGATAAGTAATAAGAATTACTAGTTATTTCTATATTGTTGTCACACTTTACCAAACATAATAACATCTCAATAATTGGTCTACCCCAATATTGGTAGAAAAATAAATACAGATTATATCTCTTTTATCCAGAAACCTTGGAACCTGGCCATTACCCAGACCAAATATATACTGTTGGAAAACAGAAAATATTTTTTCTAATCATGTAAAAAACAAAACCATGTATTTTTGATATAATGTATATAGCGCAAATTAGGATAAAACTTTGTAATTGGTTGTATTAACAATAATTTATATGATTCAGAAAAAAAAAACAACTAATAAATCATCATAATCATCAGGTTATGCTTACAGCACAGATTCCCATGACCTTCTCTCTCTCTCTCGCTACTCATCCCTATCAGTTCTCGCTCCTGGCAGGTCCACCTTACAGCATCCAGTTTCCACACAGAGCTGATTAATGTAGGTTTTTCCTCTTTGGTCCACTCTGGTATTTTCATGTGAAAACATCACTTACGAGTTCATCTTTACTTCACTAGCAGTTTCCAGCATGATGAAGAATAATTAAAGTTCCAATTACCGTCGAACTGGGAAGACAAGGCAACAAACGGTTGTAACTTAAATACAAACCTGAATAGTCACAAAGTCTACTGCAGAATGACAGGATATATATAAGACCCACAATGTCATTCAAATCAAGCAGTCAAGCAGCCAATCAGAAGTCAAAGAATGGAATGACCCAACTCACATAAATTCATGAATGGGTCATTCTTGATTTCTATATATACCAACTGTCTTGGACACTGTTTAAGTGGTACTTAGCTGCTGTTATTCAAACCAACAGTAGACTTACTGACCTCAATACATGACTTGTTTGTCTTACTTGTGTGATTTCTGGGATAGGAGGTTAGTAGCCTTACAGCTACTTTTTTGTGGGGTGCTCTTTCAAGGGATAACTAATAAACACTAATTTTATTCAATGATAAGCATTGAAAGATATTGAATTTAGAGTTCTTGGTATCAATTCAGAAGAGTAATTTATTTCATCATTTTCTTGATTCTTTGTGCTGAGGTGGAGCGCCACACCTACCTTCAGCTTCCCTCTTTACCACACAGATCAGATTACCAAGCGGGAGACGAGTATTGAACCGGAAACCTTGGCTGAATACAATTTAGATTCTGTGGTGATGTATATCTAGTTCTTTAAAAAATTTGATGGAAAGAAAATACAAGTGAAAATTAATAATAATACATTATGAAATAGTGGAACCTACAAGCATGTTCTCCAGAATTACTTTTCTTTCTTTAGTCACAGGAAGTCTGACAAGAAATACCAGAAGAAGGCAGGAGGGTACATCAGCTGAAACATTGTACAGATACTTTCTTTAGTCACAGGAAGTCTGACAAGAAATACCAGAAGAAGGCAGGAGGGTACATCAGCTGAAACGTTGTACAGATACTTTCTTTAGTCACAGGAAGTCTGACAAGAAATACCAGAAGAAGGCAGGAGGGTACATCAGCTGAAACGTTGTACAGATACTTTCTTTAGTCACAGGAAGTCTGACAAGAAATACCAGAAGAAGGCAGGAGGGTACATCAGCTGAAACGTTGTACAGATACTTTCTTTAGTCACAGGAAGTCTGACAAGAAATACCAGAAGAAGGCAGGAGGGTACATCAGCTGAAACGTTGTACAGATACCATTTAAAGATGAGGACAATAGTCTGAATAATCTAAATAATACTTACCTACAGGTATGTTCTTCAAAATTACTTTTATTCTTTAATCCTAAACAATTTCGAAACATTTCTTTAAGACTTCAAATAGTTAGAATAGACAATCAAGTCTTATCTTATCAGGCGATGCCAGGTAGCCACTGCTAGTCTCTACTAAAAGACTATTTGACTATTATGAGATTTCTTTCATACAACTCTCTATATTACTCATGTCATCTTTCATTCATTCTTCTAAGTTTGTGCAGGCAATAAAATTGTTCTTGTTAATTAGTCATGAATTGTTTTTGTATTTTTATTCACACGAAAATAGAGGCATGTAGTGTAATGGTTATCATTTTAGGAAATGGACTCATGAACCAGAGCTTAAATCCTGGACTAGGCTGTTTTCATTTCACATAGCGCTAATACCTTTCGGAAAAGTATGCATCCAACTATTCTCCTTCCAGCTATGGGTAAATAGTAGGGTAGACTGGGCTCTTTAACCTTGGCTAGGTAACCAGACTAGGAGAAGGAAAACTCTGAATTCAAACCTGTTAAACTCACTTAAGAAATTGACCTTGTGTCACATCCTGCTTGTGCAGACAAGTTTAATAAAAGCCTTTTTTTGACGAATAAAGGGAGGCAACTTCGTTGGCATTACTTCAAAAAAATTCAAATTTTTAAAATAAATATCAGCGTCCGTAATTTTCTAACCGACGTTATTTACAATCCTAAATATGACATCGAGTAAAGAACTCCAACAAACACCATAGATCTTACTACTCAACCTGATGAGTGCTATTTGGCATGAAACTCGTTGAGAATGAACATTGATCTATGAAAACATTGTAAAATAAATAAATAAATAGCTCTTACGAACTGTGATTGAGCACTGTATTTTCTTTGTTTCATCGCAAAAAAAATTTTGGAGGTTATATCATACTAGATTTTATGCTACAAAGTGCCCGAGTTTTTCATGCTAGTGCCAAGTTGCGGTTTCCAAAACAATTTAACATGTATTATGCAAAATAAAAGAATAGCAAGTGCACAAGTATTTCATGCCTCTGCTTTTCTTTGATAAGATAAGATTTATAAATAATTATTATAAATAATACTTACCTACAGGTATATTCTTCAGAATTACTTTTATTCTTTAATCCTAAACAATTTCGAAACATTTCTTTAAGACTTCAAATAGTTAGAATAGACAATCAAGTCTTATCTTTATATAGTTCTTAAACAACAGAGTTATTATCAGATGTTTCATCATTGATCTCTGACAACATTTTCAAATAGCCGAAATATGATAAAATATTGTCTCAACTTTAGGTGTTACAATATTATAATTTAAGTAAAACAATATAAAAATAACACAGCTGAATTATTATCTGATATTTACCATAAATAGTAGCTGGAGTAGTGTTGATATTATTGTTTTCTTCACACCAAGATTTTCCAGCTAGTACTGCTAAAAGAACACCCAATATTCTGACAGCTTTAACACATCTCTTAATATCTTTCACACTATATTGTTTCAGTCTTCTTTCAGATTTATATCTGTTCTTTTCTGACTTCAATTCCAATATCTCACCAGTTCTTAAATTCTCCGGAAAAAGTATTTAACTTTCTTTAACTTATCAATTCTTCGCTACTCAAATCTACTAATTTCATTTTTACAAACCTACAACTGTCAAAAGAATAAAGTTATCAATCATGACTATATCTGGTTTTGTTTGTTTTGTTTTGTTTTACGGTTTATCAACCTCTGTGGTTCATTTAATGCTGGCAAAGTTTTGAAATAAATTCATTCTTAATGGATACTCAATTTTTTTTATAAACTCATGTTTTTCTATTCAACCAATAGATGACACCCTAACAGGTACTACCTCTCTGGGTCAGAGTGGACTTGGGAACAATGGTGATGAAGAGGTGCTCCACATTTCCCAAACATCCAAAACTGGAACCTCACCATCAGATAGAGTTTAATATCCTTCCCAGGACATGAAGACCCTCAGCCACTGCATTCTAGCACCCATATTATAAAATGGGTTAGGGCACCCATATTAGGGCACCCATATTATAAAATGGGTTAGGCACCCATATTATAAAATGGGTTAGGGCACCATATTATAAAATCCACCCATATTATAAAATGGGTTAGGGCACCCATATTATAAAATGGGTTAGGGCAATGGGGCTGAGGCAATTACATAGTTGCTAGGCTTTGACGTGACCAGCCAATTGACCAGAGGGGGCCTCTCCGACCACCTGTCTGGACAAAGTAAGGTCCAAAGTGGAGTGTTGCATGTCATAGACTGCTCAGCCACCTGGGTTCCATCCTTAAACATCACAAGTCCCCACTACGGCCAACAAGTGGCCCCATTGGGGGAGTTTTACTCCCACTGCAGAGGTGCAGTCGGTGTATTCTAACATCTCAGCTGACAGGGCGGACTATATCTAGTGATGGTATATAAGACCCTGCTTTTTATCCAAGCATTAGAATTTCCCGAATCTGCCCTGTTAACAGGGTTGACTGTATCCCCTGCAGAGGGGTAAGACCCTTCCCCAAAAAAGTGGCACCCTGAGTATGACACTAAACTGCTTCTGATTGCTCCAGCTCCAGAGATTTAGCGAGTGGGGAGTACCTCTTTCGTAACTAAACTAAAGGTCATTTATATCTAACAAGTGCACAGTGACTTTTCAAAGAAAATCAGATTTGTATCAAGATGCTTTCATACACAAAGAAGATGGCAATTTATATGACAGATGGTTATGGTGACTTATGAAAGAATATGACAGATGGTTATGGTGACTTATGAAAGAATATGAGAACTGGATCAACAATTACTCCCAAGTCCACTCTTACCTGCAGTTGTAGTATCTCTTAGGTTCCCATCTATGGGTCAAATAGATATGTTTGAAAATTATTCAAATTCAATAGCACAATGTGTAACAAAAACAACCTTAAAAAACAATTATACAAAAAATATAAACATACAATGAATGTGATTTCCTAACCTCTAGATGTAAAATAATCCTCAACAGGTTGACATATTGCGGAAATCAATCAATCAATGTTACAAATCTATAATAAATTCATAAAAAGAACCTTCTGGCCCAAATAAAGAGTATTAACTCTTAACATCCTATACCACCTCATTCCACCCGGCTGGAAGTCACATTCATTTTAACTAATCAGCCCCAAACAATAGCCTTTGTTTAAATTTAATATTAAACATATGTAGAAATCTTTGATTTAAGGGAAATAATAGGTAACTTTAGACGCAAAGATCATTTTTAGACATTTTTTTTTATATATCCTTATAGGAATGCTCTGGACTTAGAAAAATCTCAACAGGATGTTAAGAGTTAATTCTCATAACATTTGATACACTATCCAACAACTTATAGAAGAATAGTAGTGGAACTATCTAACTTATAACTGGGGGATGAGAAGGTTCTTACCTTTACCAAGGTATTAGTCTAAAACTGAATGCAATTGCATGATTGGAGTTTAAATTTATTTACTGCAATGTTGCAGTTTAGCACATTAACCACTATGAAACAGAGACTCCCACAAAGATTATCTGATTATTTATATTTACCAACCTTCCGCATGAGCAGAATGAGACAAGCAGAGTTTAAAAGGTTTAAATTCAGAGTTTTCCTTTCCTAGACTGGTTATTTTGCCAGGTTAAAGAGCCCACTCTACCCTATTATTGACTTATAGTTGAAGAGAAAGTAGTTGGATGCATACCTTTCCCAAGTGTTGGATTTTGTGTAAAGTATTCAACTCTGTTACAAGATGAATGCAAGACTAAAACTAGAGTTTGGTAGGTGGCTTATATGAAGCTTTGGATTGTTCCATTATGAACTCAGGCAAGTTCATTTCCTGAGTTCTGATTGGCTGTTGGATATCAGGGTGAGTAAGAACATGGATAAGTACCCACTCTTCAGCCATCACTTTGCATTATGCCAGCAGCATGCAAGGACTGTATTTAAGTTACAGCTATGTGAAATGCAAACAGCCTTGTCCAGGATTTGAACTCTGGTGGACAAGTCCATTTCCTTTGACTAACCCTTATTCCTTGCACCTCCATATTATCTGATTATTACCAATAATACTTTGTACTGGTATTACTATTGATATTTTTCCTTGTGCAAAGATTTCCCATTATTTAGTACTACTGTTTTATAATTGTTTTTTTTTCATATGATCACCCATCTCCTCTCTTTGTGTTCTTTTATTGCATTTTTGTCTTCTCTATGTCTGTTCATTGTCTTCTCATCATGTCATCTTTTGTCGAGACCCCACACTGTTTCACATTATTTTTTGTGGAATGAATAACAACATTTTCCTCTACACTTTTATTTTTTGTATCAGAGATGGAAATTGGACAATTACTCATTTTGCACTTTAGAGGGTTTGGGTAAATATGCATATCTATATAATTTAGTGTAAGAAGCGCGTGGTGTAATGGTTAACGTCATGGGAAATGGACTCGTCGCCCTGAGTTCAAATCCTCGACGTCGAAGTGGTAATTGCATTTCACTTAGCGCTAATACCCTTGGGAAAGGTATGAATCCTACTCTCCTCCAGCTATGGGTAAATAGTAGGGCAGACAGGGCTCTTTAACCTTGGTTAGGCAACCGGTCTAGGAGAAGGAAAACTCTGAATTCAAACCTGTTAAACTCCGCTTAAGAAATTGACCTTGTGTCGCATCCTGCTCATACGGAGGGGTTGGTAAATATATACATAATTTAGTGTTGGCTTTTTCTGCCATATTTGGTTGGCATGGTTACTGCAGCTAATTGGTATCAGTAGGTTCAGTTAGAGCTAAACACATGTTTGGTCAGCCGAATCTGACTAGTTCTTTTGGAAATAATCCAGATAATATATGACTATAAAATAACAATTTTCACTCCATGTGTGAATGTATATGTATGTGTGTGAACATGAGAGATGAATTTCAGCCATATAAAGGATCTACAAACCTTTAAATGGTTTATTTGATTCTATTGTCTTTAAATTCGACCATAAAACTTTTATGGTTGATTGGTTGTTTTTTGTGCATCTCGACGCTTGGGTCATTTTATGCCAAAGATGTTTAGTTTTACTCATTTTTGGGGGTATTCAATTTTTTAACACATTTTTAAAAAATCATTTTTTTATATATTTAATCCATAGAGGGGACCCTAACAGGTACTACCACTCCAAGTCAGAGTGGACCAGGAAGTGATGGCGATGTAGGGGTGCTCCACACTTCCCTGAGCTCCAGAATTGTAAATTCACCACTCGCAGTTTATTGTCATACCCAGAACACTAAGACCCTCAACCAAGGCCTGCTAGCACATATGTGATAAAAAGAGTTGGGGGCTTCCTATAAGGGCAATAGGGTCAAGACAATCATGTATGTGCTAGTGCTTGATATAAACTGTCAATTGATTGGAGTTGGTCTTCCAACCACCTGTTTAGCTTAAATAAGGGCCAAAGTAGAATGCTGCAAGTCGTGGACTGCTCAACCTTAAGCATTATGGTTTGACACCTACTGTCAACAGGTGACCCCATTGAGGGGACTTTTCCTCTCTGCAGAGAGGCTGTAAGTAAGTAAAGTAAAGTCGTCGGAGCGGCCTAATGTCAGTATCAGCCAATCAGCGAGGGAGTCTATCCCCTTTTCATTAGTGCTAGACCAAGGAGATTATCTTAGGGTCTGAGGTGGAGAGCCACACCTATCATCAGCTCCTTACTTTACCGCACAGATCCCTGTGCTAATCATATGCTGAGTCAGCGAGGATCGGTATCGAACTAGGAACCTTGTGGTTTCTAGCCGAACGCTCTACCGACTTATCCCAGCTGAGAGGGCTAATTTTAATGGAGTTCCATATTGTAGAATAATCATACTAAGTCCAATTACCGTCGAATTGGCAAGACAAGACAGCAAGCAGTCGTAACCCAATACGATTCTGGTATGCTGTAAAGACCACTGCAAAGTGGCAGGATTTATGAAGCCTCTGAGGATCATACAAACCAAGCAGCCAATCTGGACTCAGGGAATGGAATCACCCAAATAGATGAGTGGACTGTTCTGAATTCCCATAAGTACCAGTTGTCTTGACACTGGTTCAGTTGTGCTTGGCCAGTCACATTGTTCAACCAATAGTAGACTGACTGACTGACTGACTTCCTTCAATACATATCTTGAAGAAAAAAAAACAAAAAAACAAAAAGACACATGCAAATGGAAAGCATGTCTATTTATCTACATATTAATTTGGTCTAATTTTTATTCCATGCTTTGCAAATGATAATAGGCCTTGTTCTGTTTTCTGTTAAACAAATATATGATCATTTTTAGCTGCTTCATCCGAGATATCACATATGCAAATTTTATCATTTGTAATGCTAATTTAGACTGGTAATTGAGTCACACATATGCAAATCAAATACATTGGGAAGAATAATTTACATGAACAGACATGTAATTAAATGAATATTTTTTTTTCTTTTTTTGTTTTGTTTTGTTTGTTCCAGAAGAAGCAGTAAAACATTTTAAAATCACTTAGAAAGTAAAACTCTGTACAAAATTTCCATTCACTTCACATTTTCAAGTAACTCAATCTACAATTATTTCTTAATCTTCCATTTAAAAGATTAGGATTGAATGCGCATAAAGAAAAGAATAAGTTACCTCTCGATTGATCAACAATAATCTACTTCACACAAAGAAATTCAGAAGTGCACTTTATTAGCATACAACAACTCTCTCAAATCTTACTTAAACAAATTGAACAAAGGAATTAAAAAAATTCTTTGCCAGAATTTCAAAAACAAGACACTATTATACTAATACAGACTGAATATTTCTGACTAGTTTTTTGGAAAATACATCTTCAAGATGCACAAGGATGCATTATCAGTAATGTTTTTCCTGTGATCATTACCAGTTTCGGGTCTTTCAACATTATACTGGTTCGCACAGGTGACCAGTCCAAAATGTTAAAATTTTGAGCTTGCATCCCAGCTCTGATGCTAGGTTAGTGATGATAGTAGTCATTGATTTTAGTTGACTGTCTGCTTGTCCTCCTGTTGTTGAACGGAGTATCTCGCAGATATCCTCATCGAACCTTTGCCATTCTCCCTTGTTGTTGGATGGGGGCCACTTGATTCACTTTGGGTTAGCTGTATATAGATTTTGATCGGCAGTTGCTTGGAACAACTGGGCTCTGTGGGTTGACTCCTGGCCCTTCCCTTCCTTCGTCTTACTAGGTTGTGTTCCTTTGCATTGCTTCTGCCTCATACATTTCATCCTACCTTGGTGTATTTTTAGGTCGAATCTCTTTTTTCCTAATCTCTTTTTCTTTATCATAATATTCTAAAACAAGGTATTTTTACTATTATACATTGATTCTTTCTGATCTGTTTTCTAATCTTTCTAATCTTTTTTATCTTTGTTACAATATTTTAGAATTTGATATTATTACTATTATACATTGATTTTTTTCCTGTCCAATTTCCTCATCTTTGTTGTCTATCATAATATTTTAAGATGAGGTATTTTTACTATTATACATTGATTCTTTCTGACCTGTTTCCTAATCTTTGTCTTTATCACAATACTGCAGCCTATGAGAAGAAAAACTCTGAATTTAAACCAGCTGTACTCCATGTAAAAACTGACTTTGTGTCGCATCCTGCCTATGTTGGAGGGGTTGGATAAAAACACACATTACCCAGTACTTTCTATATCTCAATTCTTTGCCTACTTTAAACTGCTCACAGCGACTCTCATACCATTGCGATCCTACCATAAACAAAGTACAAAAACTGATGGTTAGTTCATTATAATTGAGCAGAAGAATTCAGATTACAATAATAATCGGACTTTATTTGAATAGAATGAATTCTGAGTGAATAGATAATGAACTTTGAAATATCCCATCATACAGGTAAAAAATACCTAGAAAATTTGAAACAGCCATGGGGGAAATTTGTTAGGCAAAGAGTTAAACGTTAAACCACATTTCACAAATACTTCGTAAAATTCTTTCAGTGGGATATAAACCTTTTCTTTCTTGCTGCATATTAAAAAAAAGTTTGTATATGAAGAATAATTAAAGTTCCAATTACCGTCAAACTGGGAACAAGGCAACAAACAGTTGTAACTTAAATACAAACCCGAATGTCACAAAGTCTACTGCAGAATGACCAGATATATATAAGACTCCACAATGTCATTCAAATCAAGCAGTCAAGAAGCCAATCAGAACTCAGGAATGGAATTTCCCAAATCACTCAAATTCATGAATGGGTCATTCTTGATTTCAATATATACCAACTGTCTTGGACACTGCTTAAGTTGTACTTAGCTGCTGTTACTCAAACTAACAGTAGACTTACTGATGTAGCATTAGTTTGTGTTCGCCTGGTGGAGTTGTCTGCCCCTTTTAGTTCGTTGGTGCCCGCTAGGGCACCATAGTATTTAAGCGCCGGGTTCAAAGCCTTTCGCTCTCTTTTTCCTGTTTCAGTAACTACGAGCCACATGGGGTAGATTTTAGCTAACCCCTCTTGTTGGGGCTCCGCCCCCTTACATTACTGTAAGTTCTTTTACAGCATGGACTATCGCTAGTCTCATGTCTGTACTCTTTTATGTTATAATGTACCATTCATGAATGTGTCTTATCTTTATTTGTGTACCCCTTTTTATATGTACTCTTTCACTATGTATGTTGTATCTACTGTTATCCATGTGCTGTGTATATTAAATGTTTTTGTCCGTTAACCTTCATCGGAGTTATTTGTATCCAAAGTGTGTATAACTTTGCACCATCCTTACACTGAATTGAATACGTGATAGTGCATTAACATTCCTACCCAATCATGTCTACTTTTGTACCCCTTCCAACCACTGATTATATGATTATTTTAGTTATTTAAACTATGATTATTTGTATCATTATGGAACCGAGATAAATTTGGCTTGCAAATACTGGATATATTTCAATATCCATTCACGTCCGACATCTCTGCCTTACCACCCAGCATCCTGTCTCAGCACTAAGTGAGAGTCTGATGACAAGTCAAGCTGTGTAAATTAAATATAATTTTCACTGCATGAGCAAATCTTAAATGAGCAGAGCACTAAGTGAATAAGGTGGCTGGTAATTGCGATCAGGTCAAGTGACCATTATCAAGCATTTAGAAGTTAATGATGCTACCAGTGCAGTTGTCACAGTCACTACCCCCAACGCCCACCCCAGGCACCTATGTCACGAACCCTTGAAACAAATTACTTGGCTCACAAACATACACACATTTATGGGTATCTATATATGTGTGCCTAAATATATATATGCATTTATAGACATATATATATCTGTCAGAATGCATGTTAGTAGTAATTTGTATGTGTATATATATATATATATATATATATATATGATGTTGTTAGGTAGTCCACATATGATTCTTCATAGATATGTGATGGATATGGGAAAATGTTTTGCCTCAGAAACATACACACATTTATGGGTATCTATATATGTATACCTAAATGTATATGCATTTATAGATCTATATCCATCTGTAAAAAGACATGTTAGTATTAATTTATATATATATATATATATATGTGTGTAAATTTTAGAAAAAACAACAAAATTAAGTCAAAGTTTGACTTAAAGATAGGCGACACTAAAGCGACTTAATTTTGTTGTTTTTTTCTAAACTTTATACTTCACTACACTGTCGGATTTCATATCCATTTTTTCTTCTCACAGACATATATATATATATAATGCTATTAAGGAGTCCATATATGATTCTTCCTAAATTTGTGATGGATTTGGGTAAATTTTTGCCTTAGAAACATACACACATTTATGGGTATCTATATATGTGTGCTTAAATATATACACATTTATATATATATAACCCGGCCAGAGATAGCTGCTAAAAATGGTATAACTGCACTGATGAGAGGTGATACCTCGAAACACGTGTCTGTAGTTTACTCTCTCTCTCTCTCTCTCTCTCTCTCTATATATATATATATATATATATATATATATATATAGAGAGAGAGAGAGAGAGAGAGAGAGAGAGAGATAGATACATAATATACTCTTCTAAACTAAGACAACCCCCCAAAAAATTAAGAAATTTAAACCACTGTTTCTTGGGAATTTTTTCAGTAATATCCATGCTTTTGCTCATGCCTGAAGATGCTACAGTAATGCAGTTGAAATAAATTATTGCAATGAAGCAAATTCAAAGTTTTTTCCTTTATTTATTAGATATATTGCTCTGTCCGTCCACTCACTGTCACTAGGCACATCGAGCATTCACTACAGTTTACCTATATCACTACGGTTAAACTACACATGGAATGATCCTTATTACAAAGAGAAAAAAATATATTTATATAATGTTTTTAGGGAGTCAACAAATGATTCTTCATAGATATATGTGATGGATTTCGGGAAATTTTTGTGGTTATATTAGAAGAATGGAAAAATATATGATGAGGAATAAAAATAAATGAATTATACTCACTCAGTCTACAGATAACTTTGACGAATATTAGATTAAACAAAGCAGATAATAAAAACAACACAATATTCATCACTTTGAATTTAGTTTTTATTCCCCATCTTATATTTTTCCATGCTTCAAATGTGACCAAAAATGTTTTACAACATCCATCACACACACATTAAGTGAATATACACACACACACATATATATATATATATATATATCTTATTATAATGGAGATTGTGTGTTTGTCTGTCTGTAACCGAAACTATATTACTACTCAATTCACAGTTCCCTTAGTTATTTACATCACATTCTCCATGATTTTATTTTTATTTAAATCTCAATGAATAATAAAATTGTTTTACATTATTAAGACTGTTGACCACATCTACATACTAATAATACGCAATTGTATTTATATATACAATAAAATAGAGGTTTACAGTGTGAATGGGAAGGCTAATTTGCATATTGATCTTAAAAAATTGATTTTAATAAATATGTGCTTAGTATTATTGATTTCTAATTGTTTGGTTTTATCTTATTGAATATGAGCAAAAATCTCTGGGATAAATCTTAAAAGAAATTCATTAACAAGAAGAAATAACTGTAATATTATCCTTTACTTCCTATTTTAAGTAAAGAGTTAAATTAAGAAAATTTACCAATGAAAGACGGGAGTAATGAAAAATGATGGAATAGTTAGTTTCAAAGCTGTTCTATTTTTCGATAATACCCCCTCTGTTCCAAATCGTTTATCTGCATTCTTATTTAGTTTTATTAGCCTTTCTAATTCAACATGATATTTTATTATATTAAAACTTAAAAACTTGCACCCGAAGGGTGCATAAATTTGCTAGTATATATATATATATGGTGTTATACCAGTTACAGTACTTGATGAGATGATTTAGTTCCATGACTATCATATGTGTCTCAGACTAGTTGCTCTGTTGATATTTTTTGCAACCACATAGTGCTTTCTTTTATTCCGCAAAATTTGGATCAACACAACTTGATCGGAGCATCTTTGTAACTGTTAGGGAGATTAATGGAAATGAGTTGTTTGCAAGAAAAACTCTCTGTTGATAACAACAAATATTTATTGCGACACAATTGTGCAATAATTTATAATGAAAAAATATATCACCATTGTTTTTGGAGAGAGAAGACAGTGGTAATTTGATTGGTAGTATATTTTGTAGTTAACATATGTGATGGTTGAATTCAGGAACTTTGAGATTTTTGGTTTACCTGAAGAGGGTTCTTGGAGAAAATTCTTCTGTCTTTTGTCAGGTGTGCCTGATATCTCTGTGTGCTGGATCCTGGATGCGGATGTGCCATGGGGATCCTTTTATCTGTCGATTCTGCTCTCTTGGCCTGGGCTGGTTTCTTCTTTGGGATTCTTCAGTACTTGATACTGGGACATTTTGTGCTGTTGGTTGTTTTTAGTAATCAAACACAAGTCTTTGCTTTAATTAGAGCTCTTTATTGTTTATAATATCCATATCAAATGAAACACACATGTGATAATTTAGTTTCAATGGACAGATTACCATAGTAACCATCCTGTTCAGCACCCAACTAAAAAGTGACAGGCTGAATGTGAAGTCAGAGGTGGGTCAGTTTTTTTTACTTAATTGCAAATTACGACTAATTAGAACCAATTAAAATGGATTTTTTTTCAAACGTAACTCAATCCTAGAACTAAGGAATATTTTGATATGAATTTTGTATCATTAAACTAAATAGGAAAAAAGCCTTTTGGAGACAAACATTGATTCCCTCAGCTTTAGTATGATAATATATATACATATATATATATATATATATATATATATATATGTGTGTGTGTGTGTGTGGTGTGTGTGTGTGTGTGAGGTAGGTAAAAGGATAGTGAACAAGAAATGATAACTCAAAACAAATCTAAGAGTTGAAATATTTTGTCAATTTATACGGACATCATCAGTCAAGATTTTTATTGAAAGCAAAATTATGTGCAAGTACAAGTGATTTGGTGAGGGGGGGGGTGAGTTAGTAGTGGAAGTGAAGGGAGGGAGGATAGGGGCTGACATGAATAAAGTGTGGGATAGTTTACAGGAAGTAGAGAGATGTTGGGAGTAGATGGGCACAGGGGTAGGTTAAGGGAGGGGGTTAAAGTTTCTCCCAACCTCTCTCTACTTCCTGTAAACTATCCCCACACTTCATTCATGTCAGCCCCAATCCTCCCTCCCTTCACTTCCGCTACTAACCCCCCTCACCAAATCACTTGTACTTGCACGTAATTTTGCTTTCAATAAAAATCTTTGACTGATGATGTCCGTATAAATCGGACGAAATATTTCAACTTTTAGATTTGTTTTGAGTTATCATTTCTTGTTCACTATCCTTTTACCTACCTCATACTGTCGGATTCTACTACATCCATCCTATCTTCATATATATATATATATATATATATATATATATATAATGTAGAATGTAGTTAAAAACATTTACTAAGTTTAATCTTCTTTGTGACAATAGTAGATCTGAACTTACTAACAATTGCTTGCATGTCTGCTTGCTAACTGTCACTTTATGATATGTTTTACATTGTATCTCTAATTGATCAATCATCTAAACAGACTCTGTATACACAGATAGAACTTCACAATAATTTGCAAATTAGATGTTGCTATTTTCATTTATTAACGTGCATTCAAACTAGCTGATCAAAAACAGTCATTTAATAACAAGGCACTAAATGCATCCAGCATCTTCACTGTCATGTGCTTGACAATAACTAATTGTATTATAATTAGTCATAAATATCTTCTACTCCTAATTGCCATAGTAACAATGGATTTCTTATACCAAACTTTCTCTTCAGATTTCTTTATATCCTTATGTTATATTTCTTTCTTTATGTTAGAACAACACACAATATGTTCTGTGTTTTGATAATTTGGAAACAATACCAGTTAAAATAAATACTTTTCATCTCATTGAAGAAGACTGAAATAAACAGATTCTTCTTCTCCTAATTTAGTAAATTTTCCACAAACACAGATACAAATACGACAAAAGCCATTGATTTCTGACGATGATGGAGACGCCCTTTTGATTTTCACTAGAACCCCTTTAGTCAATTGCGAATCTAATACCACTGGGTGACAGACTAAACCGCCTTGGGAGGCCCTACCAGGAACTTGAACTATCCCCAGCCTGCCACGGTGAGGAAGGATTGGACTTTACGGTGGTATATAGAGAGAATGAACATAAAAACCGAGCTTAAATGTTCAACATGAAAAAGTATTTGATATTTAGCTATATTATGTACCCTGTTTATTCTGTGCTGTATATAAAATGTTTTGTCTATCAACCTTTGTCGGAGTTTTATCTTCAAGTATTATCACTTTGAATCTTACAGCAGTAAGCAGAAAGTAAACAAAAGCCATCATTGCCTATCTACTATCTGTCTCTCTTTCCATTATGGGAGAGTGTAGAGAGATGGAGATGGTATAGGTGAGGAGATAGGCTCTTACTTTTCTTAGTTGTTCTTGCTTGTTCTTTCCTGTGTTGGGCTGATTTCTTTCTTCTTCTGTTGGGCTGAATCATCTGTGGTCATTTTTTCTTTGTAATGAATAAGCATGATCTTATTGTTTTTAGATGTCTGTTTGTTATTACAAAAACCTCAAGCCCAAAAGGGTTTTCTACTGCAGTGAGAAGCCGGCATCTTGGGACCAACAATCCTAATGTCTGCTCCTGTCAGCTAATGGCCAAAATCTGCTTAACTAATTTAATTTCTGTTCTCATGCCTTCTCATTGGCGGAAATTGGGTGGTCAAGTACTTGTTAATAATAACTATAACTTTCCATTTAACCCCCTCTGATTTTGAATCTTCAACAAACTTCAGTTCAAAATCTAGCTACACTTACATACATAATTTGTATGCTATCCACAAATTATGTAACAATAACAATCAAAGCCAGAAGTGTGGGGTACCCACAGAAAATTGAACTCATTAACAATGGTCTGTTAGTCTTGCTTGCTAATGATTATACTATTTATACTAAGTAACACACCGAGAAAACAAAGAAATAGATGTTATTTATTAGTTTTGCACATAGGTCTTACGACCCTGTGGATTCTTCTTCTTCTTCTTCTTCTTCTACTTCTTCTTCTTCTTCCATCTATTTAGTTTTCTTCTTTTTCTAGTCTTTTTCTGCTTCATCCTAATATACTTCCTCATCCATTCAGCTAATTTAAATTACATTCTCTATCATCTTCCACGGTGTGATTTGAAATGTAGATACACCTTTGCAATTATATGCAATCTTCATGTCATCTAAATATTATCAAATTACAGTCACTTTCGAAAGTATCCCCCCACCCGCCAATCACCTAACATTTTTCCTATTTTGTTGCATTGCAAATTGTAATTTAAAGGATTTTTTTTAAAAAGCTTTATAATAGATTTAAACAAAATAGTGGAGGTGCCAAGTATAAAGGTTATCGTCAGAGGGAATGGACACAGCAATATGAGTTCAAATCCTGAACATGGCTGTTTGCATTTCACATTGTCCTAATTTCTTTGGAAAAGGTATGCATCCAACTATTCTCCCTCCAGCTATGGGTAAATAGTAGAGCAAGCTGAGCTCTTTAACCTTGGTATTGCAACCAGTCTAAGAGAAGGAAATCTCTGAATTCAAACCAAAGGAGCTCTCTTCTCATTAGCGAAAACTATTTTGAGAGCTCCCCCTTCCTTTTCTAAAATAAATTCATAGCCTTCATATTCCACACACTGAACGAGGCTGTTTGCATTTCATATAGTGCTAATATCCTTACGAATGGTACAAATCCAACTCTTCTCCTTCCAGCTATAGGTAAATAGTTGGGCATACTGTGCTCTTTAAACTTGATATGGCAACTGGTCTAGGAGAAGGAAAACTCTGAATTCAAACCAAAGGGGCTCTCTTCTCATTAGTCAAAACTACTCCTCCTCTCCCGTCCTCCACCTTGTGTGCTAAAGTTGATCTGATAACCTATAAAATAGCTGAGGCGGTCACTACTAGAATAGGCTCGGTCCTAATTAGTGATCATCCTGCTCACATTAATATGTTAGTTAATTAATTGTTGTATTTTTTTTTTAAATGTAAAAGGTAGAGTCGTCGGGGTGGCCTATTGTCGGTATCAGCCAGACAGCAAGGTACTCCTTTTCACTAGAGCTAGACCAAGGAGATTGTTTTTGAGTCTGGGGTGGAGCACCACACCTACCATCATCTCCTCATTTTACCGCACAGATCCCTGTGCTACTCTTACACTGAGTTGGCAAGGGCTGGTAACGAAGCCGGAACCGTTGTGGTTCTGAGTTGGACGTTCTACTGACTGAAAACAATTTTGATTTGATTTGATTTACCTGTGTGCAATATAAGTGTCTCGTGATCTCTCATATAATCTCACCTCCTAATAACATGAAACAACAAGTTTGTTTATGTTCCCTAACATATTTTAATAACTCACTTTGATTTTACTAAAACAATAATTTTTAATTAGAAAATCACTATAATAATATTATTAACAAATTAATAAATGAACCACCAACAAATTACACATACGTATAATTTCTATTTTTTAAAAAATCCCTCATGCTTTGAAAATTAAAATTCCACCATACTTTGTTCCAGCCATCTTCTCTCCATTTCAAAATCCGTCGCATGTGACATGATGTCATTATAACTGTCTTCTCCGCTGCGTTTGAACTTTTTTCTTCACGTGATTATTAAAAAAGTTATTTTTTCGAACATTTTAAAAAATTCTCCACGTTCCAATGAATTTTATTTTAAAAAATAAGGATTTACTGTTCTCAAAAGTCTCTTAGTCTAAACAACTACATAGTTCAGTTGTCCCCTGTATGTGTCGTGTTTTTTTGCATAGAGTAATTTTTGTCACTTACCTGACTAATTTGCAGTGTTGATTTTTTTTTGTTATGGCGGGGGAGGGGAGGATTATAAATACAAAATTACCATTGACAAGCCAAAACTGACAGAGCCATTGAACTTTTTGAAAATTAGAATAAGGTTAGGAATGATGACACTTTTTAAAAACACCCAAATAAGTGAGATGACAAATGGATTCTTAAAAGAAACAAAAGGAAAACAAAAACCAGGAAAAGGAAAAGGAAAAAAAAAACATCCAAAAAATAAAACCAGCAATGACAAGAATCAGAAGAAAGATAGACTGTCAAGTAGGGCCTTTTCTAAAACCTAAAACATCATGACCTCGTGTCAGAGGTCATGAAGAAAGCCAGGAAATTCACATACCTTGGCAAAGAAGAGGAGTTACTGGTCAAAACCCTTCCAAAACAAATTGAACATAAAAAAAAACATTGTCTCTGTTTTTGTGGTTGAAAGGAAAATTAATAAAGTTGTCAAGTCCACAAATGAAAATGTCATAGAAGCTTTGACAGTGATAGGGTTAACCAGCAAGCCATGAAAGGCAAAACATTTCCAGTGTATGACATATTGGAGAAGACCCAATGAAGAAAACCCTAGAGAACAATTACAGCATATTTCATGGGATAGATCTATTGAGTATGACTTCTTTTACTCAATGGTCTTTTGGAGCTCTGGGGAGTTTTGAGTACACCTTCAGGTCCACCAGAGTGGCAGTATATGTATATAGATCCCATCTACGGGATAAATATATAGGTAATAAACTCTAAAAAACCTGTTTCATGTGAAATAGATCACTAATTTAGCCTATTCTAGAGTGGCAAAGTTTTTTAACCAGAAGACTGGTTACCTAACCAAGATTTACATCCCCCGGAGCATCACAGTATTGCACATTTTTAGAGAACAATTACAGTATATTTCATGGGATAGAGCAATCTATTGGGTAGACTTCTTTTACTCAAGGGTCTTTTGGAGCTCTGTTGAGTGTGGAGTACACCTTCAGGTCCACCAGAGTGGCAGTATATGTATATAGATCCCATCTACGGGTTAAATATATCAAAAAATGAGTTTAAAGAAATGTATTTAAAAAATATATATATATTACATTATAGTATTTTAATAGTGGAGGCATGTGATGTATTGGTTACCATTGTAATCCTGGATGAAGCTGGTTACATTTCTCATAACACAAATATCCTTGTGAAAGGTATGAATCCTACTATTCTCGCTCCAGTTATGGATAAATAGTAGGGCAGACTGGGCTCTTTAATCTTGGTTAGGCAATCAGTCTAGGAGAAAGAAAACTGAATTCAAACCTGTTAAACTCTGCTTAGGAAATTGACCTTGTGTCACATCCTGATATCATCATGCAGTTCATATATTTTAGTCATTAAATTGGGAAAGATATTTTTAAGTTTCTTTAACAGTCTGAAAACAAATTCAATTTTTTTTAAAGTTGTTAACTCTTCGGTTGGGCTAAGAACTTTTCAGCCCATTCATATTATTATATACTATTATATCATTATACAATTATCTATATTATATATTATATGATATATTATAGATCAAAAACTTTGCTAGATCAATGATTTCGCTGAACCAACAAAAGTAAATACTAATTTAATAATGCATCACTCATATGCAATTATAAAATAATTCAATTTAGCATTCGATTTTTTAAAAGTTTTTCTAATGCTCAGTTGCTTCTTGTTGATAAAGAATTTCAATATTTTATTCCTTTGTTTTCTTATAATCAATAGATGAAGCCAAATTTTTGCACAGACATACATCACTTGTGCACAAAATTAAACTCAGTCTTGTTAATTCTACAATGAAAACTATCTAGAATTAGTACTGACAAGATTTTATACCCTTGGGTCCCACCACTGACACTTGCATTGAACTTAAAAGCCATTTTCTAGATTACATATATAAGAAAAATAATCGAAAAGTCCAACCGGATTAAGAGCATCATTATTGACTTCCATTTTAACAATTCTGGTATTTGCAGAAATTTCTTGCATCTTCTTAAAATTCTGTCTAAGATAAAAGTAGATGCCTCTGGCACAAATGGTCGGTGTTGAGGAAGTATAATCTCATAACTGGAATGCAGATTTTCTAGGCTAGCATATCCTTCTCACTAGCAAATTGGAGCAACACAATCATTCTATTGACATTGTAGTCAGTAATTTATATTCTATCATCTGTTGTGATAGGACAATCTCTCTCTCTCTCTCTCTCTCTCTCTCGCTGGAGGTGTATAGTGTAATGGTTAGAGTCATAAGAAATGGACTCGTCAACCTTCTCTTTCTCTCTCTCTCTCTCTCTCTCTCTCTCTATATATATATATATATATGGGAGTAAAATAACACAAACCATTCACCCAAAATCCACTACATGACACCATACACACCATCACCACCTCAACAACCACACAAAACCCCTACTAACTCCCCAAACATTCACACTACACCATCAGCTGCTGAACCACCAACATCCTCCCAATCATGACTGCAAAACACTCATAAGTAAGAGAACTGAATTCTTCAATACAAAAACTCATTTTGATCCAATAAAAATTTATCTCCTCTCGGCTTTTATACTGAAATATTTGACAGTTCAAAGGTTTTAAGATTTGAAACTGGAAAACAATTCTTTATGATGAAAATCTAATCTAAATGAGGGAGAGGGTTAAAAAGATCCCTATCATCCCATTAATAGAAATGCTGTTAATAGGAATTAACATTAAGACTTTAATTCTCAAATGTATAATATGTATGGTTGGTTGGTTGGTTGTTTGGTTGGGTCTTACAGCATGTCAACCCAGTGGGTCATCTTATGCCAAAGACATTTTTTTAAACCGATTTTTGGCAAATTCATTTATTTCTATTTAGCCCATACACAGAACCCTAACAGTTACTACCACTTGGGGACAGAGTGGACTTGGGACTAATGGTGATGAAGGGGTACTCCACATTCCCCAGGGTTCCAGAACCTAAAGACATTTTTTTAAAAACTCATTTTTGGCAAATTGATTTTTTTCTATTTAGCCCATACAAGGAACCCTAACAGGTACTACCACTTGGAGTCAGAGTGGACCTGGTTTAATGGTAATGATGGGGTACTCCATATTCCCCAGAGCTCCAGAACTGGAACTTCACCATCAAATAGTTTAACATCATTCCCAGGATACTAACACATCCAGAATCCTAATACAGCACAAATGCTGAGTAGAAACAATACTAAAGTCTAATACATTGAATTAATAGTTGATAATGAATTAAGTGCACTGCAGACTGACTTTATATTCATTTCTGCTGTCATCATTATTGTCTTGTTTTCAATTTCATTCTCTTTCTTTCTTCAGCAAATAATATTGTTTTTATTACATTAATGGGAATAATGATTTCAAACTCTTCTAATTGAAGAATATGTACATCGAAGTACAACTCATTTAAATTGGATACTTACTTGCAGCCATCTCTTCTTACCCAATATTTAATAGAGCCAAGATTTTGAAACTAAATTATGCTATTTTATCAAGAAGAGAGAAAAGAGAAAAATCCAAATCCAAACTGCTGTTAATTGAATACTTGAACTAAATAATTCAATTTAAATATTTTTACAAAATCAAATAAAATTCATACATATATAACTAGACAGCACATCTTTTTGCATGCACATCTTCTATTAATAATGGAGATTCGCTTCCAGTTTTTGTCTGTAACAAAAACTACGTCACTGCTTACGTCATACTACCTAAAATCGTCATAACATAGAATGTGTATTTACACTCAAAATTTGAGCAAGCAATGTTAGAAAGTCCTCATTGGTTTTTCAAACAAGTTTTAATAAACACATACCTGGTAATATCTATCTATATATAGTTTTTTTTGTTTTTTTAAATATATATTTAAAGATCAGAACTAAGTTTCCATTTCAAATTTTTATTTTTTACTCCTTTAATAAATTTATTTTATTTTTTTTACTCCTTTAATAAATTTATTTTATTTTTTTTACTCCTTTAATAAATTTGATGATTTTACTTTACTTATCATACAAACTCTCTGATATTAAATGTTCAACTCCCATCCCCTCAGGTAATATTTATTTTACGTCACCCAGAGTGCGTTTTTTTATTTTGCTAGTATCTATAACATACTTACATATACATTTTTTTATTTTTATATCTATATATGTATATATACATATATGTATGTGTGTATCTATCTATCTACCTATCTATCTATATATATATATATATATATATATATATATATATAAGTTATATGTATATGTGTGTATATATGGGTGTGGAGGTGCATGTTATAATGGTTAGAATGATAGGAAATGGATTCATCAACCCAAGTTCAAATCCTAGACAAGGCTGTTTGCATATTACATAATGCTAATACCTTTGGGAAAGGTATGAATCCATATATTCTCCCTCCAGCCATGGGTAAAATATTAGGACAGACTGGGCTCTTTAACCTAGGACAGGTAACCAGTCTAGGAAAAAGAAAACTCTGAATTTGAAAATCCTGAGGTTAGTCATTGATTGGGTTTGTGGCATTCCTTGTGCACCAATTCTTTCCAATCAACTGTGCCAAAAAGTGTGGATGGTCCAACACAAGCCTTCACCACTATAATATATGTGTAGGTTATTCATTGGATGAACCCTCATGCATCAAAATCAACGAGAGAGACCATTTTTTTCCTACATATAGATAAGTTTTTATATAGTATATATATATACGAAACAGTCTGTACGGTATTCTACACATCGAGCCATCCTTTGCTGGGATTACACTTGTCAAGTTCATTTTCTATAAGAAAAAGTATCGAATTTTATGCGATACATGCGTTGTAAGTGCCTTCAAGTAAAAATTTAATATATACTTTATTCAGCAACGTTTCTAAATAAACAAACATCCAAAAAATCTTATTCACATCGCGAAGGGCATACGGTCTGTTTGTTGTTATTATTCTCTCAATAACGCCCCCTACCTATTATGGTAGAGGCGTGTAGTATCATTGACAAGCTTAATTTCGCTAGGATGGTCAACTGTGTACTGTGGCCGAGGCGATAAAGTGTTTCACTAGTGTTTCACTGTGTCTGCTGAAGTCCCGGTTTCGATTTCTGTTGGAGGGAAATCGTTAGTATATACCGCTGATGAGACTTAATAAAGTCAAAACAGTCTGTACGGTATTCTACACATCAAGCCATCCTTTGCTGGGATTACACTTGTCAAGTTCATTTTCTATAAGAAAAAGTATTGAATTTTATGCGATACATGCGTTGTAAGTGCCTTCAAGTAAAAATTTAATATATATATATGTATATATATATATATATATATGTATATATGTATATGTATGTATGTATATATACATTAGTATGTAAGTTGAGAATGGAAGCGAATCCAAAGGTACGTTGAAAGGAAAAATAAGGAAAGAAAATGCTGAATGGATAAAATTGATTTTATTTTACTGACACGTGTTTCGGCCAGGAGTTTATCCATGCACACATGCACTCTATCTATTATTATTTTAAATACAAAGTAAAATAACAATGATAGAAAACTACCAAAATTTTTAGTATACAAGGAATAACGGCCTTCATCAGAGTAATTTTTTTTAAAATTCTTTTTTTGGACATTTAAGAAATCTTTCCGTATTTTAACCGCTTTGATTTAAAACACCAAAGGAGTTACTCTGACGAAGGCCGTTATTCCTTATATACTAAAAAAATTTGTAGTTTTCTATCATTGTTATTTTACTTTGTATTTAAAATAATAATAGATAGAGTGCATGTGTGCATGGATAAACTCCTGGCTGAAACATGTGTCAGTAAAATAAAATCAATGTTATCCATTCAGCATTTTCTTTCCTTATTTTTCCTTTCAATATCATTGGCAATTCAGTCTCGAAAGACTATGATAAATGTTTTTGTGTGCCCTGAGGTTGCAGCGCCTCCTGTGACTATGAAGTCCTATGTTTGAGAAACATTCTCGACCACAGATTTTGCATTTGTAGGGTGTCCCTGTAGATGATGATGTTCCGATGCTTTGTTGCCGTTGCTTTCTTATGGACCTCTTAGCTTCATGATGTTGTATCAGGGTGAGTTCTGACGAGTACAGGCCTCTATGGAGATTCTGCCGCCACCGAGGGCGGTCTTGAGCCAAATTTTTTATATACATTAGTATGTGAAAATAAAATGGAATTAATCCGACAGTATGAATAAGATATAATGAAAAAACAGACGATGTTTACAACTGAAATAGGCTCATCAGAAGAGAAAGTGTGCAAACCGTTTCAGGGCCAAATCTCTTGACGGTTGGATGGGCCGGGTGTTGCTTTTTAAACCGTCAAGAGATTTGGCCCCGAAACGGTTTGCACACTTTCTCTTCTGATGAGCCTATTTCAGTGTAAACATCGTTTGTTTTTTCATTATATCTTATTCATACATTAGTATATATACATTATTTTATATACAATGGTTTGTGAGTGTTTTCTGTGATACAAGAGTTAGTAGTTGAATTTTATCTGAGATTCTCACTGCATAAGTTCAATGTATGCTGAATTAAAGCCAATGTGGCAAAAAATAAATATTCTTTATGTAAAATAAATCATTTTTTTTCTTAATCAGGTTGCAGTTTTATTGATGCATCTATACACATGCATGCCACACATGTTACAATTGTTTTTTGTTTTTACTTCTATCAATATGCTATTATATTTTTATAGATTTAACCCCAACTTTTGAATAATAATGAAAGTTCTCAAGCAGCAAATAAATTTATCAGTATTGTCTATAGAAACAGACAAATACTCACAGATGTACGCATACATTTTTATGTGTGTAGAAACTTCTATATATTTTCATGCTTCTTACATTATGTGTGTGTTTGTGCATGTTCTCATGTTTGTATGTGTGGTGTACTAGTGCCTATGCCTATGCCTATACACACAAAATAAAGTACATTAATACACATGTATATATATATACATGTGTATGTTTGTATGCATGTGTGTGGTGTGAGTGCACAAATTGGGAAAAAGATAGTTTATGAAATATAGAGAGTTTATGAGGTATCTATCTATCTATCTATCTATCTATCTATAGATAGATAGATAGATAGATGAATATGTATGTATTTCATGTATATATATATATATATATATATATATATATATATATATATGTGTGTGTGTGTGTGTGTGTGTTTTGTGCATGTGTTCGTTTATGTGTGTGGTGTACTCGTGATTGTGCTTATACACACAAAATAAAAAACATCAATACACATCTATATATATGCATCTGTATGTTTGTGTGTGTGTGTGTGTGTGTGTGTGTGTGTGTGTGTGTGTGTGTGTACATGTGTGTGGTTTGAGTGTACAAAATAGGAAAAAGTTTGCTTATGAAATAGAGAGTTTATAAGGTATATATCTATCTATCGATCAATTGATAGATAGATAGATAGATAGATATGTACTGCATGTATGTATATATATATATATATGTATGTGTGTTTGTGTATGTGCCCATTTGTATGTGTGTGGTGTACTTGTGTCTGTGGCTTTATACACAAAATAAAATATAGCAATACACATCTATATATATATATGCATCTGTATGTATGTGTGTGCGTGTGTATACATGTGTGTGGCTTGAGTGTACAAAATAGGAAAAAGTTTGTATATATGTGTTTGTGTATGTGCGCATGTTTGTATGTGTGTAGTGTCTGTGCCTATACACACAAAATAAATTACATCAATGCACATCTATATATATATATATATATATATATATATATATATATATATATATATGCATCAGTATATTTGTGTGTGTGTGTGTGTATACAATGGGAAAAAGATGGTTTATGAAATATAGAGTTTTTATAAGGTAAATATCTCTCTCTATATATATATATCAATTGATAGACATGTGTATTTCATGTATGTGTATATATATGTGTGTATGTGTTTATACACATGTTTGTATATGTGTAGTGTACTTGTGTCTGTGCCTATACACACGAAATAAGATACATCAATACACATTTATGTATATGCATCAGTATATTTGTGTGTGTGTGTGATGTAAGTGAACAAAATGGGAAAAAGATGGTTTATGGAATATAGAGAGTTTATAAGGTAAATATCTATCTATTGATAGATACATAGATAGATAGATTGATATGTATTTCATGTATGTATATATATATATATATATATATATGTGTGTGTGTGTTTGTTTGTGTATATGTTTGTATGGCTATGGCGTACTTAAGTCTGTGCCTAAACACACAAAATAAAATACATCAATACACATCTATGTATATGCATCAGTATGTTTGTGTGTGTGTGTATACATGTGTGTGGTGTGAGTGTATAAAATGGGAAAAAGGTGGTTTATGAAATATAGAGAGTTTATAAGGTAAATATCTATATATCTATCTATCTATCTATTGATATACATATATATGTATTTACATATCTAAGGATTTACCGAAACGTTCCGGGAATTAGAACAGATTGATTAATCTATTCATCTGTCAAGTTACCCAATGTTTCCAGAGTCTCACTGGACATTTCATACATTTCCCAATATCACTCCTGCAATTCCTTGAATTTTTATGCATCTAATGTATCTCTATACTGGGACAGGAAGAACTGTGGTTAGTTAAAAAGTCCCTAAAGTTGCAGGGCAATATCTAAAACAATGTTCTATGCTTCAAAACCAAAACAGAGCTGGTTTAAAACCAAAATTTAAAAATATTCTCAACAGTTCAAAACCAGAGTTTGGTGCAAAGTGCAGACACAAAACAAAATAAAAAAAAACCTTTTATTGTACCATCTGCTTCCAGAATTTTTACAATCTGTGTCACCATGGTTTCAGTTGTGTTGTTGTTCACAGAATTCAGTTGGTGATCCTAGTCTGTAGTTTTCCTTGTAATATATGTCAGACATGTTTGGTTAGCCTCTGGTGTTAATCAAAAGATAAATCTTTGTGGAAGAAAGTTCAACCAGCAAGTGATTGAGCATTGTGCAAATGATCTTAACTGCTTTCTGGCCACTCATCTCATTGGCCAATTTCAACCAGAAGTGATGCTGCTGATGGTAAAATCCATAAAAAGTAGTGAAAATTTTGCTTACATATATTCAGATATAGTCTAATATGGGGTGTATACTATTCTGGTATAAAATGGAAGTGTCCCTTCAAAAATACATATTAAAGCAAAAAGAAATTGTTTGTTATTTATTTGTTAAACATTATTATTACAATATTTGTTATTCTTTATTTCTTACTTTTATTATTTTTCATTTATTTCATTTTTTGATTTTATTTCCTGTATTTATTTTGTTACTAATATTTTTTTTATTTTTTGTCCTTAGGAAAATATAACAATACTAAATATACACTTAGTGATTTAGTAGTTTAGTTTTGGCTAGTTTAATGTCTGATATAATGAATATGTAGATACCTTGGTACACCCTCATTATAATCTGATTGGACAGTGTCATGTATAAATTGTCGACACTGTTGGTACAGGCACCTATACCGAGACCTACACTTACTCGCTAGACTACACCACGACTGCTCGGCAGACGTATTGCTATTCGACACATCAACGACTACTGCAATAATATACCAAATACCAACTTCAGAATATATCACTTAACCCGGATATATCAATGTCATATCCAGGATACTCGTTTTTTTGGGGCGTTGGTCTTACCCCTCAGTAGAAATGCAGTCAGTGTATTCTATGGGGGATGTTCCTGTGACATAGTGGCTAAAATGCTGGACTACGGTATCATAGTTAGCAAGTTTGAATTCTAGTCATGCTATTATGTTTATTTTTGGACTAATACCTTTGGGAAAGGTATGAACTCTCTCTATGGGTTAAATAGTACTACTATTTTTCTTCTACAAGAATGCTTTGGCATTAAATAACCCATGAAGGTGGGGAGTCTCTATGGCGTAGTGACTAACGTGCTGAACTGCAACATTGTAGAAAGCAAATTTGAACTTCACTTTTGGACTGATATTCCCCCCCGCCACCAGTTATAGGTTAAATTGTACCACTACAAGAATGGCTTTGGCATTAACTAATCCACAAAGTTTGATATGCCATTAAACAAAGAAACCAAATCAAAAATCCGTATTTTTTAAAAATCATTCAGACTATTGTCCTCATCTTTATAGTTATCTATACAACATTCCGGCTGATGTGCCTTCTTCAGGTATTTCTTGTCAGACTCAGGAGCCTTCTCAAACTCAGGAACCTTCTTTTCATGATCGACATACATAAGTATAAGGTAGATATTCTGGATAAAACAAGACATTAGGTTTTATAAGTACCCAAAATTCACACTGAATTGTCCAATTGGACACATAGCATAGGGGATAAAGGCATTGGTTTAAGACAGTTATAAGTGACAGTTATCTCTAGATTGCAGGTTCAATCCTGGTCAAGATCGACATTAACATAGAATAGTAATTAACACAGCTTAACACCTGTAGCCCAGCTATGGTTAGTGGATTGAGAACAGGATACCTCCATGGATTGAATAAAGGATTGGGTTCCTGAGTTCAAGAAGGCTCTCGAGTTCTAGAAGGCTCCCGAGTCTGAAGAAGGCCGGCGGGCACATCATCGAAAATGTTGTACAGATAACAATAAAGATGAGGACAATAGTCGGAATAACTAATTATCAAGCCTCATCTCAAAAATTCAGAGAAAATCAAAAATCATCAGTTGATTCATTGTGACATTGCACACAGATTGAACAATCCCTTCACCATAGATCAGTTACAATATCAAATAAGTTTCAATAAATATTTTTCTATCATCTGAAACAGAATTTCATACTAAGATTCTTCATTGTTCATGTCAGCGAGTTTTTACCCTAAGTAAGTAAAATCATCAAATTCATTAAAGGATTAAAAAATAAAACAATTTGAAATGTAAACTTTAAATATGTATTAAAATAAAACAAACTATATATAGATATATAATACCAGTCATGTATTTATTAAAACTTGTTTTACGAAAAACAATGAGGACTGTCTAATGTTGCATGTTCAAATTTTGAGTGTATTTATTCTATGTTATGATGATTTTGGGGTAATGTGACGTAAATAATGACTAAAGTTATGAAAAGGTGTACTTAACATAATGATTATCATTGCAGGAAATAGAATTGATGACCTGTTTGCATCTCCCTCCAGCTATGGATAAATAGTAGGGCAGACTGGGTCCTTTATCCTTGTTTAGGTAACCAGTACATGAACACTGTATTCAAACATGGTGTACTCATATTAAAAAGGTGACTTTGTGTCACATGCTACCTATAACAGAGCTATTATTACATTAAATAAAATAGCATTCAAATTAGGAACCAGTATATCAAATATATTTAACAACTAATGAATATATATGTATATACATACATACATACATACATAGATACATGTATATATAGCAACACTTCCACATAAGTAGGATGTGAGTTTTCCTTCTCCGAGGTTAAAGAGCCCAGTCTTTCCTACTATTTACCCATAACTGCGGGGAGAATAGTTGTATTCGTACCTTTCCCAAGGTATTAACACTATGATAAATGCAAACAGCCTCATCCAGGAATTGGACCCAATGAGATGAGTTCAAATTAGAACTTGTCTCGTCGGGTCCATTTCCTACTGTACGTAACCTGAACCTAGAGCTATGATACGCTCGAACTACTACTATGATTACAATAGTAAACATTACACTATGCACCTCAACAACTGAAAATTATACAAACTATATATTATCACAAATAATTTACATGATATCTAATGTTGTTTCATAAATGAGTAATTTTTTTTAGTATTCAAAAGTAATCACATTTTAAATCTTTAGAAACCTAATTACCGTCAATTTGGAAGACAAAGGTAGCAAGCAAGCTGTAACTCAAATAAGGATCTTGCTTTGCCACAAGTAGAGTACTGAGTAAATGTTTATTTATCTAAGCACTAAAGTCAGCAGCCAATGAGGACTCAAGGAATGGTATCATCCTAATGCAAATATGGAATATTCCTGAGTGCCATATATACCAGCTGCTTCATGTCAAATTCATTTAAACTTAGATATCTATGATGGTCACTTCAACACTTCAACTCACTGACTCACTCAATTCACTTAGATGGTCACTTCAACAGCTTCAACTGACTCACTCAATTTAACAGCATACTGACTCACTTCAACAACTTCAACTGACTGACTCACTCACTTTTCTTTTTCAAAACTTCTTGTATGAAAAATTCTCAAACCAAACTTGTTTACAAGAAATATAGATATATAAATAGGTAAGTAGTGAAATAGATCACTAGTTAGTACTGAGCCTATTCTAGTAGTGACCACCCCAAATAAAGTTTAACAATATTTTACATAGAGATGATTTTGCTTATAGTATTCAGTTTTTGAGAGATATGTGTCAACCAGTTCATCACCAAGTTCTTGCTTTTCTCAACTTTAGTTGTTCTGACAGCGTTCAACTGTTGATCATTCATAACCAAGAGTCTATTCTAGTAGTGACCTGGATTTAACAGGTTTGAATTCAGAGTTTTCCTTCTCCTAGACTGGTTGCCTAACCAAGATTAAAGAGCCCAGTCTTCCCTACTATTTACCCATAGCTCGAGGGAGAGTAGTTGGATTCATGCCTTTCCCAAAGGCTGTGTGAACTGTAGCTTCATCCAGGATTTGAACTCAGGTTGACGAGTCCATTTTCTATGACTCTAACCATTACACCACGCGCCTCCAACAGTGGACAGTGAAAATTTTCATATTTCTTAGTTATGAAGTTAAAAAAAAATTAATCAACAGAAAATATATTTTAGGAAATAGGAATGTTCAATACTGAAAATCTTCTTTAGAAAAAGTGTATTAAGATCAACTGGCCTTATCTATCATCTTAGCACAAAATCAATCCTGCTTTACAGTCAAGTCCTCTGGACTTTTGTAGGATTTACAACTTGCAGGATTATATATATATATATATACGATACGATTTATGCATCATATATATATATATATATATATATATATATATATATATACATATATATATATATATGTGAATATATATGTACTGAGAAACATTGAGAAAGATGTAAAAATGGATCAAGAGACACAGATCTAGATGTCTAATCCATGAAGGAATCATGGATTCTGCAAATACGTGTATATCCTCTTTATTATGTCTAGACTTATACCATCTTTAGTAATGTCCCTTTGTCTTAAAAATTGAATAACTCTAATCTCTAGTCTTTTCTTTTCTTCTTTCTCAAATGTGACCACCTAATTTTATATGCATTTATATACAGGCAAACTTAAAAGATCATTTTTTAACTTTAATTTTATATACAGCTTTCGATGCATCTACAATATTTTACAAAAGTTTGGAAACTATAGCTAACTTTAGAATATTATTGAAACCCCAGGTTTGATTTTTTTCTTCTTTAATTCAAATTAAAAAATAGTTAAATTTTTGTATTTTCTTTGTTGAAGAGTTCCACTGCAGTTCATGAATTTAGGTGTTAAACAACTTATTATTACTCAATCTTATATTCTCATGTCAACTAACATCTGGTAATATTTAATTTAGTATGGGATGTTCCAGATAAGTTCCTTATACAGAAAGAGTTGACCTATATATAAAGTACTATTTATCAATTTTCTAAGAAGGGAATTAAGAGAATTATATATTAAGTACATCACTAACAATCTTTTATAAAGAGGGTTTTTTTGTTTCAAAACCAAAACTACCATGAATTTATAATTTCAAGTGGAACATCATAGGATATTGGGTTTGCACCAAATATACATATTTATCAACTTCTCCACACAAGTAGGATGTGACACAAGGTAAATTTCTTAATTGAAGTTAAACAGGTTTTACTTGAGACTTTTCCTTCTCCTAGACTGGTTGCCTAACCAAGGTTAAAGAATACAGTCTTCCCCATTATTTGCCCATAGCTGGAGGCAGAATAGTTGGATTCATACTTTCCCAAAGGTATTAGCACAATTTGAAATACAGCCTTGTCCAGAATTTGAACTGTTCTTTGAGCCAATTCTTCACTATAGATTTCACTTCCTCATCACTGGAATAATGTTTGCCTCTCAAATCCTCTTTCATGGGGCCAAAGAAATGATAGGGATTATTCCAGTGATGAGGAAGGAAAGCTGTAGTGAAGAAGTGGCTCAAAGAAAAGTCAACAGAATTTTATGAGGCAGGGATACATGCTCTCATTCGAAAATGGAACATTGCTATTGAGAGAAATAGTGACTATGTGGGGAAGTAGGCATGTGATCCAGAGTGGACCAGCTTCATTTTAATGTATGATAAATGTTCCTGTATTGGTAATTATACTTGTCCTAAACAAAATGGCATTACTTTTTGACTCACCCTCATATATATATATATCATCATCTTCCAAGCTGTAGCTGTGTGAGTGCAACTCTATGGCTGGGGTTGTGTGTGGGGGGATAGTGGCTGAATACTTTTACATGCAAATATAAATACATTGGTGCCTGTAACAAAATCCAATTATAGGGCTAACCTTAAATTAAACAAAGACATGATCCAATTCCACAGAGAAAAACTATGATTTTAGAACACTTTAAAAATGTTCTTGAATACCAAAGTTCCAAGAAAATGAAATAATTACAAAGTATATCAATCTCTAATCTTCATTTTTTTTGTTTGTTTGTTTTTTTTTTGTTGATAAAATACCACAAATTCCAATTCCATTACAAAATTTTTATTCTGTGCCAAAAGTTGGTAATTATTCTTTTAGTAATTTTATTTATTCTATAATTATAATACTTGAATTTAGAGAACGAAACACAACTTTGATGTTATTAATTTCTTATTTTTATATCCCTTCAAGAAAACTGAAGATTCCTCATACTCTTTTTATAATTGTTTAATGAAAGATAAGTTTTTATTGCAAGGTTGTATTTTGTTTTATATTTTGTAAATGTTAAAATGGGATTTCTGAATATTGAAGGGTTTATTGCTAAATGACTGCAAAGCCTTTAAATATATGCAAATGAAAATCGATAATAAATTCAAGCTTTTACTGGCATTAGTATTAATTATCTTACACACTTTCATGCATACATTAATAGATACATATATATTCATGTATACATACATGTATGTATTAGAATAAGCCTATAGAAGGAATAATAATTATCATCCTTATATATATATGAGTATATATAAAAAGATATGAAAACACCAAAAAATGCTGTTAAAGTGAAAACATTTTATAACTTAGCTGATATTGAACAATATTTCGATTTTATGAAAATCATCATCAGAGCTTGTTTATACTCTGTTTGTTAAGAGCGTAGACAAAAGTCATATGAGTTCAAAACAAAAACCTTGATGTTGCAAAAAAGAAAAAAGTCATACAAGTTATATATATATATATATATATATCAGTTATAAGTTATATATATATATATATATATATATATATATATATATAGTTAAAAATACATGTTTAGTATATATGTACACACATATACACATACAATGGGAAAGATATGAACCCCCCCCCCAACAATAGATTAAAGAATACCACTACTGTTCTTCTACAAGGATGGCTATGACATTAAATAATCCACAAAGGTTGCTATGCCAATAAAAAAAGAAACAAAACTAACTTATAAATACACACATACATGCTCACATGTGTATATATATATATATATATATACTACCTCTATAAAGAATTTTAGCATTATTTCACAAGGATCTTACTACAATGTGCCATTTTTACAGTGCTGTAATAAGCTACATACAAAAAATCAGATCTTATTATAATGGAGGTTGTGTCTTGTCTGTCTGTAACCGAAACTATATTACTACTCAAGTCACAATTCCTTGTTATTAAATCACATTCTCATGATTTTATTTTATTTAAACCTCAATTATCAATAAAATTGTTTTACATAATTTATAATGTTGACCACATACCACACGTCTATGGGTTAGGCACAAACCCCTATTAATGTGGGACCACCCACAAGCCGAGACTCATGGGTGGCGGGTGCAAAAAATGCGTTGATCCCATCGGCATTCCCCCTCAATGAGGGCGCCTCATACACTGGGTAATAAACCCAGCCCTGCCCCTTTAAATTGAGGGGGCAGGTGTTGCCTGGGGGGATGACCCCCCTGGGATCAGCGATATTAGCTTGTAAGGTCCAGGGCTGAAGCCACTGGATCCCCGGCTCCAAAGAGCCAGATCTACATACTAATAACATTAAATTGTATTTATATATTCAACAAAATAGTGGTTTTCAGTGTGAATGGGAAGGCTAATTTGCATATTGATATCAAAAATTTGATTTTGATAAATATATGCTTAGTATTATTGATTTCTAATTGTTTGGTTTTATCTTAATGAATATGAACAAAAAAATATCGGGGATAAATCTTTTAAAAAAAAAACATTAACAGTAAGAAATGTTCTTTATTTTCTATTTTAACTAAATAGTTAAATTATGAAAATTTAGCAATGAAAGATGGGAGTGATGGAAGAGTAAGTTTCAGTTGTTATATTTTTTATCATAATGTGTTTCAAATATTTTTATCTGCATTCTTATTTAGTTTCATTAGCTTTTCTAATTTAATATAATGTTTTATTATATTAAAACTTAAATACTTGTACCCTACAGAGGGAACATATATTTGCTAGTAGTTATAATATAAATGAAGCATCCATTTATATTCAGAGAAATTTGTTCACCTAATACATAGGAAATCCTTTTATGAAACTCTTGCTGCTAGCAGATGTAACAAAGGGAATCTTTATAAACAAAACCTTCATCACTTGCTATTCAAGAATCAAGCAGGGACAATTTAATCAGTTTTAGTCAAGAACTAAATCTTTGCATCCCTGATAAATGCAAATGGGCCGCACGATGTCTTCTTGTATCCTGTTCTTTGCTAACTCAATTGCACTCAGCCATTGCACACAGCCTTCCACCATCCAATAGACGAGTCCAGAGGAAATTAAGATTCTTATTGAGAACCCAAGTCCACCTCACTTTCTTAATACATCATAAAGCCTTCATCAAGTCCAAGTTAAATTGTTACCTTTATATACATTGCTGAACCAATGAAATTGTTTGTGTGATTCATTCACGACAGGACAGGATGATTAAACTGGCCAATATTCCATTGAATCCACTTCAATATCATCTTAAAGTCTTATAACTATGGAGGACTATCATGTTCAATCTCACAAGGTTTAGCTTAGTGATATTTGTATCATTAATTGGAATTTCAAGTTTAGTTCAGAAATGAAAACTAAAGAAAATATACAGAGTAAGAAGTAGTTAAATGTGGAACAACCAATAAAATAAGAAAATTTGGACCATACGACCTTTAGGCACCCATTTTGCGATCTCGTTTCATAAGGACATTTTTTTCAAATTACACCATCAAAATCCGGTGGTTTGTTAACAGATGATTTTTAAAGTTCTTTTTTTTATTATTATAAATTATAAAACTAACCCTAACCCTAACTGCTAACCCACAACTGGATTTTGAAGTGTAAATAAAAAAATATCCTTATGAAACGAGATCGCAAAAGGGGTGCCTAAAGGTCATATGGTCTGAAAATTTGAGCAAATATAAATAGTTACGGTATTAAGCTTAGTTAGTTTAGACAAAGCGTCAATAATAATTAGCTGTTCGTTAACCCTTACACCATGGTGGGATGCCCTTCACAAGTTTGTAATTATGTTGTACCTTGTGAGAATCAAACTCATTTTCAAAAGTAGTTTACTAACAGTGGCATTACTAGTTTTTGGAAAGATGTATCAAACATTTCATTACATTTTTATTAAGTAACAACTTGATACAAGGGTGAGTCAAACAATTTTGAAACATTTCTTTAAGACTTCAAATAATTACAAGGGTAATTCAAAAAGTAATACTAATTTGTTTAGGACAGGTATAATTACCAAACACAGAAATATGTATCATACATCAAAAGGAAGCTACTCCTCTGTGGATCACATCCCTACTTTCTTTCTCTCAATAGCAATGTTTCACCTTTGATTGAGAGCATGTATCCCTGCCTAATAAAATTCTGTTGACTGTTCTTTGAGCCACTTCTTCACTACAGATTTCACTTCACAACAATATCATCTCTTCGGCCCCATGAAAGAGGGTTTGAGAGGCAAACATTATTCCAGTGACGAAGTGAAATCTGTAGTCCTGTGTTGGTAATTATACCAGTCGCATGCAAGCTAATTGTTGGTATCTCATTTGCATACGTAAGGGTTACTTCTCTTTACAACAGTAATTATACCTGTTTTAAACAAAATGGCATTACTTTTTGACTCACCCTTGTACAAATAATTAAGGTATTTATTAAGCTTAGCTTAGTTAAGACAAAGCATGAATAATTATTAGTTGCTCATTAACCCTTACACCATGGTAGGACGCCCTTCACAAGTTTGTAATTAGGTTGTACATTTTGAGAATCATCTTCAAATAGTTTACTAACGGCAGCATCACTAGTTTTCTGAAAGATCATATCAAACATTTATTTAGTTTATTTACTACATTAGTTTACCGGCTGCGTGTGCGTGTGTGTGTGTGTATAAATGAATTCAATATGTTGAGTTTTTGATGAACATGTTTATTCTGGTTTGAAATGTTTTTAATAAATTGGCAGCTTGAGGAGTTTTTAACCCAACAAGGAACAGCCTTTTTTTTTTCTTTTTTTTTAACGATTAAGTCACACTGAATTCACCAGTTAAGTGGCAATTAGCCTGTTCAATAATTAATTGGGTAACCTCTTAAGCAACCTGAGTCCTTTTTTAATCAAAATGATCACCTACCGGATGGTGTAAAAATACATTTTTGAAAGATATTGCAGGGAGGGGGAAATTGAATAAATAAAATAAAACGTATAATGTTTATTACTTACTTTAAAAGCATCATATTCCTTCCACTCCACTGAGATATTTGTTTTGTTTTACAACAGTAAGGACCTCTAAAATTTTTCTAAAAATTTCTGATTTAATAATTCAAACTCTTATCTTTCATAGAAAAAAATTAAAAACCATACAAGTAAAATATATTTTGTTCAGATTTCATAAAATGAAATAGGGGTGGGGGTCAACCTAGTAAAAAGAATATTTCCCAAAATATATTTAGGTTAGAAAATATGTATAAGGCAGCTTATGAACACCAGACATGGTTAGAAACCTTAAGATGGTAAGGCTTCCTGTCTATGGAGGATATCCTCACATAGACGAACTTAACATGGTCATATTAAAAGAACAGACTTTGGAAGACTACTCAGACAACTGATATATTCCCAATTGTCTAATGAAAAGAGAAACCAAAATAGATTCAAGCTGAGATTCAAGAATACTGTTAAATGAATCATGATATTGACCCTTAGAAATGACAACAATTTGCTAGGGAGAGGTTCACTTGAAGGAGTAAATTATAACTATGGAGACTGATTATACATGCAAGAATTCAAGGGTGTCCCATTGTGGTGTGATGGTTAGCAAGCTAGTCCTGTTACATAATTCATGGGTAGCCTATGAATTATGCCTGTAATTGTATAAGATTTGAATAACAGTATGGTAAATGGAAAGTTACCATTAACTGTTATAGAAGTGATTGACAGACAGTTCACTTTTTCGCTGACCTGGGTACAACCTTCTTATTGGCTAATGGAAAAGCAGGAGAAGGAACTAATAGAGAGTTAAGTTAGTTAGATTTTGACTGTTAGTAGAAAGGAGCAGATGCAAGGGTTGTTTGCTCCCAAGATGCCAGCTCCCACCACACAGTTATAAATCCCTTTTGAGCTTATAAAGTTGTCTTGTAAAACAATTAAGTTTTGCTTATTTATTACAAACAACAAAATGAGCATAGGCAACAGCCCAGCAGAAGGAAGGAATCAGCCCAGAAGAAGATGGCCACTGACAAAACAGAACCAGTAAAACCCATCTCCTCTCCTCTCTCATCTCGCCATTAAATACCAGAGTCAAATGAGTATATAACAGTCCCACAGATCTATTACTACTGAATAGCGACTTCAATCCTCTTTGGATACCCCATACTTGAGACCTTGTGTCACATCCTACCCATGGCAAGTAAGTAAGTAAAAAAGTCAAGTCATCTCGGTGGCTTTGTCAGTATCAGCCAGACAGCAAGGGAGTCTATCCCCTTTTCACAAGTGCTAGACCAAGGAGATTCTTTTGGTGGCTAGGTGGAGTACTACACCTACCACAGTTCCTTACTTTATCACACAGATCCCTGTGCTACTCATACGATGAGTTGGCGAGGGCCAAGATTGAACCAGGAACCTTGTGGTTTCTGTTTGAACACTCTACTGACTGAGCTAAACTGGCCTGGACCCATGGCAAACAGGTTGGGTCAATACCTACATGTAAGAATCCACTTACTGCAAAGTATGATGATATTATGACATTCATCCATTCTAGAAGACATTTTCGTGAACCACTTATCCAATTCTTGTGGATTTCTATAATTCCAAGTGATATTGTCATTCTTTCCATATATGAAAACTATTGTCTTTGCTCTTCTGTGTCTACCTGGTTTCCTCAGGGAAATTAATATCTAAGATAATTTGAAAGAAAATTAAAGCCAGGTCCATTCTAAGATCAATTCTACACCTTCAAGACTGAATAATTTTCAATACCAATAAAAATTACAAATGGTAATAAAAGATGATGGCAAATGTCATATACCGATCTCTCATTTAGAAAGACCAATGTCTTCAGGTATCCAGTCTTCTGTTAGCCTCACAGGTCAGGTTTCTGTTAAACCAGAAGCAAAACTTTATTTCATAGGAGATGTTATATAATTAGAAATTAAGAAAGTGATATTTCCAAACTTATGGAGACAACATTTATTGATTTTCAAACGAGACATTTCTTCTTATATAAATCTGTGATAAAAAATGTGTTTTTTTAACAGTAATTAAACTGCAGAAAAGGGCAGGTTTAGCTCAGTTGCTAGAGCATTCAGCTAGAAACCACAAGGTTCCTAGTTCTCACCAGCTCAGTGGTTTAGCTTAGCCGGTAGAGAGTTCGACTGTTTTGAACTGGTCCCCACCAACTCAGCATATGAGTAGCACAGGGATCTGTGCGGTAAAGTAAGGAGCTGATGGTAGGTTTTGCACTCCACCTCAGATGCAAAAACAATCTCCTCGGTTTAGTGCTAGTGAAAAGGGGATAGACTCCTTCATGATTGGCTGATATCGACTTTAGACCACCGCGACAACTTAAACTGCAGAAAAACAAATCATAGTAATGATAATGTCCCTTTTTGCTAAACAGGATACATCATCATCATCATCATCATGAAGTCATGCTGATATTCTAATGGATTCTGTGTCTCTTTTGCTATCTATTGGCAATCACTCTCAGTAGGTCCTCTTGACTGTATCCAGTCCACACATTTCATCATACACTCTGAAAATAAATTCATATTATATACACACCACTGCAAATTACCTAATCTGAAGAAAAAATAGAAATCAATTACATCCTATTACTCCAGTGGGTTTAAAACTGACCTTAAGCTGAAAGAAAATAAATTAAAGTGGTTGTTTCAATTAATTTGCAAAGGGCGTATATTTAATGCATTTTTATATAGTTTTCTCTTTTTGGTTTCATCATAAACCTGTTGATTATGTTGGGTCAATAAAATGTTTATTCCTGTGAGTGAGGGGGGGGGGGGTAAATGAGGGAGAGTCTTTCTGTGATTGGATTTACCAATCATGTGATGAACCCAGAAGTTTTGGGGAAAAATACCAAAACCCTTGGATAGATTCCGAACCAGCTCCCATGTACATGTCGGCCTGAAATTCTCTCCAAGAAATCACTAAGATACCAGATATCTTCTCTCTCATCACTTAACTCTATACACAGGAAGAACTTTATATTATTAGTCATTGTTTTATGTGTTCTTTAATAAATTGTTAGAATTAAACTAAGTTTTAATTCATTTACTTGTTGCTGTTAGTCTTATGATTAAATGCTATACTAATACTAATAATCATATAGCATCTCTCATGACATGCAATTACTCCACTTTGGCCCATCTTGTGCTAGACGGGCGGTTGGAGAGGCCCCCTCGATCAATCGGTTGGTCACGACAAGCCCTAGCACCTATATGATTTTCCCAACCCTATTGCCCTTATGGTAAGCCCCAACCCCTTTTTATCATATGGGTGCTAGAAGGCGGTGGCTGCAGGTCTACATGTCCTGGGAATGACATTAAACTCTATCTGATGGTGAGGTTCCAGTTTTGGAGATTTGGGGAATGTGGAGCACCCCTTCATCACCATTGCTCCCTGGTCCACTCTGAGTGGTAGTACCTGTTAGGGTCCCATCTATGGGTTAAATAGAAAAATGTATTTATAAAAAAATTGTATTATCCATTAAGAATGAATTTATTTCAAAACTTTATTGGCATTAAATGACCCACTGAGGTTGATATGCCACAAAACAAACCAAACCATATAGCATCTATAAAGTTGGGTTTTTTAAACTTTTACTTGTATCTGAGGAAAAAATAGAAATCAATTACATTCTGTTACTCCAGTGGGTTAAAACTGACTATATGCTGAAAGAAAGAAATCAACGTGGTTGTTTCAATTAATTTGCACAAAGGTGTATATTTATTTCGCTTTTCTTTACTTTTCTCTTTTTGGTGTCCTTGTAAACCTGTTGATTACATAACATCTATAAAGTTGGGTTTTTTTTAACTTTTACTTGAATTGCATAAATAATTATATAACATTAACATGCTTTCATCTTGCTGGAATGAAATCTCTAACTTATTTCTTTAAATAAAAAAATTATGTTATCTAACTTTTCCGTCAAAGTAATATGTTATTGATTTAAACTGCCATCACTTCTGATTGTAAAAAAAAAAAAAATTGCAAAAAGAAGAGACCATAGTTTGTTTTCGTTTTTTTTTTACTGTGTGCATGTGCACTATTTTCGTCATGGTTCAATGATTTCTAATACTTCCTGACATCAAAAACATTTCCTCTTTGCACAACTTCTTTTATAAAATGTGCAGCAATGCAAAGAAAAACGGAAGTAATTCTCATTTAGCAAAAATTGTTCAGTGAAGGGAAAAGTTTAAAATTATATATTAGCAAAGAACAAACTCTTTTGTCACCAAATATCTCAGATTTGAAAAAAAAAAAAAAAACAAAAAACAAAACAGAATTATTTCAATAATAATGGTTTTATTTTGTATTTGATTTGATTAAATTGTTTTAGTTGCTTCTTTTTAATGGAAAGCAATGCTCACTGACTTGAAATAAGCAGCATATTTGTTTTTTCTATCTTCTCACAAGAAAGAGTTCTGAAAGGGAAAGTAGGAAAGAAAAAATGAAGTTGTCATCTTAAAGTAGATTACAAATGATTGATACTTTTCAGAAAAACAATTAATGGGAAATTAAGGTTTAGTTAAAACAACAAAAAAAGAAAATATTATAAGCTTCAGTTTTTACCAGGTAAATTACAGACATTTCTTGAAAATACAAGAAAACCTTCAATAAGTAGATTCTAAAGGCAGAAAAATATAATGTACATAAGGTGTTTATTCATATACATCTACATATTTAGGAGAGGCACATTTATTGTAACGGTTATTGTTATAGCAAATGGAATTGGTGACCCAACATCCAATTCCAGATGCCTTGGAACTGACATTATCGCGATTATCTTACCCTCTTTGGATGGTGTAGATATTGGCAAAGGGGTATCTTCCCTTGCCTTCAGGGTTTGCCACTAGTGGGCATTCCAAAAATTAATTCTGGATTGTCCAGTTGGATACATGGTGCAACAATATAAGAGTTTAGTTAATACAGTTCTGAGTGACAATCATCTGTAGGTTGCAGGTTCAATCCTTGACAATTGGCAATAATAACATAGAATACTTAACATAGTTTAATACTTATACCTGGTCATGGTTGCCAGAAGAGAACAGTCTACCCTCATGGATTGAATAAAGGTTTCAATTCAAAGTTCCGTTTCAACAAGAAAAGTTCCCAAATTTGACAACAAGAAAAAGGCAGGAAGGCACATCAGTTAAAATGTTGTGTATATAACAAAAAAGTGGGGGCAATAGTGCAAAAAATCCAAATCATATAAATTATCAAGCCACAACTCAGAAATTCAAATACTTTGAAAAAAAAAAAATTTCGGAGAAGGGAAAGAAAAAAATCTGTCAGCACATTATCAAAAATTTTGGGATTGTCACATTGTCTAATTAATCAAAATTTCTCCTAAATTTAAATGTACAGTTTATACAAAAGATTTAAGGCTGCCAATAATTATAATCAGAACTTCATATAAACACATCTATCTCTTCTTAGTCTATTTATAGAGTGTACATGGCTTAGAATAGAGCATAAATTTTAAATGTTTTCAGATATTTTGGCAGCTGTCATGTTGAAATGGCATTCAAATGACTTTAAGTAGAACACTAAAAGATGATTAAGAACTGTCAAGACCAAAATATATTGACACTTTACACAAATTATCTAACTATCCGCATAGTTATTAATGAGACTGTTTGGATGGAAAGACTTTATGAAATTTCATGACAATTATTTGAGCCCACTTTGGTGGATTATGTAGTTATATATCTGCCACCTGTGCCAGTGGTTGGTGTTTGGGGGTCAGGACCCCAACTGCTGATTTGCAATAAGGGCAAACCCTATCTCAAATTTTCCTCCAATTTGAATTTCTGCAAATTATAGCATGATAAATATCAATAAGGATAAGGGCAAGGTTATCAGATGTCTTTTCACTCACAAGATCAAATTTGTATGTTCCTGAACGAAATTGATTAAGTACAGTATTAGAAATAATTAATTAACTTAGAATTCATCATTAGACTCATTTACTAGAAAAATGAATTTGTCTTAGGCTATGTGATTTATAAATAACCTATATGATATCTGTTTATTATTGTATAAAAATGATGGGTTTTACCATTTCTCTGAATTTTGAAAAAAAAAACGCAATATGAGTCAAGGTAAAAAATCATCCATAAGTAAATAGGTAGATATTCTAGGTAAAACAAGACGTTAGGTTTATAAGTTTCCAAAATTCACACTGAATTCTTCAATTGGACTCATAGCATAGTGAATAAAGGTGTTGGTTTAAGACAGTTCTAAGTGATAGTTATCTCTAGGATTCAATTCTGGTCAAGGGCAACTGTAACATAAATTGATAATTAACACAGCTTAACTGTAACATAAATTAATAATTAACACAGCTTAATACCTGTGTCGCTGCTGGTAGCAGCAGTATTTTGGTTTGTCTTATACCCTTCTTTTCCCCCATTCCAGTGAGTACCCAGTGACCTTGTCACCTCTTGTAAGAATTCCCTTAGAAAATATATTTTGTTGGTTTAAAAACACCCAAAAGTAGGTGTAAATGCATTTTTTGAGATAGGTGGAAGACTCGTTTGCCTTGTGTAGCTATTTGAAATAGAAAACAGAGACAGTGAAAACAAAAGGGTTTAGTTGAAAAAAGGAAAGTTTGAAGGGCTCGGATTCGATGTAGTGATTTTGATAGTAGGCAGGTAAGGCAATCCCTGCTAAATTCTTTCTTTCCATTTTGGGCGGTTATACAGTCGCAAAATTTTGGGGTTCCAGTTAAAAGTACTGGAGCATTTTGGGCGGTAAAATTTGTCACCGAATTTGTCTCTTGAATCCAACCCAATAATTGCTAACAAGGTAAACTGTTTTCCATTCTTCTTAAAACTGTATTTGCTCTGTAAGTCTAACATGTGTATTGAAGGAAGTAGGTCAGTCAGTCAGTCTACTATTGGTTTGAACAATGTGACTGGCCAAGCACAACGGAACCAGTGTCAAGACAACTGGTACTTATGGGAAGTATTGGAAATTGGATTACGACTGCTTGCTGTCTTGTCTTGCCAATTCAACGGTAATTGGAATTAGTATGATTATTCTACATCTCCCTTCCTCCCCCCCTCTCCCATTGTGCGAGCATATTGGCCTTTGAGGAGAAATTAGTTCCATTCAGCCAGGCTGATTACAGAGGAGCAATTTGACAATGCCCGGGGTATTTTCGTCAGCCTTGGTTTAGGCGGTGGAGTGACATTGGGTGAGGTCAGGTCCCTAGTGTTGAAGTGTGGAGTGTTAGAGTTGGAGCCAATGGGATCAAGCATAGCACTAGGCATTGGTGTGGGTTTGGGTTTTGTGATCAGAGTGTGGTCCTACCTGATCCATCCACTCGGAGCCGGTATTGCTGATGTGGGAGAACTTCAATGACGGTGCCTGTAGTGGTCCACCAGCGGTTTGATGGGTTCTGGATGGCTACTTTGTCACCATTCTGTAGCAGGTCAAGACTGTGTGTGTGCCTATTGTATCTTTCTGACAGCAGGACATTCCGTTGACGAAAGCTCTCCTCTCGACATTGTGCTGCGGCTATCCATTCTGAACAATACAATAGGCACACACATTATTTTTTTGTTGAATTATAAATTGTTCTAAATGGTAAATTATTTCCTTACCCTTGTTGAACACAATGTTTTGTGCCTTTAAAGGCTAATAAGTAAAATAACCCAAACCCCTTTTGTATGTTTCCTTTATATTTTGTAACTTATAGATATCCTTGAATGTTTTATGTTTGAATTTTGGTAAATTTATGAGGCATAAACCTTTCCTGTTAATTTTATAATAACCCTTTTTATGTGAATTTGTTTTGTTTTATTGTATTGTAAATTTAGCATCTTTTTGTATATTGTGTGACTTATACCAAGTTTCTTCTTAATTGCAGTTCACAGCTGCATTTGTATGGAAATAAAGACTTATTGAAATACTTTGTAGTCTGTATGTCTTCATGCACAAATTATGCAAACTAATGAAAGCATTACAAGCTAGAAAAGCCATCTGCGAGCATAATTCATATTGGGCGGTTTCAACAACCTGTACCACAGCTATGGTTAGCGAAATGAGTTAATGGAATAAAAGGTTAGGTTCAAAGTTCCATGATGATTCCCAATTATGACAAGAAGGCTGTTACATTTTTTACATTTCTAAAGTGTTCTCAGTTACTGGTATAAAGTCCTTTGATAATGAATCCTCTTGGTTACTAAAGTGTTCTCAGTTACTGGTAATCATATAAGTCCTTCGAGAGTATTGGTACAGATCCGGCAATCCTACGTGTGTCCGTCCTCAAAGAGTGCAGTTTTAATTATGACCAATGTGGGGGGTTTAAGTATTCTATCAGTCCAGTAGTATTGCTAGTGATTGGTTACAAGAGTCAATCATGTGACCTTGGCTAGTCTATAAATAGAGGTGGGTATTTAGAGCACATCCTATATCCAAATAATCCCAACAAAGGCTCCCAAGTCCAGGGAGAAATACATGCAGAAGTCCAGAGGGCTCATCAGCCAAAACGTTGTACAGATAACAATAAATATGAGGACAATAGTCCAAATAATCCAAATAATACTAATAATTTGGCAATGAATTTGTAAGCATGCATTTTAACAGCAATATAAGCAACTTCAACAGGCTGCAAAATCTCAATAATTTTACATGATAAAGAAAATTAATCGAGTTTTTGTATTATAAACAAATTAATCCAAAGTTTATGTAGCGAGAATAATACTGCTGTAGTCATACAGCAGCATAAGAAAACCCAATTATGTCTTACCTGAACTAGCATCCTTTGGAATGTGAAAAACCTGATTTAGGAATAATGCAGATACATGACTTGATTCAGGTGCCTGGATAAAAAATTAAGTCAATAGATAGACAGGACAAAAGCAAGACAGGGCAGGTTTCAGTAGGTACCAGTGTTATGCTTTTAAGAAGATATATATTTTGTGAGAGAAAGCAGAGTCAAAGAAAGAAGGGACATTTTCGCTGGTTTGGTTAACAATATTCTGCTCTGCCCAGGTGAACTGCCCCCAATAAACTACAATTACTAATTCAGTTTGGAAACCTATTTATTGTTGTATATGATTTAACAATTGTCAACTTGAGAGTTTATACTATCTGAACCAAGAATGATACCAGACTACTTTGTTCAGTACCAAAATTGTCAAATTAGGAAACAATACTAAACTTATTAAGACTACTTAGATATACATTCCACAACCTGTATTTTGTTGATTTTACTTTGTCTGTTGAGTTTGAAAATAATAATAATAGAAATAGAATTTTTTTAAATACTTTTTTGACACACCTTGTATTCTGAAAAAACTTGATGAATGGAACGTTATTTTTTTTCACAATACAAGGTGTGTCAAAAAGTACAAAAAATCTCAATACTTTTTTGACACACCTTGTATTCTAGAAACATCAGGTATTCCTATCTAATACAAATTATTGATTGATTGGTTAATTTTAATGGCATGTCAACCTATCTGGGTTTGTTTTATGCCAAGAGGTTAGGGAATTGCATGCATTATCTGTTTATATTTAATTTTTTTGTGTAGTTTCTTAAGTTTCTTTTCATACAGTTATATATGAGGTATTCCTATCTAATACAAATAATTTGAAAACAAATTTATTTGACCCATAGATGGGACCCTAAAAATACTACCACTCCAGGTTTAGAATGGACATGGAAGTAATAGCAATGAAGAAGGGGTACTCAACACTCCCTAAATTTCCAGAAGTGGAGCCTCACCACCAGATGTAGTTTTGTGTCATGCTTTGTACACTCCTTTGCATGAAATACTGTCAGCATATTCTATACCTCACTAACATGACAATAACATATTCTTAGTAAATAATTATTATAATTGTGTAGCATTAAATTTTGATAGATTGAACAGAGAAATTCTTAATGACTTATCAACCTCCATGGGTTATTTGATGCCAAGCTTATCCGTTAAGAAGTACAGTTGTAAGGAAAGTTAGCAAAGTTGCCTATTGTCGGTATCAGCAGGACAGTGAGGGAGCTTATTCCCTTTTTACTAATGCTAGACCAAAAAGATTGTTCTTGAATCTATGGTGGAGTACAACACCTACCATCAGCTCCCCACTTTACTGCACAGACCCAAGCTGTATAACTCCTGCATAGTTGGCAAGGACCGGTATCAAACCCAGATAGTGGTACTATTTGACCCATAGCTAGGGGGATGAGGGGGTTCATACCTTTCCCAAGGGTATTATTCTGAAAGTGAACATGACTGGAGTTCAAACTCGCTTGCTATGATTTCATAGTCTAACATGTCAGCCACTACACAACAGGAACTCCTCATTCATTTATCAAATAAAAGCTATGTAATGCAAGAAATTTAGAGGCCCCCTCTAATCAATCAGCTGGTCATGTCAAGTTCTAGCATCTATATGATTGTCCAACCCTATTGCCATTATGGCAAACCCCCAACACTTTTTATCATATATGTGCTTGTGGCTGAGGGTTTTAGTGTCCTGGATAAGATGTTTAAACTGCATCTAATGGTGAAGTTCCAATTTTGGAGCTCTGGGAATGTGGAGAACCCCTTCATTGCCATCACTCCCAGATCCATCCTGACCCGGAGTAGTAGTGCCTGTTAGGGTTCCATCTATGGGTTAAATAGAAAAAATGAGACCAAAAAATGTGTTTAAAAAAAAAAATTCAATACCTATCAAGAATGAATTAGACAAAATGTATTCAGCATAAAATGACCCCATGAGAGTTGACATGCCATAAAATCCAACCAACAACCAACCAACCATATTTAGAAGTTTCCATATCAGAGTTAAGATTGTGAGTGATAAATAAGATCTTCAATCATATTATTTGGATAATTGGGACTATTGTCCTTATCTTTTTTGTTATCTGTGCTACGTTTCAGCTGATGTGCCCTCTGGCCTTCTTCAGGTATTTCTTGTCAGACTTGGGAGCCTTCTCGAACTCAGAAACCTTCTTTTCAAACTCGGGAAACTTCTTTTCATAATCGGGAGCCATCACAGAACCCAACCCTTTTATTTGATCCATGGGGTATCCTGTTCTCATTCTGCTAAACCATAGCTCGGGTACAGGTGTTAAGCTGTGTTAATTATCATTCTATGTTACTGTTGCCCTTGACCAGGATTGAACCTGCAGCCTAGACATAACTGTCACTTAGAACTGTCTTAACTCGACACTTTATCCACTATACTATGTGTCCAATTGTCTATGTCTTCAATCATATAAAACAAGTTTTATGACAAACGTCTTTATCTGATGAGCCACTACTGGTAATAAAATTATTTTTATTCTAAATTTATTTGTTACACACCTGACACTCTATTGATTGCCTATGATTTCATCATTGAGATTCAATGAAAAATTCATTTAATTGAACAGACAGACACAGATCTTTTTAACTTTTCCAATTGAAATGTCAGATCCATTTTAGATAATTGTCTTTTTCAATTTGACAAATGCATAAATCATCACTTATTACAGTTTACAAGTATTAATATTTTGATGGGTCATTTAATCTTTTAAAAGATAATCATATTAAAGAGACTCATAAATGCTTCCTTTTTAATATCATAGTTTTATATGATACATTCTTTTTTCTGTTCAAACTTCAATCTTCAAAATCAAGTCAAGAAATTATTGTACAATATACAGACAGAAAATGAAATTACAACACTCTGGTGAATGATACCAAATTTTACCTATATACAATATGTGCATGGGCCTAGTGATGCTAATAGCTTTTTGATTTAGTGCACGCATATTGCTTTGAATGAGTACCTGGAAAATTTATGGGTCCCAACTAAAGCTGTCTAACTTCTACCTTGTAACCTATCCTGTGTAATTTGTTTCTAAGAAACTATTGAAATGTACTTACAGTTCACTTGAACTGGTGGGGGAAGAAAAACACTAGGATGCATGGATATGATTTGAATGAGTACCAGGGAAATTTGATGGGTCCCAATTAAAGCTGTCTAACTCCTACTTTGTAACCTATCCTGTGTAATTTGTTTCTAAGAAACTATTGAATTTTAAAAAAAATTAAAATAGATCACTAAGTAGGCCTCAGCCTATTCTAGTAATGACCATCCCAAGTGGAGATTCAAGAGGTTTGAATTCAGAGTTTTCCTTCTCCTACACTGATTGCCTAATCAAAGTTAAAGAGCCCAGTCGGCCCTGCTATTTACCCATAGCTGGAGGGAGAATAGTTGGATTCATACCTTTCCCAAGAGTATTAGTGCTATGTGAACTGTAGCTTTGTCCAGGATTTGAACTCAGGTCAACGAGTCTATTTCCTACGGCTCTAACCAGTACACCACTGTGCTCTTCTTTGAAATGTATTTACAGCTAGCTTGAAATGGTGAGGAAAGAAAAAAAACACTGGGACGCATGGATATGATTTTATTGCGTCCTTTTAGATTTTTGTGCGTCAGGGGCACAGGACACATACCAATCAGTATCTCTGGGGATCTTAGTACTGTTGACACTTCTTATTTTGGAAAGCCTCTAAAACCTGTTCACATACCTAGGTAGTAATATCTCATTCACAGAAAGTGATGATAATGCATGCATAGGTAAGGCATGGTCTGCTATCAATCAAATGGAAATCTGATAAGTAAAAGCAACAATTCTTCCAAGTCACTGTTGTATCAGTGCTACTGTATGGCTGTACCATTTGGACCCTAATAAGGCACCAAGAGAATAAGTTAGATGGGAGTTGCACAAGAATTCTGCATGCAGTCTTAAACAACTTAAACTTAAGTCACTCATAAGTGATGTTCTCCTGTGGAAACCAGCACATTTACATGCAAGTGTGGGCCACACATCAAGGACGTACATTGATCAACTCAGTGCAGACATAGATATGAATATAACAAACTGCATGATTAATATATATATATATATATATATATATATATTTTCATAATTCAAAACAATCTTTATACAAATCCATACACACACACATATATATATATATCAACGTGGCTGTTTAGCTCAGTCGGTAGAGTGTCCAACTAGGAACCACTAGGTTCCTGGTTTGATACCAGTCCTCACCAACTCAGTTTATGTGTAGCACAGGAATCTGTGTGGTAAAGTGAGGTGCTGATGGTAGGTGTGGCCGTCTACCTTAGATACCAAAACAATCTCCTTGGTCTATCGCTAATGAAAAGGGGATAGACTCCCTCACAGTCTGGCTGATACCAAATTCAGGCCATCCAGACGGCTTTACTTTACTTTTACTTATGCATAAAACTGTATGTCTTCTCTACATTTTTCATAATCCAAAACAATCTTTAAACAAATCCACACACACACACACACACACACACATATATATATATATATATAAAGGTATGCATAAAATTCTGGACATGGGTTCAAAGGGGGAGGAGAATGTCAGCTAGCATGTGGGCACATGAAAATTAAATAAAATAAAGTGGAATTAACTAAAAGAAAAGGTAAGAATTAATAAAATAAATTAACAAAAACAAAATAAATATCATATTTCTTTAACAGAAATGTAACGTGTTTTACAACTTGCCAACTTGAGGACATCTGCGTTCAGGATGTGACACAAGGTCAATTTCTTAAGCGGAGTTTAACAGGTTTGAATTAAGAGTTTTCCTTCTATACTGGTTACCTAGCCAATGTTAAAGAGCCCAGTCTGCCCTACTATTTATCCATAGATGGAGGGAGAGTAATTAGATGCATACCTTTCCCAAGGGTATTAGCACTATGTGAAATGTAAACAGCCTTGTCCAAGATTTGAACTCGTGTCGACGAGTCCATTTCCTACGGCTCTATCCATTACACCACGCGCCTGGCTTGGTAGATAACATTTTGTTGGGGGTAATTTCTATTCAAAGAGCCCTAGTGCATGTTCCGTGCCGATGATTGAAAATGTTTTTGTATAATTTATGATACTTTTTTTTCTTACAACTTTTAGAGTGTTCCTGCTGAATATCTTATGGAACTTTGTTTGATCGTTCCATTTACTACTACCAAAAAAAAAAAAAAACAAAAAAGATACAACTCCATCGTCTCCATCGGAATCTTGATGCCAACAAGATCAACAATGCATAAAATTGAATGTCTTCTCTGCATTTTGTTTCCTTTGTTCTTTGACCAAAACACATTTTTGCCTTTAAACTGGTCACATAGATCGGGATATCTTGTTTAGTGTCAAGGTAAATGCCCGATATTGTATCTGGTTTCACAATTCTTGGAATGGTGTTTGTCAAGATGTTTTGTCAAAGTTTTGCATCATAATCAATGATAAACGAGATTGAAATGTTTCATTTGATGCAAAAATTGTTCTGAACTCGACCAGATGAGAAGAATTGGGGAAAGGGAAATAAATCAATAAAGGATGATGCTTACAAAATGTCTCTCTCTACAAAAGGAAAACAAACAAAAACACAAAAAGAAGAAAATGGTGAATGTGTCAGAAATTGTTTTCTTTTTTTTTTTTTTTTTTGCTATTGACTCTTTTTTATCTGCTCTCAGCTAATTGATTATTAAATAACAATAACTGCTTTGTAAGAACATGCACAAAATAGTTGTTTCATTTTTTCTGGCTTTTCTTTTCTTTTTACCCATGAACAGTTTGCACCATATCCTGGATAATCAAAGATATACTGAACGTCAAGAGCTGTAGGGTTTTCTCTTTTTATTTTTTTATTTTTATATTCTAAGATGGCTACCTATTCAATACTATTCAGGAAAAGTATTATTTGATATCAAATAAAAGGCTAACAGTTCACTAGATACAATATGAAATTAAAAATAGATATTAATAATAATGATTTAATGTTTGTATTTACATTATCAAAACAAAACAAAAATGTCACATTTTATCTTAGAAAATAAAGAAATTTTCAAACCAGTTTGAGTTTGTGCTCATCAGATTTTTATACTTTGTCAGATATACTGAACGTCAAGAGCTGTAGGGTTTTTCTTTTTATTTTTATAATCTAAGATGGTTAACTATTCAATACTATTCAGGAAAAGTATTGCTTGATATCAAATAAAAGACTAACAGCTCATTATATACAACATGAAATTAAAAATAGATATTTATAAATATGGAGATTGGGTGTATTTCTGTCTGTAACAAAAACTATGTCACATCTTACGTCACAATATTCTCTATTTATAATAGTCCATTAATGAGTATTTAATTTATAGTCAAAATCATTAATGCATAAAGTAAAAACATGCTTATGTTATATACACTCAAAATTTGAGTAAGCAATTTTAAAAATTGTTTTTTACTCTTGCCTCTTTTTTTTTAGTAACAAGATGTTTACTAAAAGGTTTACAAATAAATAAAAACCAACAATTGTGTTTAAAATTCATGCCCAAAATATTTGAAATGATTATTTAATTCAGAATTAATAGATGCAAACAACATATTATTTGAGGGGGACAAGACTAAGTTTCCATTTCAAATTGTTTTTTTTTTTTGTTTTTTTTTACTCCTTTAATAAATTTGATGATTTTGCTTACTTATGATACAAACTCTTTGACATGGAATTTTTAACTCCCAACCCCCCTCAGGAAATATAGATTTTTTTTTATTGTTACTATAGTTAATAATAATGATCTAATGTTTGTATTTACATTACCAAAACATAACAAAAATGTCACATTGTAGTAAGATTCAAGTTTGAATTTGTGCTCACCAGATTTTTATACTTTCTCAGGAAAGTAATGTTATATGTTATATCTATTTTAAGCATTTTGGAATGTAAATTGCTTAATTTATCTATTCTAAACATTTTAAAATATTATCACTAATTTCAAAGTTAATCCTATTAATAGTGGGTTGTCTAAATTTTATATACAGAGCTTCAAGAATTTTACATTTTTTGATATTATTGTCAATATGAATATCTTATTATAATGGAGATTGTATGTTTTTCTGTCTGTAACCGAAACTATATTACTACTCAAGTCACAATTCCCTTAATTATTTACATCACATTGTCCATGATTTCATTGTTTTAAACCTTCAGTTATTAATAAAAATTGTTTTACATTATTAATACTGTTGATCATATCTACGTACTAATAACATGCAATTGTATTTATATATACAACAAAATAGCGGTTTACAGTTTGAACGAAAAGGCTAATTTGCATATTGATATTTAAAATTTTATTTTAATAAATATGTGCTTGGTATTATTGATTTCTAATTGTTTGGTTTTATCTTAAGAAATATAAACAAAAATCGTGGATAAATCTTAAAAGAAATTTATTTACAAGAAGAAAGAACTGTAATATTATCCTTTACTTCCTATTTTAACTAAATAGTTAAATTAGGAAAATTTACCAATGAAAGAGGGGAGTAATGGAAAATGATGGAATAGTTAGTTTCAAAGTTGTTCAATTTTTCATCATACCCCTGTCTGTTCAAATCTTTTTATCTGCATTCTTAGTCAGTTTCATTAGCCTTTCTAATTTAATATGATATTTTATTATATCAAAACTTAAATACTTGCACCCGGAGGGTGCATATATTTGCTAGTATATATAATGTAGACTATTTACTATATGTATCTGATGATCCACTTTTCATGTATGTTATCATAATAGAGTTTCAGTTATTATGGTATAAATTTTGTAAATATGATTTACATCAATTCAACAACCACCCTAGTCTTCTTTTGAGTGAGTAGAAACTAATAAACATCTATCATGAACACTTAGACTGATGCTCACTTGACAAAACAAGTGTGCATTTGAATATAGTAATCACTTATAAGTCACTGGGAAAAAAAAACCTTAGACAATGCTCCCTGTCTTTACGCTGACTCAAGTTACATCCTGAAATGTAACAGAGATGAATTATACATGAATGCTCTATTATAAGATTGCATGACAAAGGAAGGTGTACATTCTAAGAACAATGACATCTACAACATGGTTTAAATAAATAATCATAACATAAATAAGGGATGTCTTTTTTTTTTCTTTTAACGGGGAACAGATTGCATCATATCTCAATGAAACAAAGACATGTTCTATGTTCAAAGAGTTTTTTGTGTAGAACTTATTTTTGGAGGTTTGGGGAATGTGGAGCACCCCTTCATCAACATTGCTCTCAGGTCCACACTGACCCGGAGTGGTAGTACCTGTTAGGGTCCCATCTATGGGTTACATAGAAAAAATGTGTTTATAAAAAGAATTGAGTATCCATTTATTTCAAAGATTTACCGGCATCAAATGATTTACTTAGGTTGAAATGCCGTAAAACAAAACAAAACAAATCAATATGGATATAGAAAACAAAAATAAATTATTTTCTTGGTTGGTTGGTTGGGCTGAGAATTTGTCAGAAAACTCTCGTTGTCTGAACATGTAAAAGATCAATTCGCAGAAGAATTAGACTAAATAATCTCAACAATAATTGGACAACAGTTGTATTTTAGTAGTTTATATTAAGACACGAGGCGTCATTCTCTCTGTAACATATATATATATATATATTTCTAAGTTATAAAAATTGTCAGCGTACAAAAATTCCGTTCCAAAAATCAAGTAAAAAATTGCCGAAAAAATCGCTGGCATTAAAACTTGTGAATCCAAAATATCAGGATTGTAGGTCTGGATTTGGTCAAGTATGTCGTTTAAATTTTCAAAATGGTATGATATATTGGGCTACGGCCTCTAGGAGTAAATTTTTAGAAGTTATGACACATTGACACATTTATACACTGACATTCGCATTTATTATTAGACATTAATGTATATTCATGTTCAAAACTATGGTGATTCTTCCTGTTTTAAAGAATTTTTTTAAAAACAAATCCAAAATTCTAGTTTAGTTTATTGTTTAGTCAGATCTTATCAATCCAAAATAATTTTCCTTAGATTTACAAGTACTTCTTTCTCACCAACTTCTTTTTTTACTGGCATCTTCCAGAAGTCTAAATACTCTTGTTCTGATGATTGTATCGGTTAGATAGTGACACTCACCAAGTGCCTAAAATTGAAAAATATTTTGTACAGGTGTAAGAACTATATTAATTTGTTATAGTGTACAATTCAATTAAAAGGCAATTGATACCATTGGTTTCAATGCAGCATATTAGCCACTTCTCATCAGGACAACATGCTCATGAAAAACATAATACAATTAAATGGCAATTATTACCATTAGTTTCAAAGCAGGACAACATGAAAAAAATATATACACACACACACACATAAACAATAGACACTTATAGATATATAATTAATTCTGGTAATCATAAAAAAACTATACATAGTAAAATTCAGTATATACAGAACAGGGCTTTTAATCTGTACTATTTGGATTAGTTGGACTATTGTCTTCATCTTTATTGTTACCTACAAAATATTTCGGCTGATGTGTCCTCTGACCTTCTTCAGGTGTTTTTTGTCAACCTTCTAAGACTCGGGTACCTTCTCTTCCCGAGTTCAGCAAGATTCCTGAGTCTGACGAGAAGGTTCCTGAGTTTGACAAGAAACACCTGAAGAAGGCTGGAGGGTACATAGTCCGAAATGTTGTGTAGATAACAATAAAAATGAGGACAATAGTCTGAATAATCCAAATAGTACAAATTATCAAGCCTCATCTAAAAAATTCAGTGAAATGAAAAATATTAGTTTGTAAAATGCTAAACAATGGTTGATTGACTGATTTATTTTAACAGCATGTCAAACTATCTGGGGTTATTTTATGCCTAGAGATTTGTGAATCATATTCATTGTACTTTCATATTTATATTTTTTGTGTAATTGTTTCCTGTTTTGTTTTTTTTCTTTTCCCCCTTGGCTTTATTGAATATAGATAATTTCTAAACAGATTTATTTTATGTACTCTAATTCTAATTGAACCTGGGAGTAATGGCAATGAAAGTGTGACAGAGAACACGAGGTGAGTGGCGAACGTCAAGGCCTGCCGTATTCTCGAAGGAAGCGGGCTAGGCTTTGCCTGACATGTCGGACTGTAGAATCGAACCCGCTTCCTTCAGAATGCAAACATTGTCACCGAAGTCTAGAAGCTACAGTCCCAGATGTAAGCGCCAGGTGCCCGGATGATGGCTATGATGATTCCGGCGGTCGGGTTTGGCTCGAGAATCTCGTGCGTGGTGTGCAGACACCCGGATGTTGAAAGAAAAATTTTATAAGTAGAAGTGGGGTGACGACTGCAGTAGTTGCGATTTTTCAGCTGCTGAAGATGTTTGAGTTGGTGGTTTTGCGACGACAACGGATTTTGTGCTATAGATTTTGTGACGGCGATGACATTGTTGACCCCCCCTCTCTTCAACAAGTCGAATTTATTTTTCCACTCTATTTTCTTTTCTTTTTCATACTAGAGAAAGGGTACTCCACATTGCCGAGATATTAAGTACTGGATCCTCACCATTAGATGCAATGTAGTGTCATAGGCAGGACACCCCTTTGCCCCCAGCCCCCGACAATGGCATGTCCTGTATCTTACCTCTCTGTAGAAGATAGAGTTAGCATATTCTACACCATGGTGACAGGGCATGCTAAACATTGAATTCTATATTTCCTCACTTAAACTTATATTGAAACATACTTTCTTGAGGTAAGTAGAGAATTAGGCTTTTATCCAACATTTTTATTCAGACATACATATTCAGTTTTTAACCCGGAGGGAAAAAAACTTCATTAAGATTGAAATATTTCTTAAAAAATGTTAACCATTTTCAAAGTATGGAAGATTTCACTACCATAAAAGTTATAGGACAAAACTTGATTCACTAATACATTATATATATATATATATATATATATATATATATATATATATATATATATATATAATCTTGAATCTTGCCTGAGGGAATAAAGAAAAAAATACTTCACAATTTATTTTAGATTTTATTTTTATTTTCTCTCTACTTTTATTGCTATCTATGACATTAAATTCTTACATACACCTAAATTTGGTTCTTTTTTTAATATATTTTTTAAATTATTTTTATAGTTATTGTACTTGATTAAATGTTACCACTGTATAGGTAAGTAAAACTGTCTGGAAGAAAGAAAAAAAAAAAGAGCAAAAGATTTTTTTCCAGTAAAGATGTGCCATAATTTTCAGTAAGAAATTTTGCCTATACATCATCATAGAAATTATGGCAAAATTATGGTATTTTCGAATAAAGTATTCATACTATCAAGATCATTTTTGTAAGGTGTAAC
>CM042149.1:11870616-11875616 GCA_023376005.1 Doryteuthis pealeii
CCCTAAAGAAAAAGAAGTTGACAACTAGCACATTTAGGGAAGAGACAAAAACATTTTAACTGATAAAATGTCACTCTGTGTTGCAAAATGATTTATTAATACAATTTTGGCTTCCTGCAGTCAAACAATCCAATAGTTGCAATGGATCAATAAGAAAATTCAACAAGTTCATTATATTTTTTATTTTATTTTTTCATCCCAAAACAATTAATCTTTAATCTCATCCTAAACAATGGCTACTTAAATAGACAAATGTATGTACAAGGCTCATTCGATAAATAAGGGGAATTTTTCCTAAGGGGGCTCATTCGATAAATAGGGTGAATTTTCCAAAGGAGTTGGCAATAGAAACCACTGTTTACAGTTACACATTTGTTCAAGGAAATATAGTTATTTACTAAACTTAGCTTAGATGTGGTACAAGGCCAGTAGTACGGGGCACCCAGTGAGAATCGAACTCACTAACAATGGTCTGTGAATCTAGTTTGCTAAACATTACACCACTTAAGGTGGAAATATATTGTGATGAATCATGTGGTATAATGGTTAGCAAGCTAGATTCGCAGACCATTGTTAGTAAGTTCGATTCTCATTGGCCTTGTGCCACATCTAAGCAAAGCTTAGTAAATAGCTATAAAAAAAGTAAGTCGTCGGGGTGGCCTAAAGTCGGTATCAGCCAATCACCGAGGGAGTCTATTCCCTTTTCCCTAGTGTCAAAGAAATGTTTACAATTGGGCTAAACATTGCTGTCCCACTACAAGACTGAGTCGAAAATCAAGTCCATGGAATGGAAACACACTGACTAAAGAAAATTTTGGTTGGTCGTTTTGTTTTACAGTAAGTAAGTAAGTAAAGTCGTCGGGGTGGCCTAAAGTCAATATCAGCCATTCAGCGAGGGAGTCTATCCCCTTTTCACTAGTGCTAGACCTAGGAGATTGTTTCTGCATCTGAGATGGAGCACCTCACCTACCATCAGCTCCTTACTTTACGGCTCAGATCCCTGTGCTAATCATACATTGAGTTGGTTTATCGAACCTGGAACCTTATTCGTCCTAGGCTGTTTTACAGTATATCAACCCTTTTCGGGCCATCTAATACTGAATCAAGTCATTTGGATATTTGGTTACTTACAGTACCTGTTGTTGCTTAAATGATTACCCATCTAAATACTAAACAGGCTTATTGCTGCTTAACTTTGGTGAGTCAGCAGGAAACGGTGCTTTCAATGTGATTTGACTATGAGCCAAAGAAAAAGTTCTTGGAGCAGCAGCCAGGTAAGAAGATCATGCCAAAAGTCTTCTGGGACATAAAAGGATCCATCACTCTATATTTATTTACTAGGCTTTGCTTAGAAGTGTCACAGGTCCAGAAGAATCGGGCACCCAGTGAGAATCAAACTTACTAACAATGGTGTGCTTATTTAGCTTGCTAACCATTACACTAAATGAGGTGCCCATACTATCTAGGCATAATTATTTACTAAGTATAGTGTAGATGCACCCCAAGGCAAGAATTATGGGCCACCCAGTGAGAATTGAACTCACTAACAATGGTCTGTTAATTTAACTTACTAACCATTACACCATATGTGGTGCCCTCAGCAGAATTGTATAGGAAACTGACCAATACTATCTAAGTATAGTTATTTGGGCTGGGTTTGCTCAGTCGGTAGAGCATTTGGCTAGAAAGGTTCCTAGTTCGATACCGGCCCTCACCAACTCAGCGTATGAGTAGCACAGAGATCTGTGTGGTAAAGTAAGGAGCTGATGGTAGGTGTGGCGCTCCACCTCAGATGCAGAAACAATCTCCTAGGTCTAGCACTAGTGAAAAGGGGATAGACTCCCTCGCTGAATGGCTGATACTGACTTTAGGCCACCCCGACGACTTTACTTACTTTAAAACAAAACAACCAACCAAAATTTTCTTTACCAGAAAGTCAGTGTGTTTCCATTTTTAACAGTCTTGTTGTGGGACAGCAATGTTTAGCCCAATTGTAAACATTTCTTTGACTGGAAACATGCTTCTCCTTACACATCCCACATTCTTCTGTAAATTTCACATAGATTGTACTTCTTAGCTGCCAAAACTTTAATGACAGACTTCTGTTCAAGCTTTGAGCACTGTTTTATTTGCTGCCATTTTGAATACCCTCAAAACAAATATTTTTGCAACATTAAAGTAATTTTCGCTACAAGTTATTTCCAAACAATGCAAAGTTTACATTTATGGAAAAAAATTCTGAAAAGAAATTTATTTTGATTTTCTCAAAAAATTCACCTTAACTTATTTGTTGAATAAACCTTCCTTTATCAAAAACTATTCCTTTTTAACTTTTTATCTTGTTGAAAAGCTTAACCTGTAAGAACAGCTCCTTAAGTGGTCCTCTTAAAAGGTTCTTAAGGATCAAGCATTTTATACAAAACTCTTGAATATCACAAAAGTATATCAAGTAGATGATAGACTTGATTTTATTTACAAGAGTGAGTCAAAAGAATAATGTTTGCCTCTCTTCGGCCCTTGAAAGAGGGTTTGACAAGGAAGTGAAATCTGTAATGAAGAAGTGGCTCAAAGAACAGTTAACAGAATTTTACGGGGCAGGGATACATGCTCTCATTCGAAGGTGGAACATTGCCATTGAGAGAAATGATAACTATGTGGAGAAGTAAGGATGTGATCTACAGAGGACCAGCTTCATTTTTATGTATGATACATATTCCTGTGTTGGTAATTATACCTGTCCTAAACAAAATGGCATTAATTTTTGACACACCCTTTTATCATATAAATCAATCATGATATTAGTAATGGCTTGCTAAATCAAATTAAATTGAGACTTTATATTTTTCTATTATTATTTATGTGTGCAAGTGTGTATACATATGTGTGCATGTTAGATCAAGTAAAATAGAGATTTTCTTGTTTTTTATTGCATGTTTGTATATGATATATATGTATGTGGGTATGTATGTGTGTGTGTACGTGCATGTGTGTGTACATGTGTGTATGCGTATGTGTATATGTTAGATCAAGTTTAATAGAGATTTTCTTGTTTTTATTGTATGTGCGTATATGATATATATGTATGTGGGTGTGCATATGTGTGCATGCATGTGTGTATGCATATGTGTGTGCATGTGCGTGAATACATGTATAAAGCTAGAATATTGGAAAAAACATTGCAAAACTTTTGACTCATCCTAGTATTATATAAATTCATCATTAGTAATGGATAGTTAAATCAAGTTAGATAGAGACTTTATGTTTTTTTTAATATTATTTATGTGTGCATGTGTGTATATATATGTGTATGTATATGTGTTAGATCAAGTTAAATAGATATTTTCTTGTTTTTTATTGGATGTGTGTATGGGATATATACGTATATGTGTGTGTATGCTTGCATGTGTGTATGTGTGTATGCATATATGTGTGTGTGTGTATAGTTAGAATATTGTGTATATGTTACATCAAGTTTAATAGAGATTTTCTTGTTTTTATTGTATGTGTACATACATGTATAAAGCTAGAATATTGGAAAAACATTGCAAAACTTTTGACTCATCCTAGTATTATATAAATTCATCATGATATTAGTAATGGATAGTTAAATCAAGTTAGATAGAGACTTTATGTTTTTTTTAATATTATTTATGTGTGCATATATATGTATATGTGTATGTGTTAGATCAAGTTAAATTCATATTTTCTTGTTTTTTATTGGATGTGTGTATGGGATATATACATATATGTGTGTGTGTGCTTGCATGTGTGTATGTGTGTATATATATATATATATATATATATATATATATATATGTGTGTGTGTGTGTGTGTGTGTGTGTGTGTGTGTGTGTGTGTGAGTGTAAAGTTAGAAAATTGGAAAAACATTTCCAGAATTTACCACTTTTATAAGGAAAAGAAAGATGGTGTCAAAATTTTTAACCCATCAGGTAAAAAACAAAAAACAAAAAAACAAACAAAAAAACAACAAAAAAAAAACACCTTTCAGAATTCAATTGCTGCTGATTAACTGGAAGAAAGATAAAAATTTCCAACTGATAATACAAATGAAAAGGTGTGAAAAGTGTAATAAAAATGAAAACAAAAAGTAAACTCCAGTTGCTTTTGTGCTTAAACACCTGGGTGGTAAACAATCCCACAATGATGGCAATTAGCTGTATTGACCCCTATGCTTATGTTCTCAGTCAGCTTTAACTTTGTGGTTAAAATGTTTTACTGATCATATGTGGTCTGAGGTTCCATATTATCCTCCAAGATAGAAGATGAAAAAACTTATTGATCTATTATACTGAGTAACTGAAAGTAATTGTTATAGCAAAGCCACCCTCAGTGTAATTGTGTCCAGAAATCATTAATTTCATTTCAATCTTAAACTTCCAAGAGAAAATATTTGAGATGTTATAGTATTGCTGGCAAATATACCAACGAGAAACCCTAGGCATTTTGTAGTATTTTATTATAAATATTCATTTTTTTTTTCTTTTTCTAGCTTCTTTTATTTTGAACAACAAATGAAAAAAAGAAGCTAGAAAAAGAAAAAAAAAACTTGCTAACATAGCATCAAGATAAAGAAATCTAACACAATAGATGATAAAAACAGGATCATTTTGACTATAGAAATAAATATAGATATACAACATAGTAAAAAAATGCATCTTTTAACTATAGAAATATAGTCATAGAACATAAATACAAAGATATTTCACTATTGAAATATAGTTACACAAAATAGATAAAACCACATCATTTTAACTATAGAAATATATATACATCTACAACATAGATAAAAGATGCATCTTTTGACTATAGAAATATAGTTATAAAACATAAATACAAAGATAGTTCACTATTGAAATATAGTTACACAAAATAGATAAAACCACACCATTTTAACTATAGAAATATATATATATACCTCTACAACATAGATAAAAAAATGCATCTTTTGACTATAGAAATATAGTTATAGAACATGAATA
>CM042149.1:11880616-11885616 GCA_023376005.1 Doryteuthis pealeii
TGACTGCAGATTCTTCCTTGAAAAATAAATTGCTCTTTTTCTTTGCAGTTCCATATCCAAGATTTCATTTGCTGATCAAATTACCCAACACCTCTTGAATAACCCCAACCCAACTCGCAGGAATATTGGTTTGGCTTGCATGTTCTGCCATCTAAACTTCTAAGGCCTCTATGACAAGTATTCCTTTCACTGTGCATGGTTTAAGGGTAATGCCAAATTTGATGTTCTGTTTTGAACATTTTGTGCCATTAATTGCTTTGGCTCAAATTTTATTCCAGAATGCTGTCAAATGGCTGCATCATCTCATTTGACTGGTTCCAATGCACGGAAAGAGCAAAGGTTCAAATTGTCTATAAATTACATTTAGCCTTTCTTCACCTTAAACATCAATGCAATGGGAATTGTTCTTGTATATTTTTACAACGAAATATGTATGCACAGAAAGAAGATGCATCTGATGTTGATATCATTAAAATAACACATCTTCAAACAAGTTTTAATGCAAATCATCTTGAATTTGTGAGATCAGAACTAAGTTTCTTTCAAAATTTGTTCATAGGATCATTATCAAGGGATGAAATTTCCATAAACTTGTACGATTTCCTTTTTTTTGTCCCCAGTATGTTTAGAATAATTTCTATTTTTCTATAACTTTTTTTAATTAGTTACACATCATTTCTCTGAATTTTTTAGATGAGGCTTGATAATTTGGATTATTCGGGCTATTTTTTCATCTTTATTGTTATCTGTATAAAGTTTGTCGAATTATTTTATACATGTATGCAGTTGGTTCAATTATTTATACATGTATGCATTTGGTTCAATTATTTATACATGTATGAAGTTGGTTCAATGTATCAATTATTTATACATGTATGCAGTTGGTTCAATTATTTATACATGTATGAAGTTGGTTCAATTATTTATACATGTATGCAGTTGGTTCAATTATTTATACATGTATGAAGTTGGTTCAATTATTTATACATGTATGAAGTTGGTTCATTATTTATACATGTATGCAGTTGGTTCAATTATTTATACATGTATGAAGTTGGTTCAATTATTTATACATGTATGAAGTTGGTTCAATTATTTATACATGTATGCATGTATGAAGTTGGTTCAATTATTTATACATGTATGAAGTTGGTTCAATTATTTATACATGTATGCAGTTGGTTCAATTATTTATACATGTATGAAGTTGGTTCAATTATTTATACATGTATGAAGTTGGTTCAATTATTATACATGTATGCATGGTTCAATTATTTATACATGTATGAAGTTGGTTCAATTATTTATATATGTATGAAGTTGGTTCAATTATTTATACATGTATGCAGTTGGTTCAATTATCTATACATGTATGCACAAAAAGAAGATTCAGCTGATGCTGATATCATTAAAATAACTTTTTTTTGTTTTAATGCAAATCTGTTACAATTTTTGTGGACATTTTAAAGCTTCAAGTGAGATCGCTTTTCAGTGGAGATCCCTAGTGTTAATTAGAGCGTGATATTTAATGAAGAAACCTTTGGTTGTTCCTTGGTGTACCTTAGTATTGGCTATGATCCTTTTGTTGTTGGGTAAAATCCTTGCGTTGTGCAAAGTCATTGGTTGCATGTCTGTTTGTCAATGTCAAATAACATGCAATTGAGGGGCTTTCCATATTGGTGATTAAATAGTTAACTACCCAGGTATTTGAGCTGTTGATTGGCTGAGTTTAATCCACGTAACTATGCCGAGTCTCTAAATTTTAGTGGTGGTTTCCAGCACACCGGAATATTCCAACAAAATCAATTTGTAAGACCAGAACTAAGTTTTACTGAATTGTTGAGATGAGGCTTGATAATTTGAATTATTTGGATTATTGAGACTATTTTCATCATTTTTATTGTTATCTGTACAATGTTAGTCCAATGACACACATGGCATAGTGGATATAGGCATTGAGTTTATACAGTTCTAAGTGACAGTTATCTCTAGGCTGCAGGTTCAGTCCTGTTCAAGGGTAACAGTTACATATAGTAATAATCAACACAGCTTAACACTTGTACCCAGTCATGGTTAGCAGAATGAGAACAGTCTACCCGGGTGGATTGAATAATGGGTTGGGTTCAAAGTTCTGTGAAGGCTCCTGATTATGACAAGAAGGTTTTAGCATTTGAAATACCTGAAGGAGGTCGAAGGGCACATTGGCCAAAATGTTGTACAGATAACAATAAAGATGAGGAAGATAATCTGAATAATCCAAATACAGAACTAAGTATTGAACAAATCAGTTACACCTTCATATTAATTGTGTATTGGACAATCTTTTGCAAATTGTACACATATCAATATAATTTTATTTTTGTGATAATTATATTTTTATGGCTCGCTTGTATGAACAATGCTTACTTTATTCAATAGTTTCTCTTTATTTTACATATCATTATAGAAAAGGTGTTAGTTACTTGGTATTATTTGTCTAAATGTCTTGCAATGCTTCTTGGATTGGCAGGGAAGCAAAAAAACAATGATGTCAATATCTGACTAAGATCTTCAAAAGTTCTTCAACATCTTGTTTGATCAACAGTCATCATTCCAGGGCTCCCAAGCAGTTGGGGTTTTTAGGGGTAGATGGATTCATGCCTTATCCAAGGGCATTAGTGCAAATTGAAACAAAAACAACCTAGTACAGGAATATATGGTTTCAAGTATTCCTATCTTATATGAATAATTTTTACAATTATATGGTTTCAAGTACTTTTATCCAGAACTAATAATTTGCACACAGTTATATGGTTTCAAGTATTTCTATCCACTATTAATAATTTTAACACATTTATATGGTTCCAAGTAGTTCTATCTAATATTAATAATTTTCAAAAAGGTCTATTTGACCCACAGATAGGACCCTAACAATTACTTCATTATGGTCTTGCCATTGATGACAGAGAGAAAAGAATGAATGGATAGATAAAGAACCCCACTTTCCCATCAAAAACTTACTTGCCTAGACCAGGGGTTACCAAACTATGATATTATTCCCATTCTGTTTACTCATTCTAGATTGATACTTTCCACCAATAGCTGCCTTTATTTAGTCTAATTGGTAACAGTACTTGTTTGAATCAATCCTTTCATTCTCTAGAACGGGTCACCAAACTACGGCCCGCAGGCAAGATCTGGCCCACAAATGCATTTTATTAGGCCCGTCGACTTGAATTTGTTTGTTAAAACGTATGGAATGCAAGATGTTCTGATACCATTTGAATTTAAATATCATGTTAAGCTTACTAGATTTTCATGGACTTGACTACTGTAGGTAGGTTACAAAATTTTCATGGGTGTGAGCATTTCATTTGTTACTTATCCGATACTGAATTTTCACTTGTTACGACTTGTTACAATAATAATGTGGCCCGTGCTCTTATTTTTTTTAATTATCCAGCCCACCATGAAAAAAAGTTTGGCGAACCCTATCCTAGGCAATGGCAGCAAATTAGCTGCTAATTCTATTGTCAACCTTGACATATGCAAGTTAGACATGGTACAGGAAGTTGTCCCCTGCAACACATGTCCCACAGCTGAGTGAACTAACCAATGAGCTGTCACTTTTGGTCTCTTTGGTGTTCTTAGGTTTGTCACGTTTTCTATCCAAAAATGTCTGGCATTGGTTGTTATGATGCATACGGTGTTGATTTATATTCGTTGGCCCCTCTGTCGGCCATTATAGAGACTATTATGATGACTGATTGGCAAATGCTATGCTAATGATCTTTACAAAGAAGAAAAATTGGCATAAAAAATTGTGTCAAAAATTGTTCTTCTGTAATTTATAGATATTAGAGTTCATGTCTAGTTTAACACTTTTTTGAGAGGAAGTAAGCATCTCTTTCTCTGTCTACCTACCTACTTATCCACACCCTCATATACATACAGGGGTGGAACAGAAGTAATTAGACTGACAATAACAATATAATGATATTGTTGGAGGCGCATGATATAATGATTACTGTCTAAATAAACATGCTGAGAAGAGTTCAAATCCTAGATGGGGCTGTTTGCATTTCACATAGTGCTTTTATCTTTGAGAAAGGTCAAAATTTAAATATTATCCCTCCAATTATGAATAAATAGTAGGGCAGATTGGGCTCTTTAACCTTGGTTAGGCAACCAGTCTCAGAGAAGGAAAATTCTCGTAAATCAAAGCTACTTTGAGAGCTCCTCTTCCTCTTTTATTCTTCCCATACTTGTGCATTGAATTCTACACCACATTGTATATACCTCTACCCCAAAGGCACTTGTGGTGTAATGGTTATTGTTATAGGAAATGGACACAGCAACCAGAGTTCAAATTCTGGACAAGACTGATTGCATTTCATATAGTACTAATACTATTCTCTCTCCAGCTATGGGTAAATAGTAGGGCAGACAGAGCTCTCTAACCTTGATATGGTAACCAGTCTAGGAGAAGGGAAACTCTGAATTCAAACTAGTTACACTTCACTTAAAAATTGACTTTGTGTCGCTGTAACATTTTTAAATGCCATCCTTGGCCAGTTGAAAAGGGCTTAAAGAAAGTCCTATGTTATGGAATCCTTTGGTAAGCGTATAAGTCCTATCCTATGTATTGGTAAAGGTCCAGTGATTTAATCCTATGTTCATCGTCCATGAATATCACAGTAATTATGACCAGTAGGGTCGGTTTAAGTATTGTATCAACCTCCAGTGATTGGCCAAGAGTTAGATCACATGATTCTGGCCTAGTCTATGAGTAGGAGCGGGCAATTAACACACACCATATATGTCAAAAACTCTACAGTCGCATCTTCCTTTTGTAGAATGATTGGGTAAATGTATCATTATCCTCTCTCATCAACCATTTTTTTTAGTTCACTTCAAGACTCAGGCCATCAAACACACGGGTAGTAATTAACCTTACTCTATCATGTTATCCAACAAGGTTTTTAGAGGTTTTGAATTCAGTTGTCTTTCTCCTAAACTGT
>CM042149.1:11890616-11898116 GCA_023376005.1 Doryteuthis pealeii
CAGGTAAGAATAGCAATATACTTCTGTAAAAGTAAATATTCTAGGTGATACAAGACATTAGGTTTATAAGTTCCCAAAGTTCACTATGAATTGACCAATTGAATACATGGCATAGTGGATATAGGCGTTGAGTTAATCCAGTTCTAAGTGACAGTTATCTCTGGGCTTCAGGTTCAATCCTGGTCAAAAGTGACAGTTACATAGAATAATGATTAACACAGTTTAACACTTGTACCCAGTCATGGTTTGTGGAATGAGAACAGTATACCCCTGTGGATTGAATAAATGGTTGGGTTCAGGGCTTCATGAAGGCTCCCAATTATGACAAAAAAGATTTTTTGTACTTTTTGACACACCTTGCATTCTGAAAAAAATAATGTTCTATTCATTCATTTTTTCAGAATAAAAGGTGTGTCAAAAAGTACCATGTTTAAAGCTGTATTTACCAAAATAGAAATAAAAAACTAATGGAACATTTTTTTTTTTTCAGAATACAACATGTGTCAAAAAGTATTAACAAATCTTGATACGTTTTTTACATATATATACATATATATATATAATTTTTTTCATATTTTCTTTCCATAAATGTAAACTCTGCATTGTATGGATTTGGTTAATAGTAAAAATTATATCTTAATCTCACAAAAAATATTTGTTTTGAGGCAATTCAAAATGGTATCAACTCAGAGTACTTCAGGTTTCAACAGAGGTCTGTTATCAAATGTTTGATGGCAAAGAAGTGCAAACCATGCAAACTTTACAGAAGAATGAGTGATGATACAGAGTATAATGCTTTAGTGAAAGAAATGTTTAAATATGGATTTGCCATTACAAACCTGAGACAAAAAGACTTTCCTTTGGAATGGAAACACACTGCCTCCCCAGTAAAGAAAACATTCCAGGCTTGGTGATCAGTAAAGAAGGTCATGCTGAAAGTCTTCTGGGACTGGGGTATGAAAGGAGACATCACTATATATTTTCTTGAAAAAGGGGATACTGTAAACATTGCTTCATATTGCCAACTCCTTAGACAAAATTTACCTTTATTTATTAAATGACTATCATGTGTGTGTGTGTGTGTGTGAGTATGTGTGTGTGTGTGTGTGTGTGTGCGTGAGTTTCAAAAAGCTGTATTAATTGATTTAGTTTTAACTCTGTCAGTAGAGCGTCCGCTTAGGAACCACAATGTTCCTGGTTTGATACCGGCTATCGTCAACTCAGCGTATGAGTAGCACAGGGATCTGTGCAGTAAAATAAGCAGCTGATGGTAGGTGTAGCACTCAACCTCAGATGCAAAAACAATCTCTTTGGTCTAGCGCTAGTGAAAAAGGGATAGACTTCCTTGCTGACTGGCTGATACCGACTTTAGGCCACCCCGATGAGTTTACTTTACTTACATTTTAAAGAAGTTTTTTCTTACTTAACCCATGAAATAATGTAAACTAATAATATAAGTTAAACTAGATGAAGTTAAACTTTTAACAGAACTAGAAATATAGGATGTTTTTACTATTTCTCTGAATGTTTGAGATGAGGCTTGAAGATTAGTATTATCTGCGTTATTCGGACTATTGTCCCCATCTTCATTGATATTTGTACAACATTTCGGCCGATATGCCCTCCAGCCTTCTTCAGGTATTTCTTGTCAGACTCAGGAACCTTCTTTTCGAACTCGGAAACTTTCTTGTCGTAATCAGGAGCTATCACAGAACTTTGAGGTTCCCGAGTCCAACAAGAAATACCTGAAGAAGGCCGGAGGGCATATCGGCCAAAACGTTGTACAAATAGCAATGAAGATGGGGACAATAGTCCGAATAACGCAGATAATACTAGGATGTTTTTATATCATTTTATTTTGGTTGGTTGGTCATTTTTTACGGTACGTTGAAAATTGACTCCTCTACTGTTGATGCACCATTCATAGAATCTTTTCCAATTCAAGAAGTTAGATGTTAGATGTCATTTTGAGTATGCATGGCTCATTGTGTTTGTTTTTTTCCTCTCTTTATCCAAAACTGACAATTTCTCATAGTAGATTTCTGACTTAGAAGCAAAGAAAAGGGTTAAATCGAACTTAACGGACCTAAATTCCACCATCATATATCACCTCCCCGAAAGAAAAAATTACCAAAAATCAGGGAATTAACCGAATTTAATGAAATGTTTAATGTAAATATATTAATGAATAAAAGATATAACGCACCAGTTATTTTATTTCAAAACTTTTACATTTTTTCAGGTCAGTTAATTTTTAACCGCATTTCTTTGAGGCGTAACACAGATACTCAAGCATATGTGATACCAAGTTAACTGACATGAAAAATTGTAAAAGTTGTTAAATAAAATAACTAATGCATTATATCTTTTATTTATTAATATATCAACACTGAAAATTTCATTAAATTCGGTTTATTCTGTGATTTTTGGTATTTTTTTTTTCGGCAAGGTGACATACGATAGTGGAATTTAGGTCTATTAAGTTTGATTTAACCAAGAAAAGTCCCAAAGTCTTGGTGGGCTGTGGTATGAGACTTGTCTCATGTTTCACCAAAAATTCCTGAATAAGGAAGTGATATGTTAACAGGTGCTTCATTCATTAATCAAGCACTTGACACACACACACACACATTCACTCTAGCGTGCAATGCCAGCAATTATCTGGGGAAAATGAATGAAAACTTTCCTGTTGTAACAATTTCTGCCTGGTCACCAAAGAAATACGCAGCATTGCATTATCCTAATTGAATATTATTCCCATTCTGTTAACTCATTCTAGATGAATATTGAGCACATTTATGCAAGCTGTTCTCATTTGCATGTCTCTTTTCATTATATATATATATATATATATATATATATATATACCACCATATATATATATACCACCAATAGTTGCCTTTATTTAGTCTAATGGGTAACAGTACTTGTTTGAATCAATCCTTTCATTCTCTAGAAGGAGCTTATAGAAGAAGACTCCTTTTCAATCCCATACAACATCAGCTTTGCATTTGGTGTGGATTGTGGTGGCTTCTTGTATTTAATATTGTAAAATAAACACTTTTCATGGCTTGCTTCAAAAACAAAACATTTTCATCTAATAGATAAAGGAAGATTTTGGTATGTACGTGTCGACGTATAACTCCAAAACAGGAGGTCACTCAGATTTAAAATCTTGCATACACATACATCTTTGGATGTAGACCTGCATTTGGTATGGATTGTGGTGGATCATTTTACTTACTTCATGGCTTCTTGTATTTAATATTGTAAAATAAACACTTTTCATGATGCCTGCACATTTTACTTACTTCATGGCTTCTTGTATTTAATATTGTAAAATAAACACTTTTCATGGCTTGCTTCAAAAACAAAATATTTTCATTATATATATATATACAAGGTGTGTCAAAAAAGCATCGAGATTTTTTGTACTTTTTGACACACCTTGTATTCTGAAAAAATCAACGTTCCATCCATTGTTCATTTCTATCATGGTAAATGCAACTTCAACCTTGACACTTTTATGACACATCTTGTATTCTGAAAAAAATTAACGTTCCATTCAATGTTCATTTCTAACTTGGTAAATACAGCTTCAATCTCGATACTCTTATAACAAACCTTGTATATATATATATATATATAAATATGTGTGTGTGTGTGTGTGTATTTTTTCATCAACCCATCTGCATGAGCAGGATGTGAGACAAAGTCAATTTCTTAAGCAGAGTTTAACAGGTTTGAATTCAGAGTTTTCCTTCTTCAAGCCTGGTAACCTAGCCAAGGTTTGAGAGCACAGTCTGTCCTACTATTTACCCATAGCTTGAGGGAGAGTAGTTGGATGGATAATTTTCACAAGCATATTAGCACTATGTGAAATGCAAACAGCCTTGTCTAGGATTTGAACTCGGGTCGATGAGTCCATTTCCAACAACTCTGCCCATTACACCATGTGCCTCCACTTTCGTATAAGTAGTGAACTGCACATAAAAATATAAGTCAGTATTTTTTATGTTATAGACTTGTTTTGTTTTTATTTTTTTATGTTATAGACTTTGTTTTTTTTCATTTAACCCATGAAATAATTTGATAGAAGATATATAATATAGACAACTCTTTATTACAGGCCTGCAAATACACACATGTCCAGTGTGCAGGCAGGCACTGAAAGAGACTGAATCCTTCTTTTTAGAGTTGAAAGTTTAACTTTCAACACAAGTGGAAATATAGGATATTTTTATATCATTTTAATTTGGTTGATTGATTGGTTGGATTTTACGGCAATTTAACCCTTGGGTTATTTTATGCTGAAGAAACAACATAATAAGACTTGGTCTTATTATACATACATTTATCAACCCCTCCACACTAGTAGGATGTGACACAAAGTCAATTTCTTTAGTGGAGTTTAACAGGTTTAAATACAGAGTTTTCCTTCTTCTAGACTGGTCACCTAACCAAGGGTAAAGAGCCCAATCTGCCCAACTATTTACCCATTGCTGGAGGAAATAATTAGATTCCTACTTAAGGATATCAATGCTATGTGAAATCCAAACAGCCTCCTCCAGGAGTTGAACTCATCTCGCAGTGTCAATTTCCTATGACAATAACCATTACACCATGCACCTCTGGGCTTATTATATAAACTGTATCATTGATCTTTGGCACCATTAGAAGATATCCATTTCAATTGACCTATGTGCTTTTGCATTCCACATTGAAATAAAGTATACACCAAAAACACAGAATAAGCAGTGTAATTTAAGCAGAAACCAAATTCTGAAGATTTCAAGTGTTGAAGCCAGACTGAAAAACTTTTGGTCTTTGCTCAAAATAATCAAAACATCTTCTAGTTGAATAAGTAAGAAAAAATCATGAAATTAAAATTCAATTCCTGTAATAAGTAATTGAGAGTTACCTCCCATATTTATGATTACCTTCTTTTGGAGAACTCTCTAAGGAATACTAGACTATATAAACTTTCTATAAATGTACCAATTATTCTAAGTAGAATAAAGCTTTCCAAAGTCTATTGGTGTCATCGTTTGTCATTACAAAGCCTTTGAGATCAAATTTAGGCTGTTATAAGTTAAAAATTTATATTTGAATTACCAGTTGAAAATCACGTCTCTCTGGCAACTGCACTAATCTCCAAAATTCTTGTCAATTTTTCACAATTTTTTTGGTTGGTTCGTTGGTTGGTTGGTTGGTTGGTTGGTTGTTTACAGTATAGCAACCATTTTCCGGACATTTAATACTGAATCAAGTCATTTTCATATTCAGTTTCTTAAAGAACCTGCTGTTGCTTAAATGGTCACCCATCTAAATATTCAACAGGCTCTTTAACATTGGTGATCTAGCAGGAAGTAGTGCTTTCAATATGACTTGAACGTAAGCCCCAAACCTTTTTGTATTATACATATTACAAGCACATATTTGTGGGACACATTCAATAATATCATTTCATATAACATATAATTTGTTATGTATAATTTGTATTTGAATGAATAAGAAAATAAATGTTAAGTCAGACGTTTTTGTCTCTTTGTTATTTCATGCATTTTTTATATTTAGAAATCTTGCTTGAATAAGTCTTTGAAAACTTTGCTGGAATAAGTGTTTTAAAATGCCAAGGGGACTATTTTTTATATGGAAATTAACATTTTATTTATTTTCATTTCTGCCTTGGTAACTTCAGTTTGTATACTTTTTTGTAATGGAGAATGGGAGTCAGATGGCTGCAATGCACAGCAACTACTGTATTCTCTGAGAAAGAGAGCAAGACATGGTCTTGCCTGCTAGAATCAAACCCGTGTCCTCCCGAATGAAAAAAATGAGACTACAGTGTTGCGTGGACGCGAGGTTTGACTCAGTCACCCGGATGATTGTCCTGACCATATTAACTGAATTGTTTCTAACACGAGTATCCCGGATGTTGAAAGCTACGTCCATAAATAGCAGGAGTTCAAAGAAGACAGAACAAAGCGGCGCGCACACCTGACTGACCTACAAAGCAAAGGAGGAAAGGAAAGGAAAGGAAAGAAGAAAGACAGACAGACAGGTGACGAAAGATTACTTTACTAGTTAATGTTGGACTTGATTGCAGACCCCCCCTCAACAAAGAACTTGTTTTGTTTTTTTTAACAAAAAATTAACATTTTATTTATTGTTCATTTCTGCCTTAGTAACTTCAATTTGTACACTTTTTAAACCAACTTTTAAAATTAAATCCTAGACTCATGAAAATTCATGCATTATGCTGGATCTTCATGATATTTCTCAGGGCATTGAGAATTACATGGTGGTTTCCATCTTTGTTCCATTTAACAATTGAGATGTTGTACTGGGTTACTTCATACAACATCAGGGAATAATTTCTTACCTGACCTTTTGGAAGAATGGAATTAATGTTGCATCCAAGTGGGCAAAATGAACACAAACTACTTCAGCCAGAAATTGTATTTGCTTTGTGGGATATCATTTTCCTTGCTGTTAACTGTTAGGCCAAATCTGAACTTCTATTAAAGAAAAGAAGGATGAATAGGACTCACCACCATTAAGGATTACATTTAAAAAATTAAAGTCGTCAGGGTGGCCTAAAGTCGGTATCAGCCAGACAGCAAGAGAGTCTATCCCTTTTCACTAGTGTTAGACCAAGGAGATTGTTTTGGCATCTGAGGCTGAATGCCATACCAACCATCAGCTCCTCACTTTACCATACATCTTCTGTACTACTCATATGGTGAGTTGGTGAGGCCTGGTATTGAACCCAAAAACTTGTGATTTCTAGTCAGACACTCCACTGACTGAGCTAAACCAGATGCAACAATACAGGGATTCAAGAATTAAACAATTATATCATAATTAATTACATATAATTAATACATAAAATGTACTCTATGATTAACATTTAATAGTTATCTCCCTTAAAAAATTATAATGAGCAGGATGAGCACAATTGTAGATCATATATTTATATATATTATAGCTGCAACTTAGACTGAATATTTGTTTCATTTTCTAAGTTAAAGCATTTTAATGTTATTCTCCAAACAAAAATCATGTTACAATGTGGCATTTTTGTTGTCTTATGAAAGATATAAATATATAAAAAAATAAGATCATCTATACATATATAAAGGACAGTTGTGCTTATGTATGTATTTCTGGAGGAAATTACAAAAATAAAACAATTGATGACAAAGTAAATATATATACACACATTCACTATCACCAGAGTTTGCTTTTAGATAAAAAATGATGAAGATTATATTTATATCTGGGAAGATATTTGAAAATTAGAATTTGAATAGTAAGAGAAGGGAAAGACATTGGCTGCATTCAGGATTAAAACATAAATCAATGGATCTGTGAGATTAACTTTTTTATTATTTCCCTCTACCCAAGCAACACTGGGTAGCTGCTTCTAGTTATGAGATAGATTGGAAACTATCTATAAGAAATATAGATGTATGTATATATGTGTGCCCAAATATG
>CM042149.1:11900616-11933116 GCA_023376005.1 Doryteuthis pealeii
ACATAAAAAAAAATAACGACCAAAAAAAAACAGAAAACGCATCCATTTCCGAAAATCGTCTCTGAAGATAAAGTTTTACTTTGAAATCGATAAGACAAAAAATAACATCTTTTTGTTTTTATTTTTTACTTGCATTGTAATTGCTTTCAAATTAATACATTATAATATATATATATATATATATATATATATATATATAATATATATATATATATAATTCATTCTGAATGATGAGGAAAATTTGGCTCAAACTCTTTTGAAAAGTAAGGAATAATATAAGAAGCAAAAAGAAAAAAAAAAGATTTAGCACTATTCATAATTGCTCATTACAAGGTTAACCTGTGCTGTGCCATTTTTTTTGAAAAGCAAGAATTTCTCAAAAGACTCAGCTGGAAAACATTGTAATTTCAGTTCTGCTAGGGAGAAGTGTGGCACCAGACAAAATGGTTTGGAAAAGTGCTTATTACTTTGTTAGTTTTTTTTTTCCTTTATTTTTTTTTTCCTTCTATTTCCGTTTTTTTTTATATGCTTGTTTGTTTTATTTCATTTCACATGGAAAAATGAGAGACTTTCCAAAAGTTTTTAAAGAAAATGGTTACTTTCACTACAGGCATTTTTTATACTTGAACAAAATGAATAATCTATTTATTTTTGTTTATTTGTTTCCTCTTAAAGGATTAATGTTTAGATGAACATTTATTTGCTAATGGACAAAGGTCTAGATGTCTGAAAAAAATGTTTTTGTAAATAAAATGCAAAACACATGAATTTTTTTTTCATTTTCCTAATCCAAATCTATCCTGACCCACAGAAAATATGGACTTGGAAATGGTCCATTAACTTTCCAGTCATTATATACCTTTCCTGTCTGAGTCTAAACTATGTGTTTAAATGCATATATATATATATATATATATATATATATATATATATATATATATATATATTATGTACATTTATATGAACACAAATTTGTATTCAAATATATATATACATATATTTTATTCATACATATACATATTTTGTATTCTAATATATTATATATATATATATATATATATATATATTATTCATACATATACATATTTTGTATTCATATATATATATATATATATTAAATGGGCAAAATTTTCATATATATATATATATATATATATATATATATATACAAGTTGTGTAAAAAAGTACATAAACATATATACACACACATTTTTTTATTCATATATATATATATATAATTAATGATTAATCCACAGACACGTGTTTCGAGGTTTCACCTCCCATCAGTGTGGCTATACCTTAACAGCTACCCCTGGCTGGGTTTGAGACCCGAATGAACTTTCGTTTGCCAAGCCTTTATACCTGTGCGGCCAGAGGCAGCTGTCAAATATAGTAGAATATTAATCACTACATTTCTAAGCGGAAACACACACATTTCTTATTCATATTATATATATTATACACACACCCATATATAAATATATATATACACACACATTTCTTATTCATATATATATATATGTATGTATATATATATATATATATACACAAATATATACACACACACACATTTCTTATTCATATATATATACATATACACACCTACACACAAACACACATATATATATACACACACACATTTCTTATTCATATATCTATACATATATATATATACACACACATTTATTCATATATATATATATATACATATATATATACACACACACATTTTTATTCAATATATATATATATATATATATACATATATATAACACATTTTTATCATATATATATATATATATATATATATATACATATATATACACACACACACATTTTTTATTCATATATATATAATATATATATATATATATATATATATACACACACATTTTTTATTCATATACATATATATATATATATATATATATATATATATATATACAGGCACATTTTTTATTCATATACATATATATATATATATATATATATATTATATATATACACACACACATTTTTTATTCATATATATATATATATATATATATATATATATATATATATATATATATATATATATTATATATATATATATATATATACACACACACATTTTTTATTCATATATATATACACACATTTTTATTCATATTATATACACACACACACATTTTTATATATATATATATTATATATATATATATATATATATACATGTATATACACATTTTTTATTCATATATCAATAATTAATGTATGATGATGGTTTCTTTTCTCCATAGAGAAATTATGATTGAAATGATCATTAGTACAGACAACATTATAATTACTAGTACAAAATTAAAAAACATTTTTGAAACATATTGCCTGAGGGGTGTGAGTTAAAAATTCTATGTCAGCGAGTTTGTACCCTAAGTAAGTAAAATCATCAAATTCATTAAAGAATTAAAAAATAAAACAATTTGAAATGTAAACTTTAAATATGTACTAAAATAAAACAAACTATATATAGATATATAATACCAGTCATGTATTTATCAAAACTTGTTTTAAAAAAACAATGAGACTGTCTAATGCTGCATGTTCAAATTTTGAGTGTATTTATTGAATAAAGACACTCAAAATTTGAACATGCCAAAAATCGTAGAATAAATTTTATTCTATGTTATGACGATTTTGGGTAATGTGATGTAAGCAGTGACGTAATTTTTGTTACAGACAAAAAACGGAAGCGAATCTCCATTATTAATAGATGAGGTAGAAAAATGGAATAGAAATTGTTGTTAGAATATTCTTCACATTATTGCCCTAACAAATGTCTTGCTACTATGTGCCATTTCTGTTGTGTTATAACATACATTCAAAAATTGGATCATTGTAATATATATGTTAACACGATCTCTAATCTATACATATATAAAGGGCAGTTGTATGTATGTATATATGCCTGGAGGAAACTATGAAAATAAAGCATTTGATGACAAAGTAGATACATATACACATTCACTATTGCCAGATTTTGCTTTTTGAGCAAAAATAATGAAGATTTGATTTATATTCGTGAAGATAATTAAAAAATAAAATTTAAATAGTAACCGCATTGATTTTATGCATTTAATATTTTAAATAGGAAACACTGATTTTTCTTTTCAGAATGTCTGTGCAGTTTTGTTTTTTTTTTCTGACGGCCTACCAGGCTGAATGAACACAAGGTCTTTTTTACGTAAGGATTTTAATAGGGTATCCTGCAAGGATCCAACTCACAATTCAATAAATAATGGATCCGTGAAACTTTTTGCACCTCGCCTCTACCCTGGCAACACCAGGTTGCCACTTTTAGTTTACTGATAGAGGCCAAAGAGAAAATTTAAAAAAAAATGAAAATATATTGTGAAAATGCAAATTTATCACAAGATTGTAAAATTCAGATGCTAGTTTGAGGCATCTTATCTATATTAAATGTTTAAAGAGCAAACATGCATAGATACAATAAAATTAGTAAAATAAATTCCACATGAGTAGGATGTGACACACGGCCAATTCCTTAAGTGGAGTTTAACAGGTTTGAATTCAGTTTTCCTTCTCCTAGACTGGTTACCTAATTTTCTTCCAAATAGTCCCCATGGAATTCAATGCACTTTTTTCCAGCAAGTTTTCAATTGTTTGAAGCACCTATGAAATATTTCAGTTGCAATATCATATTTATTTTAATGTTCTCCACAATGTTCTTTTTGTTATAACATACACACACTTTTTGTTATAACATACACACACTTTTTGTTATAACATACACACACTTTTTGTTATAACATGGATATAGATGTTAACTAGATCTCTAATTTACTGATAGAAACCAAAGAGAAATTTAAAAAATGAAAATATATTGTGAAAATGCAAATTTATCACAAGATTGTAAAATTCAGATGCTAGTTTGAGGCATCTTATCTATATTAAATGTTTAAAGAGCAAACATGCATAGATACAATAAAGTTAGTAGAGAAATAATTGCATTATTATATGGCATGAAAGACATTGGGAAAGTGTCAATGTTTGTTGAAAACTATGCACAGTTAGCAGATGGTGGTATATTAATATTTAAGCAAGCTATTTTTCAAATAGCCTATAGCTTGCAGATTTTTGTATAATTTCATTATTATTGAAATACACATGCAGATTTGCCTGCATTTAAAATGTATATAATTTTTTCCTATATTTAATTTACTTATATTTTGTAAATATTTAAAGAAGATAACTAATATATTTGTAATTTCCATGTAACTTATATATATATATATATATATATATATACATATCAAAGTTTTTCAACCGGCGTGCCGTGGCACACTAGTATACTGTGAAGCTTTCATGGATGTGCAGTGAGTGTTGAAGACAGTTGATCATCCGCTCATATTTTTATTCTATTACTTTAATATATTTTGTTTTAATTACATATTTTTTGTACTCTTTGAAATAAATGATAAAATAATTATATGTTTATATACTGATAGTGTACCACAATCAATTTATTGCCCAGCTCACTGTGGCATGAGATGAAAAAGGTTGAAAACTCTGATATATATATATATATATATATATATATATATATATATATATATATATTTTTTTTTTTTTTTTTCTGAGAACAAAACATTTTGCGAACCTTCCTTTTTTATAAAATATTGAATTTTCTCCGTTGGAACCAGAACAACATTTTTTTATATATATATATATGCAGAGATAGGTACATGTCCTGCATCTCTGACACATAAAAAATCTAAAAGGACACAGTAAAAAAAAAAGTATCCATGCACTCCAGTGTTTTTCTTTTTTCTTCCCTTACCATTTCAAGCTAACTGTAAATACATTTCAATAGTTTCCTAGAAACGAATTACACAAGATAGGTTACAAGGTAGGAGTTTAGTTGGGACCCATAATTTTTTCTGGGGACTCATTCAAAGCAAATATGTGTGTTCCAGGATGCACTAAATCAAAAAGCTATCAGCATCACTTTATATAAACTCTCCTGCATATATCTATATATATGTGTGTGTATTAAAACAGTTAAAATCCCCTTCCCATTCTGTAGGTGATGATAGCCAAGCGGATAAGCTGTCCGACTGATGCTGAATTGAATGGGTTTCTATCCTGGCTGTAGGTAGCTTACAAAAATCTAGCCACACAGAAGAGACATGAAATGTCGAAATGCGGTGTCTGTGAATGACTATATATAATATATATATATATATATATATATATATATATATTAGTAATGAAGAAAAACTCTAAACTTGCTTCATTACAATAATTTATTTCAACCGTATTAATACGGCATCTTCAGGTAATCACAAGAACATGACTCTTACCCGGTAAGAGTCATGTTCTTGTGATTACCTGAAGATGCCGTATTAATACGGTTGAAATAAATTATTGTAATGAAGCAAGTTTAGAGTTTTTTCTTCATTTACTAAATATCTTGCTCTGTCCTTCTACTCACTGGTATTAGGTACATTGAGCTCTCCTTATGGTCTACCTGCATCAGCTTGGTTAAACCACACATGGAAAGACCCTAACTACGGAAAAAACTATATATATATATATATATATATATATATATATCAATCAAAGGATTCAAGAAATCTTAGAATTCTATATTTTTTTCTCCTGCTCCAACTGTTCTCAGCCATTCCCAATGTTAGGAACAATAAGAATGGATGAGAGATAAATATCTGTGTATTTCAACATGTATTTATTCTATTAAGTTTACTCAGACAATAAATATGTTGTTGTCAATTGTATTTTGTATGAGGAAACTACATTTCACATTTCCACTATTCTACCAACTGAAATTCTTCAACAAAATATATCCAAACTTTTAACACATCAATTGATGACAAAACAATGTTCGGACACGTATTTAAATAATATTTCTCTACAGCCTCAAGTAACAGTAGCTGAGATAATATTGAATAAAATACAGGTGCTATTTGCTATTATAGATGAGATATTGATAGGAATATTTTGATTGTTTGAGAGATGTTGGAGAGAAACACTGAAAGCAGTTCAAATCTTCATTTTTCCAAAGACAACAACACTCCTGTCTCATCATTTGTTGTTTTATTGGATCCTTTCCATCCACTAAGGATGATGGCGTAGTGTAAAAAAAAATATAAAAATAAAAAATAAAAATTTATCTGCATCTGCACAACTGACTCTGCAGGCCAATTCTTGAATTACAGTATTTGGTGCACTGAATGCACACAAACTGTTATGCTTTCTTGGGCTGCTGACTTTTCTCTCTCTTTCAGGCTCTCTTTTCTGTAGAGGCTACTCTCCTCTCTGCCTCACCTCTCCGTGCCTTGCTTAACGTTGAGGCGCCAGGCCGCTCTATTTTTTGCATCCACCACCCACGTGTAATTGTAATAGTACCCAACTGTGATCCAAGTTTTAATCACTAAGTATAATATATATATATATATTATATATATATATATATATATATATATATATATACACACACATATATATATATATAATGAAGCTATAAATACTTTGTATTGTCAGTATTTTGCTATTTAAGCATTTAATCAAATGAGTCTAATTACTTGAAATTTTTTTCGGAATAGGTGTGTCAAAAGAATACAAAGTTTAAAGCTCTATTTACCAAAATAGAAATTAGGAATGAATGAAATGTTATTTTTTTTTTTTCAGAATACAAGGAATGGGTCAGAAATTACAAAAATCTTGATACTTTTTTTACACACCTTGTATGTATATATTATGGATTCTCTCATCGATTTTGACGCATGAGGTTCATACAATGAACAACTCACACAGTGATTTGTTTATAGTGATGAAGGCTTGTGTTGGACGATCCGCACTTTTTGGCACAGTCGATAGGAAAGAATTGGTTCACAAGGAATGCCACAAACCCAATCAACGACTGACCTCAGGAATTTTGAATTCAGAGTTTTCCCTCTCCTAGACTGGTTACCTGTCCTAGGTTAAAGAGCCCAGACTGCCCTATTATCTTACCCATAGCTGGAGGGAGAATATATGGATTCATACCTTTCCCAAGGGTATTAGCACTATGTGAAATGCAAACAGCCTTGTCTGGGATTTGAACTCGGGTCGACAAGCCCATTTCCCACGACTCTAACCATTATGCCACGCACTTCCATACGCGCTATATATATATATATATATATGAGAGAGAGAGAGAGAGAGAGAGAGAGAGAGAGAGAGAGAGTTTTAAAAATATTCATATTAGCTAATATGACTGGATTTTAAGTTTCTATTTGAAATTTATAAATATTGCTCTGTATATAATTACCAAATTGTCATGCATTGATCTTCCCAGTGGACAATGAAAGAATCTAACTAATATATATATATATATATATATATATATATATGAAAGCCTTTTTTCAGATGAGTCCAGCTTCTTGTAGGGAAATTATTCTCCCTTATAAGATTATGACCAGATAATAGTTGAAAACCATAGAGAGTTCTTACACACCCTAAATCTATATATACATTTCCTTATAAGGAAAGAAGAGAAGTCAGATAAAAGGAATTTTAGTTACACACACACACACACACACACACATATACATATATATATATATATATATATATATATATATATATATATATATATATATATATATCAGTGATCAGTGATCGAATTTTTGGCACTAGAATGTTGTGTATCAATCAAAAATTCACGGATGTATGAAAGTAATTTATGAGGATGATTGTATGGATTTGAAAAATGTCTGCCAGTTTGATGTGCCAAATTGCTATGCTCAGTTAATTCAAAAGTAAACCGGAAATTTTCTTTAGAGATGGAATGAAACAGTGGATGGAACATTTTGAAAAATTTGTCGGATTGAATAGCGACAGCTCTGAAAAATGAACTTGAAATTTTGAAGAGATAATGAATTTACTTTGTCTTGAAATCAATTATATAATTCTATCTAACCTAAAAATTGTTTTGTAGTTCTGTAAATATTATCAATATATATATATATATATATATTATATATATATATATATATATATATATATATAATTGGTACACAATTAGTTACACATTTAATCAAAACAAAACAGATATTAGCCTATTTAAAGAAAACAGTGAATTCAAACTTGTTTAACCCCGTTTAAGAAATTAACACTGTGTCACACTCTGCTCGTGCAGAGGGGTTGGTAAATATGTATACTTTTTATTATGTATAATTTTCCTGTGGATCACAAAATTATCAGATGATTTCCATGAAATTTTAAGTTACAGACTTTAAACATGCAAAATTTATATATATATATATATATATATATATATATATGTATATATATATATATATATATATATATATATATATATATATATATATATATATATATATATGTATATATATATATATATATATATATATATATATATATATATATGTATATATAATATAATTGATACACAATTAGTTACACATTTAATCAAAACGAAATGGATATTTCTTAAATATTAGCCTATTTAAATCCTTAGTTTCATTATTCTTTCATGCTTTAAAAAAAACCCAGTACATTTATTTTTTAGATAATTTATGAGGAAGTGCATCCCGGTCTCCTGCCTCAAAAATTGCAACCCGGTGACTATCAAAATAACAACCCCAGCTCATTGTAATTATTGTTTATTTATCGTAATTTGTCGTAATTCTTGTTTAGATATGAAGATGGATATATAGTTTGGAATAGACTGAGATAGATAGATAAACAAACAAAATAACATAGATAGATATGAACAAATGGAGATAGATATTTTCGACAAGTAATTGTATTAATTATTTTTTTGGGGGGGGTCGCATCTTTTTTTTGTCGTAATTCTTGTTTATTTAAACTAAAAACAAGACATTAAACAAACATGAATAAAGAACAAAATTAATATTTAAAGTAATATAGATAAATATGAACAAATTGAGATAGATAGATAGATATGAAAATGGATAGTTTTGAATAGACTGAGCTGGGTCGTTATTTTAATAGTCACCAGGTAGTAATTTTTGAGGCAGGAGACCGGGACGCACTTCCTCATAAATTACCATTTTTTATAATCCTGTCATCAAATATGTGAAACATATGTGAAACCATTACAATTAGAAAAAAGACATAAATATATAAATGGCAAGGCTCTCCTATAAACAGGATGTGAGCTCTCTAACGACTGTAACATATATGCCTGTGTCTGTATTTAACAGTTGAATTCTACCCCTTCTCTGGAGGTGGCTGATGACCAAGTGGTTAGATGTTGGACTGATGGAAAATCTGTTGTGTTTCTGTCCCGGTCAGAGGTAGCTTGCAAAAATGTCTAGCCTCACTGAGGAGACATGATACATCAAAACACTGTGTCTGTGGATGACAAGATATATACACGGTGTGTCAAGAAAGTATCATGATTTTTTGTGCTTTTTGGCACACCTCGTATTTTGAAAAAATTAACGTTCCATTCATTGTTCATTTCTATCTTGGTAAATACAGCTTCAATCTCAGCACTTTTATGACACAACTTGTATTCTGAAAAAATAACGTCCCATTCATTGTTCATTTCTATCTTGGTAAATACAGCTTCAATCTCAGCACTTTTATGACACACCTTGTATTCTGAAAAAATAACCTTCCATTCATTGTTCATTTCTATCTTGGTAAATACAGCTTCAATCTCGATGCTTTTATGACACACCTTGTATTCTGAAAAAATAACGTTCCATTCATTGTTCATTTCTATCTTGGTAAATACAGCTTCAATCTTGATACTTTTATGACACACCTTGTATATAATATATATATATATGGATTATTTACAACTGTTTCATTTGCATCTCTCTCTTGAATATTTTTTATGCTTTGTTTTTATCTTCTCTTTCTCAAGCACACTTCCTGGCCTTCCTTTCCTTTACCAATTGACATTTTATGTCCTTTAAATCTTCCATAGTTATTAAAAAACAACTGTTTCAAGAAGTTTCAATAAGATTATAACTGACTAATTAATAAGCTGTCCAATGAAAATATCAAAAATTTGAGAAATTTCCCATTTAGCTGAAAAATATTCAAAATATAGACAAATTAAAAAAACAGCCGAGTGATTAGAAGTTTGTGTTAGGAAAGATAATGAAAAAGAAGGATTTCCTGCAGAAAATAAAAAAATAGATAAAAATTGCATAAATTCAATTTTATTTTTTTCTTACTTGAAGACAAAAGTCAAGGTTAAAGAAGTTTCATATTCTCATTTTCTTCATTAATAATTGATAGATTCAGCCATCAGATATTCCCAAAGAAAAATAATGGAAATCTATTTGCAAATAAATATGGCAGCATTTAAGATGAGAAGGAAAAAAAAAAGATGTGCTCTGTCAGAGGAAGGTAAGTTTGGAAAATATGCAAAGTCAGTTCATGACTGGGTCTAGCTGATGATTATTTCTTTCTCAAAAGAAATTGATAGTTAAAAAAAAAATGAATAAATAAATTAAAAAAATGATCAAAATCAATAAAAAGTGAAATATGAGTAAGGAGCAAAAAAACAAACGTGAAAGTGAAAGTGAAAGTTCAGAAGAAAAAAAATCAATTCATAACTTTTTTATTTTTAAGAACAGATCAGCCTTTAATATTTTATTTATTCTGCAAGAAAAAATGAAGCAATCATAAATATTAATAGATATTTGTGTAATTGAGTACCACTTCATATAGACAAAAATGTAAAAAGAAATGCATATATAATATGTGCATAAATAAAAGTGGGAATTTCTCTAGATAGAGACAGACACAGGCTGATAGATCTAAAGAAGAAAGAAAAAAAAGAAAGAAAAATATTTTGATGGACTCTCATGTTGGTCTCAACATATGAGGGTCCAACAATTCAGTTAAGTATATGAACTGGCAGGTAATTTGTTTATAGTGGGGAAGGCTTCTGTAGGACCAGACACACTTTTTGGATAAGTTGATTACAGAAGACTTGTGCACAAGTGTGCCATAGATTCTCTCAAGCAACACTCCGCAGGTTTTGAATTCAAAGTTTTCTTTTCTCCAAGATCTATTTCTTTACCAAAATCAAAGAGACCGGTCTATCCTATAAATTAACTCATAGCTGGAGAGAGAATAAATAAAGATTCATATTAAGGGAATTAGCATAAAGGGAAATGCAAACAGTTTGGTCCAGGATTTGAACTTGACTCATCAAGTTCATTCCCTTATGATAATTTCTCATCTATCTCACCTTTCTCTTTCTCTCCTTCCTTTCTCTCTCTCACACACACACACACACACTCTCTCTCTCTCTCTCTCTCTCTCTCTCTCTATATATATATATATATATATATATATATATACCAACCCCTCTGCATGAGCAGGATGGGACATAAGGTCAATTTCTTAAGCAGTGTACAACTTAAGTGGAATTTTCCTTCTCCTAGACTAGTTTCCTACTATTTACTCATAGCTAGAGAGACTTTAGTAGGATTCATACATTTACCAAGAGTATAAGCGCTATCTGAAATGAAAACAGCCTTATACAGGATTTGAAGTTGTCCATTTCCTACATTACACAACGCGCCCCTCGCTCTCTCTCTCTCTCTCTCTCTCTCTCTCTCTATATATATATATATATATATATATATATATATATATATATACACACACAGACTTCTACTTTATACATTAGGTGCCTTTCTTTAACAGGCCAAACAATTTCAAAATACTTTATTATGAAAATTAAACGTTGGTTAATTTGAAAATTGCAGATTTTAAAGGTTTTACTTTTCAGACTTAAAATTTGTTAGATAGATTTTATATTTTCTCTTATAAGATATCTGATCAGGGAACATTCAAACATGAAGCAAATAGAAGGATTTTTTTCTTTTACTTTAATTTACAATTAAAAACATTCCATATACAGGTTTTCAAAAATTTATCTTTATTGATTAAAAAAAAAACACCATTATTTTTTTGAAAACCAAGATGGTGCATAACTTTTGGGACACCATGTATGATAACTTAGGTTTGGTTTGGTTTGTTGGGTTTTATGGCATGTCAATCCCTTGGGTTATTTTATGCCGAATACTTCTGTTGGTAATTTGGTATTCAAAAATGTTTAATGCCGACAAAGTTTTGAAATAAATTCATTTTTAATGGATAATACAATTTCGTTTATAAACTCATGTTTTCTATTTAACCCATAGATGGGACCCTAACAGGTACTACCACTCCTATGATAACTTAGAGACTTTAATTTCTAAATAAGATCTTCTGTGCAAACCCCCATGTAATTTAAGACTTGATTTAGCAGATTTTTACTATTCAGGAATTGAATTTATGAGATACATATGTATATATACTAGACAAAATTTGACCCGTTGTGTCACCCATTGAGCTCTGTATAGATAATTGGGGTTAGGGAAAAGCAAAGCAAATTAAATCTTTAAAAAAATAAATAAATATGGATAGAGAATTTTTTTTTTAAATATTGAAATTATTTTGTAAGATTTCTAAGAAAGGAAATGTTTAACTAAATTCTGACTGCTTATGAAATTTAACATACAAATATCTCTCTCTTTACACTCACTGAGAAACTAACATATATATATAGCAAGGAGGTAATCAAGATATACATAGAGAGGGGGAAAGTAACAGGCAGAATGTGAATAAGAGACAGGTAAGTTTTTTACTTAATTGCAAATTATGACTAATTAGGAAATGGAATTTTTTTCAAACATAACTCAATCCTAGAACTATGGAATATTTTAGTATGAATTTTGTGTCATTAAACTAAACAGGAAAAAAGCCTTTACAAACCAATCATTGATTCCCTCAGTTTTAGTATAATGATTGATATAAGGATATGTAGGATTGCTGGCTTGGCTGCATTTAAAGTATGATACACATTTTCTATATGAGGATATTTTCTGGGCATTTTCCTCATTTCTCAATCAGAAATAGCTTCAGACACATTCAATAGAATTCATGTCAAGAGACTGACTCAACCATGAGAGTCGCTCTTAAGCTTTCTAGGACATGCACTAACTGAGTCCTTTTTACTTTATGGTCGTTATTCTCCAAATAATCATAGGTAAATACTGGGACGAGTCTCTCCTGTAGAGTGGATATATATTTTTATATATTTCTCTCAGGTGATATTACTGAAGATTTGAATGACCAAATTCTGTGAATGGAACTCCATATCATAACCAAAAATATGCCAAGTTTTGTAGCAGTCTGCAATTGCTTGAAGCAACATTCTTGGCTCAGCAATCTCCAGACTGATATTCATCTTCTCTTCTAAAATTGAACGACTAAAGACTCATTGGAAAATATATACATATGTATATGTACATATTTACATAAGTATATGTATGTACGTATGTGCGTGTATGTGTGAGTGTTTGTGTGTTTATACATAAATATATACATATGTATATAAATATGTGTATGTACATATGTGCAAGTGTCTGTGTGTTTATACATGAATACATACATATGTATATGTACATATTTACATAAGTATGTGTATGTATATATGTGCGTCTACGTGTGTGGGTCTGTGTGTTTATACATAAATATATACATATGTATATGTGCATATTTACATAAGTATGTGTATGTATATATGTGCGTCTACGTGTGTGGGTCTGTGTTTAACATAAATATATATATATGTATATGTACATATTTACATAAGTATGTGTATGTATATATGTACGTCTATATGTGTGGGTCTGTGTGTTTATACTTAAATATATACATATGTATATGTGCATATTTAGATAAGTATGTGTATGTATATATGTGCATGTACATGCGTGTGTGTGTATGTGTAAGTAAATATGTAGCATAAACTAATGGATATATGCAAATCAAGTGTATAGCCATAACAATCTTCCCATTATAGTTTGCATAGAAATATATATATATATATATATATATATATATATATATATATATATATATACAAGGTGTGTCAGAAAAGTATTGAGATTGATTACCAAGATAGAAATGAACAATGAAAGGAATGTTAATGTTTTTCAGAATACAAGGTGTGTCATAAAAGTGCCGAGTTTGAATCGGTATTACCCAAGATAGAAATTAACAATGAATTTTTTTCAGAATACAAGGTGTGTCAAAAAGTACAAAAAATCTTGATACTTTTTTGACACACCTTGTATATACATACACAAATATACATATATAATTGCTGAATAGATAGATAGTAATATAAAAAAAGTAAAGTCGGGGTGGCCTATTGTCGGTATCAGCCAGACGGTGAGGAAGTCTATCCCCTTTTTACTAGACCAAGGAGATTATTTTAACGTCTGAGGTGGAGCGCCACACCTACTATCAGCTCCTCGCTTTACCGCACAGATCCCTGTGTTACCCATATGCTGAGTTGGCGAGGGCCGGTATCGAACCAGGAACCATGTGATTACTAGCCGAACGCTTTACTGACTGAGCTAAACTGGCCTTGATAGTAATATACATGGTAATAATGTACATATTTCCTGCATGCTTATATGAAATGATACACAAAAATTTAAAACATGAACTAAATGGTATACAGACATTTGCCACAATCCTTCATATGTGACCACCCTAAGGGAACTACTTCAAAGATGATAGAAACTGGGTATTAAAGCAAATATTTTATGGACAAATTCTCTGCACATTTATGTAACTATGTAGTACATCATATCTCTCTTTATGGAATTTATATATATATATATATATATATATATATAATATATATGAGAGAGAGAGAGAGAGAAGTGAATCCGACAATTATGGTGAAAGATAAATGGAAAGAAAATGTTGAATGGATAAAAATTTATTTATTGAAATGATAACACGTGTTTCGACCAAGAGTTTTATTTTAGAAGGGTAGACATTATATATCTATATATATATGAATATGCTCACTATATATACTAGCAGAACCCAGTATTGCCCAAGATAACAATAATATACTAAAGCAAAAATTCACTCAATTTGCTTTCTGTATGAATTATTATTATTATTATTAATATTATCATCATCATCATATTAATTTTTACATTAATTTGAACAATAATTAATAATTTCAACAATAATTGATAATCATCTTATTCATTTTTTTTTTTCAAAAAGTCCCTATGCTGATGTTGTAAGGCATAAGAAAATTATAGAATTAGATAATAAATTAATCTGAAATAATCTATACCTTTAGGTACTTGAAAAATCTACTCTGGTTTTTATTCAACGAACTCTGACCTACTAAACATTGCTCAAAATATCTATACAAGGGGACATAAATTAAAACTCTTTAAAAAATCTTGTAAAGCAAACGCAAGACAAAATTATTTTAGTAACAGAGTAGTGAATACATGGAATAAACTACCTTCATCAGTAGTGAATGCCCCATCTCTAAACTCCTTCAAGGCAAAGTTGGATAATCTGTGGAATGATATTAAATATTCTGTAGATTTAAAATGAATATTTATAAGGAACAGCTGACAGGTCTCAGACCTAATATACTAGCTGAAAAAGATATTATTATTATTATTATTATTATTATTATTATTATGAATATCTCTTTATATATTACTGCCGGTTTAGCTCAGTTTGTAGAGCATCCGCCCAGGAACCAGAATGATCCAGGTCTAATACTTGCCTTTGCCAACTCAGTGCATGAGTAGCACGGATTGGATCCATACGGTAACAATCGAGCTGATGTTAGGTGTGATACTTCACCTCAGATGCAAAAAGTAATCTCCCTGGTCTAGCACTAGTGAAATGGGGATAGACTCACTCACTGTCCTGCTGATACCAACAATAGACCACTCTACCGATTTTACTTTTTTTACTTACATTCTAATATTCTAAAAGTTGAATTATCTATTAATAATGGAAATCAAATGTTTATCTGACTGTAACCAAAACTATGCCACTGTTTATGTCACAATACCCAAAATCATTAATAGATAGAATAAAGTACAATCGTGTATTATATATAAATGGAGGGTGTTTTTTTTTGGGGGGGGGTGCTGGTACTATCTAACCAAAATAAAATTAATTTCATTGGAAAAAGAAGTGATAAACTGATGTGTCAAATAATACTTCACTTAAAATACTTTTTTTTTTTTTCTTAAGTTTTTTTCTTCTAGAAAAGCTTTAATCTCTTTCTTTTATTCAGGTATCTGTTTCCTCATTAACATTTCAGCCATTTGTGATTGACAAGAACAAATAAATGACTTGAACTCTTGTGGTTTTTTCTATTGCTCTTTCTTTCCTTTTTCTAGAAAGAGAAAGAGAAGCCAAAGAAAGGGGGTAGATGAAAGGAGAAAATTTGAAAAAAAAAAAAAAGAGAAGAAGAATGAAGATGAAGAGGGAGGAAGAAGAAGAAAGATGAAAGATGAAAGAAAAAGAATAAAGATGAATGAAGAAGGAGAATGAAGGTGAAAGATGAAGAAAGAAGAAGAAGAAGGAGAATGAAGATGGAAGAAGAATGAAGATAAAGAAGGAGGAGAAGAAGAACAATGAAAATGAAGATAAAAGAAGAAGAAACAAAGATGAAAAAAGAGAATGAAAATGAAAAAAGAGAGTGAAGAAAAGAAATGTGGAAAAACAAACAAAGATGAAAAAAGAGAATAAAACTGAAGAATAAGAAAATTGAAAATAGAAAGAACAACAAAATGAAGGAAATAAAGAAAAAAAAATATAATGAAAAAGGTAGAAGAAAATGAGAAGAAATAAAGAAAATGAGGAAGAAAAGGCAAAAATGAAGATGAGAAGAATAATGGGAATGAAAAAGAAAAGAATGAAAGGGAAAAAAAAAGAGTTAGTTTTTTAGAGAGTAAAAGAAAAATGAAAGGAGCTTGTTGAAAAATAGAACAGGGATATAATAGTAAGAAGAATGAGTTTGAATAAATACAAGACAATGGTATAGAAAGAAAAAAAAGGGGGCAAATGACACTTAACAGAAAATGTGTAGGAAGAAGAAAAAGGAGGAGGAGGAGGAGAACAACAACAACAACAACAAGGGCAAATGACAGTAACAGAAAAGGTGTAGGCAGCAGAAGAAGAAGGTAAAAGTTGATAATAAAAATAAAATAAGATGTTTGAGATATCTTATAACACGATATACGAGTGGCAAGTGTCCTCTTTGCATGCCACTGAATAATGATGCAGTTGTGTAGCTGTCACTTATGCAGATAGTGAACATAATGGTCAGGTGCCAAATTTTGTGAATCCCGTGTTAGCATGAGCACTGATACTACTTCAAAGCCATCTTGATAACCATTCCATGTCCACTATCAAGAACAGTCGGGTAGGAATCCCAGACCACCTGCCAATCAAGACAAATGGTCTTCTTACATAACCTGTAAAAATATACAAATCAAAGTTTTTTTTTAAAAAAAGAAAAAAAAAAACTAATGATAATGAGTTGTGTAGATTGAAAATAATAACAATGAAATAAAAAAAAACAAAACAAATCTCTTGTCATTCTTAAAGAACTGAACCTGTCAATGACGGCTTTGGATTTATCTCAGCTCTTGTTCATTCAACCTTATGCAATGAATTTTACATTTATATTTCTCATATAAAATTCCCTCTTGTTAATTTGTGTACTTTCTGAAGCTGCTAAAGGAGCACAGCTTTCAATTAGACTCTAAAAACCCTTCTTTTTCTTCATATATATCTCTGCCTCTCAGTTTTACTTATGTACAAGGTGTGAGAAAAGTATTAAGATTCATTCATTGTTCATTTCTATCTTGGTAAATACAGCTTCAAACTCGGCACTTTTTTGACACAACTTGTATTCTGAAAAATATTAACGTTCCATTCATTGTTCATTTCTATCTCGGTAAATACAGTTTCAAATTCGGCACTTTTATAACACACCTTGTATTCTGAAAAATATTAATGTTCCATTCATTGTTCATTTCTATCTTGGTAAATACAGCTTCAAACTCGGCACTTTTTTGACACACCTTGTATTCTGAAAAATATTAATGTTCCATTCATTCTTCATTTCTATCTTGGTAAATACATCTTCAAACTCGGCACTTTTATGACACACCATGTATTCTGAAAAATATTAACGTTCCATTCATTGTTCATTTCTATCTTGGTAAATACAGCTTCAAACGCATCACTTTTTTGATACACCTTGTATAGATTTATTTCTCTATCTATTTTTAAATACATATGCTCATATCTCTGCCAGTCTTTTACTATCTATGCATGCATCTATGTCTATGTTTCAATTAGACTCTAAAAATCCTTCTTCTTCATACATATCCTCTGCCTCTCAAGGTTTTTTTTATATATTTATATTTCTATCTCCATTTATGCCTAAATATATATGCTCATATTTCTATTCATATCAATGTAAGCATCTATGTCCATAAAAATATATTGGTTGTTTGGATTTTACGGCATGTCAACCTTTGTTAGGTTATTTTATGCCGAAGACATTTTATTTTATACATTCTTGATGGTATTCAAATTTCTTTTTCAAACTCAACTTTTTTAGAAAATATTTTTTTAAACTCGTATTTTTCTATTTAAACAATATATGAGACCCTAACAGATACTACCGCTCCAGGTCAGAGTGAATGTGGAAGTATTGCCAATGAAAGAGTACTCCACACTCCCCAGAGCTCCAGAATTGAAAGTTCATCATTAGATGCAGTTTATCTATAAGAATAGCTAGTCTATTTATATATATGCATGCATCTACATTTGTGAGGAAAGGTAGATATGAACAAATAGATAGATAAGAAGAAAGTGAGATAAATAAAGAAGAGACTGGGATAAATGTTATTTACTCAGTTTTGCTTAAGTCTTAAATACAGACCCCACATGCCTCTGCTTCTCAGGGTTTTTTTTCTATATATCTCCATGTGTTTCTTCAATGATACACTCCTATTATTATTTATTTTTGGCTAGTTCTTTTTACTTTGGTAAATAACACACACATATACACAAACACAAATGCTTATTTGGTATTATCTGCGTTATTTGGATTATTGTCCTCATCTTCATTGTTATCTGTACAACGTTTCAGCCAATGTGCCCTCCGGGCTTCTTCAGGTATTTCTTGTCAGACTCGGGAACCTTTTTTTGAACTCGGGAACCTTCTTGTCATAATCAGGAACCTACTTGTTGTAATCGGGAGCCATCACGGAACTTTGAACCTAACCCTTTATTCAATCCACATTTTTTTCATGTGTCATATTTCTATGCAAACTTTAACTCCCTTTTAGTAAATTTCCAAATATAGTTTTATAAAAAGTTGAACAACATTTTCTTTAGAATTTGATAAACGTGTCGAATAATTTATTGACTAACGTTGATATATCAAACTAAAACTGAAAAAGCAAAAAGCAAACCTGTAGAATACACCAACTGCACCTCTGCAAAGAGATCAAATTTGTTGGCTGTGGGTGGCAAACATTGATGCTTAAGTCTGGGATTGTATATGATTGTCCCAACTCTATTGCCCTTATGGCAAATCCCAACCCTTTTTATCATATATGAGCTAGAAGGCAGTGGCTGAGGGTCTGGGTATGACAGTAAACTACATCTAGTGGTGAGGTTCCAATTCTGGAGCTCTGGGGAGTGGGGAGTGGGGAGTACCCTTCATCACCATTACTCCTAGATCCACTCTGACCTGGCATGAATTAAATAGAAAAAATGAGTTAAAAAATATATTTATTCAAAAAAACTGGAGTTCAAAAAAGATTTTGAATACCATCAGGAATGAATAAAACAAAACATCTTTGCATGAAATAACCCAACAAGGGTTGACATGCCGTAAAATTCAACTAACCAACCAACCAACCAACCTACAAACCAAAAAGCATACCTGCTGTTACAAAATGGTCACTCATCTAAGTACTGAACAGATTCACTGCCGCTTAACTTTTGAGATCTGATCTGGTATAAACAAAGATTGACAAATTAATAGAGATAGATAAATATAAGTATAACCAATATATTAGATATAAACAGGCATAAATAGATAGATACACAGAGTGAGTGTGATAGAGAACAGCATATTTTTATTATTTAATATTGAACTTATTTGGTAAGAGCTAATAAGCTAAATATTCTGCATTGTCTATGGGAAAAGAACACGGCTAATACATAATTGATATTTGGCTTTATACAAATTCTGAATATAAACAATATTGATATTTATTGTTACTCTAGTAAAGATTACTTCCTGAAAATTAGCTCCATCTTCTTTTTTTCTAAATGGTCTGTTGGACAAATTATATATAAAAATCTATATTATTAGGCATATGCAGACATTATGAGGATATCAGTTGATAGAGTGTCTACTTTGGAATCACAAGTTTTCGGGTTTGATACCGGTCTTCACCAACTCAGTGGATGAGTAGTACAGGGATCTATACGGTAAAGTGAGGAGGTAATGGTAGGTACGGCATTCCAGCTCAGATGCTAAAATAGTTTCCTTGGTCTAGGACTAGTGAAAAGGGGATAGACTCCCTCACTGTATGGCTGATACTGAAATTAGGTAGCACCGCCAACTTTACTTAGTTACTTACACACACACACACATATATATATATATTCAAATTATTGAAAAACCTTCAGTCGTTCATCAAATTATAAAATCATTTTGGCCTGTTGGCCTCTGAATATATATATATATATATATATATATATATAAATTATATATATATATATATATATATATATATATATATATATATATATAAGTAAGATGAGGAAATTAATCCGACAATATGTGGAGAAAATTTAGAAACAAACACGAGATGTTATGATGGATGGAAATTTATAGTTGATGTTTATTAATTTCACACTCCTGAAGAAGGTTTCAATTGTAAACCGAAATGTTTGAACATTGACTATAAATTTCCATCCATCATATCATCTCGTGTTTGTTTTTAAATTTTCTCCATATATATATATATATATATATATATATATATATAGACCAATCAAGTACAATAATTTATATTATGTATATTTATTTGAGTCATGGTAATCTTTTGAACAGCTGTATGCCCACTTACCTCCAATCACACAAACCATCCAAGTAAGACAAACAAGACATGCTGAACACTGTTGGAGAAGTAAGAATGGGCTCCTACATATGGACAAGCAAGAGTGATTGTGACAGATGGTGAGAAAGACTCAAGGGAATCCATACTATCAGCACAACTTGATAATAATACTTACTTAAAGCCTACTGAAGGAGTCATTTAAGCTCCATGTCAATCCACTATTTATTTATAGAATTCATATTATAATTAATTGGAAATGAATAAATGAACAAGGTGAAGTACTCAATGATAATTTCATATTTATTTCTCTAGAGAAATACGGTTTTGGGTTAGTGGGAACACTGACTCCATTCTATAATTATCAAATAGGAAATTACATTGGAAATTGCTTTATTTTCTCAGAACATTTTAACACTTGTGATAATAAAATCAATCACTATGTCCTATCATTTGTGTTGTATTATGGAAATATACATACAAAAATCAAATCCTTATAATATTGATGTATTCATCATAATTGTGCTACATTATATACATCTATATATATACATATAATAATAATAATAATAATGATAATAATAGTAGAGGAAAAGAGTTAAGGGTCTACCACGGTTTCAATCCAAATGATTTCATCAGGACCCTACCCTATGTTTAACTAAGTCAAAGTAATTCCTTAGTTAAACTAATAAGTGTTTAACTAAGGAATTACCTTGACTTAGCTAAACATAGTGTAGGGTCTTGATGAAATCATTTGGATTGAAACAATGGTAGACCATTAACCCTTTTCCTCTACTAATATCATTATTATCATTATTGCTCTATATTTTGATATATTGAGCACTTTTGGATTATTTACTGATGCTACAAATATTAAAGCGGCAATTGCATACTATCTCTCTCTCTCTTTCTCTCTCTCTCTCTCTCTATCTCTCTCTCTCTCTCTCTCTATATATATATATATATATATATATATATATATAATCCAAAAGTCCAGAGAAGAAATCTTCCTTACGACACAAGAGTTTTATTTAAAAAACCTGTCGCAGTTTGAGAGCTCAATGTGTGCTCTTAATGTTAGAGTTATAGAGCAAATATATAAGAAAAGAAATAACAAAAGACTTAGAGATTTAGCATTATAGTCTATTTCAGAGAGCTTAGACAAAGTGTTTAACTTTCCCGACTTATCAGATGCGAATGATGAATTCTTTATTATTTTAAAGACATTTGAAAACAGATTTTTTTATTTTTTATTTTTTTTCATTTATAGTCTTGTGATATGAATTCAAAACAAAAACCTTGATGCTGCAAAAAATTATGTTGTAGTTTCAAATATGAGCACTTCCACCACAATTATCTTGGTCACTGATTCATGTATCTCTTAATGTAACAGATTTTGAAAAAAGAAGACATATTTCAAGTTCGACACCAGACGAATTCTCTTATTCAAACAGGATGAGTATTAATGATTATATATATATATATTATATATATATATATATATATATATATATAAAGAATTCTTGCTTCATACATACATATATATATATATGCAGCAAGACTTTATGGCTGCACCACTTTGACTAATGAAATGCTTAGAGAAAAAGCTAGATGGGAACTACACAAGTATGCTGCATGCAGTGTTGAAAAAATCTTGGAAGCAACATCACATGAGAAAGCAGTTTTACAGGTACTTGTCCCCTATCAGATAAACCATCCAAGTTAAATGAACAAGATATGCTGGACACTGCTGGAGAAGCAAGGATAAACTCATAAGTGACATTCTCCTGTGGACACCCACACATGGACATACCAGTGTAGGTTGACCATCAGAAACCTACATCAATCAGCTCTGTGCAGATTTTGGATGCTCTGCAGAAGACCTACCAAGAGCAATGGGTGATAGGGATGGTTGGCAAGAGAGAGTCATGGGTATCCATGCTGTCAGTGCCACCTAATTATGATGATTATGTATATAGACAGAATAGTCTAGAATATATGTACAAATAATAGACTTTAAGTGCTTTTTATTAGATGAAGATATTAGAGTGAGAAGAGATATAAATAAAGATATATAGATATATAGTGAGCAAACTGAGATATATACTGACATTTATATGTACAGTCACATGAATAGACTAGATAAATATGAATAGGCACAGATAGATATATCTATAGATATATAAAGAACAGTTAGTGTGTATGTATGTATGTATGTATGTATGAATTCTGTCAGGTTGCTTAATGCGCTACTGGTACTATGTAATCCAGTACAACCTGTTTCATAGTCGGGTCATCGGCGACTAAACCGGTAACCCCACAAATTTTATCTGATGAGGAGGGTGGCTAGACATCCTGCAGAACAAAAAACAAGACCTGTTCAAAAGGGCGGAGGAAGCTATTAGCTCAACGGCTATCAAGAACTTTGTTGTTTTTTTTTGTTGGGAGTGTTGGACCTCTTATTCCTTGTTAGGTTATCCATCTAGGAGAAGGAAAACTCTGATTTAACACCTGCGATTGACATGATTACCAGTTATCTTGCTTAGGCTTGTCACTGGACAACAATCATGAAAATTTAGAGAGTGGTATTCGTGTTGTACAAGCGTTTACCACTATAATATCATGATGTACAAATGTTCCCTTCTTTCTTTCTTTCATGTATAGGGAGCACAGGGTAGTTTATTGGTCCATTTCGCCAATTCACCAAACTGTGCATCGGCGAAATGGACCAATAAACTACCCTGTGCTCCCTGGAATAACTTGTTGAGAATGTGGGAAGATGTGCAAGACTTTAGCTGGACTAAAAAGCCACATTTGTGCAGCTCACTGTTGAACTTTTTTTTGCTTTATCAAGCAATGGCAATACTTGACCATGAGTTTGCTGCCATCATCATGTATGTATGTATGAAGGTCTGGATGAAACTACAATTAACAACAAATATATATACACATTAAATATCACCTATTCTTGTATTTTTGTGAAAAGCCTTTGAAGATTTGATTTATATTTGAAGATATTTAAGATATAAATATACATAGAAATAGCATTGAAATTCTATTTAAAAATGTTCAGCATTTGTAAATCTCAAAAGTAAACAAATCAATACACCAGGGTTTTTTTGTTTTTTTTTGCAGCCCCTCTACCTAGGCAATGCTGGGTAGCTGCTTTTAATATTTTAATAATGGAAACAGAATTACTTCAAAGATATTTAAGAATTAAAATATACATAGAAATAGCATTGAAATTCTACTTAAAAATGTCCAGCATTTGTAAATCTCAAAAGTAAACAAATCAATACACCAGGGTTTTTTTGCCTTCCCTCTACCCAGGCGATGCTGGGTAGCCGCTACTAGTACATTTATATAGCATTGTATTTATTTTAAAAACAGAAAGAGTATCTGGAAAATCTACTCTACTAATAAAATGAAAACAGAAATAAGATTAATATGTGGAAGCATTCTTCCAGTATTTTTTTTTTAGAATCCTCTGCAACATTAACTTATTATCTTTGTGGCTCTTTTAAAAATAGCAACTCCAATGGAACTCATGGCATAAGACATTAGTTTAACAAAATATGTTCTGATATATATATATATATATATATATATATAAATGCAGTGATGTTGATAGCTTTTTGATTTAGTGTGTCATGGGATGTACATATTTGCTTTGAATGAGTCCCTGGGAAAATTAATGGGTACCAACAAAAGTTTCTTAATAGATTGTAGGGTTTTTATTTATGTTCTGTGGAACCAACTAAAGACATCTAATTCCTACCTTGTAACTTATCCTATGTAATTTGTTCCTAAGAAACTATTGAAATCTATTTACAGTTAGCAAGAAATGGTGAGGGATGAAAAAAGAAAAAACACTGGGATGCATGGATCTGATTTTACTGTGTCCTTTTAGATTTTTTATACATCTGGGATGCAGGTCGTGTACCTATCAGCATCTCTCTGTAACTGTAAGTAAAAATTAGAAAAATAATACTGGCAATATTCACTGCAGGCTTAACAGCTGTTACTATCAGCTACAAGTTGTTTCTCACTGTGTTTTAGGGACTACTTCTGATAACACAAAACAATTTAAATTGTAGCAGAAAACAGTTTCTACAAATCAAATGATTGATTTTAATGGTATATCAAACCGTCTAGAGTTATTTTTAGCCAAGAGGATAAGTGTTGTATACCCTTTCTTTCCTTACTTCTATTTTTCTTCTGTTTATCTTTGGTATCTTACGTTCATCTTCCAGTGTCTGGTCCTAGTCTTGGGGACTTCGTGTCTGGTCTTCTAGGTCAGTCTTGTTGCCAAGACATTCATCAACCACAAAACCATATTATTTATTTAAATTTTATTTCTTAACTAAACATTTCATGTAACTAACATAACGCGCGTATGCAGTGAGCTCCAGTTAAGGCAGTACATCTTCTCTGCCTGACGTCCAAACTGAAACTGAAGACCCAACCGGGTCCCACGTGACTTCATGTATTTCGCAGGCTTTCTGTAATATTCCATGGAAAGTTCCGCCCATGATATGAAAAGAGCCATCCCCTCAGAAATACAGGGAATTGACAATAATCTATGCATAGATTATGTAACATAAGGAATCATATTTATTTTTATATTCATATTTACATTTTTGTAAAGTTGTTACTTAAGAGTTCTTTTTTTGCACATAGTCCTATTGTTACACACTGGACCCGTCAAAGAACACAAACACTTGTATTTAGGAAAATGTAAGATGAGATGTTTATTCCCTCGGTTGTGTACAGCAGAGAGTCGTTGGCAGGATTACGCAAACGTGGAGCCTTCGGGAGTTCTTTTCAAGTGATCTCGAACCTGATCATTGTCTATCTAAACAATCTCTACGGGCTTCTTTTATTGTAGTCAGACCCCCGGTGTCACGCCTCTTTGTTCATGACACCTACACAGTTTTTCTGTAAACACACCTCTTCGCCCATGCAGGCTGTTTTTATAGGCCTACAGATTTCTGCACCTAAATCATGTCAAATGTTCACCTGCATTTCCAGGTGCAAAAGGTCAGGTCAGGGCCACATCCTGTTTTCGTTTCCAGGCTGCACCTGACCCCCATGCACTTCCTATTTGGCCTGGTCCTTGAGTGCACTGATCAGACAATATATTGCACTATTGAATACAAATAATTTTAAACAGATCTATTTGATCCATAGATGGACCCTAACAGGTACTACCACTTCTGGTCAGAGTGGATCTGAGAGTAATGGCAATGGAGGGGTACACCACACTCCACGAATGGAACTTTGCCACCAGATGCAGTTTAGTGTCATACCAAGGACACCACTTTTTAGAGGAGTCTAACCCTTCTGCTGGGGATACAGTCAGCATATTCTAAGCCCTGATCTAGTATGAATAAGTGCCCACTGGGTACAAGTATTCAAGTTTTAATATTAGATTTTATATTGAATTAAAAAGATTAAGGAAATGAAATAAGAACACAAAAAAGATTACACTCACTTTTACTTTATTCTAATTGATTTTAATATGAAATCATACATAGGATTGCCTTTTATACTTTTGAGAATGAAACAATGATTTTAGAAATAGATAACACCAAGTAATTATTTATTAACCACAGTTCTATTAAAACCAGTATGCAAAATGAAATAAGAACACAAAAAAAGATTACACTCATTTTTACTTTATTCTAATTGATTTTAATATGAAATAATACATAGGATTGCCTTTTATACTTTTGAGAATGAAACAATGATTTTAGAAATAAATAACACCAAGTAATTATTTATTAACCACGGTTTTATTAAAACCAGTATGCAAAATGAAATAAGAACACAAAAAAAGATTACACTCATTTTTACTTTATTCTAATTGATTTTAATATGAAATCATACATAGGATTGCCTTTTATACTTTTGAGAATCAAACAATGATTTTAGTAATAAATAACACCAAGTAATTGTTTATTAACCACGGTTTTATTAAAACCAGTATGCAAAATATTGTTGGATTAAAAAAGGAATGAAAATTATTCTCTGAATTCTAAAAAAGATAAAGATGAAGTGTTAAAATTGGAAAATTGAAGATGGGTTTCCATGAAAAAAAAAAAAGCCAGATAAATAATTGATCTTGTCCACTCTAATAAACTCTCCATCTTCTAACCTAAGTTAACAGCTCTCTTTTTATTTTTATTTTTACTTTTTACACTTCATCTTATTTTTATTTTTATATTTTTTCCTCTAATTTCTAATTTTTGTAAGCTGTCCTTCCCATCTACCTTCTTAACTGCATTCCGTCACGAATACAAACACCTAGAAAAATTTTCACTGTGAGGTCCAACCCACAATCGAATGTAGGATAGAAGGAAGGGCCTGACAATTGATTATGTCGGAAATAGACCACATCATTTATTCATTAAATGGTGGAGTGGGGGTTGAGAATATCAACCCTTCCCTTCACAGAAATGAGTTCTACCCATCATTTCTCATTAACTTCTACTGAGACAGTTTTCAGCCAGGCTCCATAGATTTTTCACTTGGCTTAATCATAAGGTTACTCTTAATCAAGAAGGGATGCAAGGAAAAATGGAGAAGCATAACGAGTTTCCAAAGGCGTTTCTTTGAAAAGAAGAGGAAATACTCATCATTTCTTCGGAAACTCTCCCCCACACCAATCTCATATACAAACCTTCAAGCCAGTCCTTACTTGTGTCAGCTATCTTGTCCTAAGCAATCAGGCAAACTCTATTTACATATACTGTAGATTAATAGAGTTTCATAGGTAACCAGGGTGCCGGGAATAGGATTATGGAGTGTAGAGGGTAGATTTTAAGTCAGGGAGACATGGAGGGGCGGATGAGCTGATTATCAGTTTGCACCACCACCCCCGCGCTCCCTCCCTTTCAAAAATGGCTGCCAATGAAGATCCTGTTGTTAGTTGACATGTTATGATGTCTCCACTTGCCTGTCCTCTTCACTGTTGCTAAGAGAAGGTAAAGGATTGTGTGGACAAGAAGAATCCTGATGACAGCGGTGGTGATGGTGATGGGGACTGTAATAGCCATGTAAGTTGATCTTGCTCTCTGTGTGTGTATCTGTATGTGAGAGATAGAGTGCTAGAGAGAAAGAGGAAGGGGAGGTGTCACACTTATATACTAAGGATTGGATGAATCATGGTCCTTCTGTCTGAGACACAGGACAAGAGACATGTTTTTGCATGCTGTATAGTGTGTCAACATCCTTTGCTAAAGCATACACACACAAACAAGTGTATTCATATATACATATATATATATATATGTGTGTGTGTGTGTGTGTGTGTGTGTGCGCGTGTGTGTGTACATTTATATGTATATATATATATATATACACACACACACATATATATATTTATTTATATATATATATATATTATATATATATATATATATATATAAGTAAAATAACATCCTTTCCCAAATCATACACACAAACAAGTGTATTCATATAGATATATATATATGTGTATGTACATCTATAAAAAGTTGTCGGGGTGGCCTAAAGTCGGTATCAGCCAATCAGCAAGGGAGTCTATCCCCCTTTTCACTTATGTATACATATATATATATATATATAGTAAAATAACATCCTTTGCCAAATCACACACACAAACAAGTGTATTCATATATATATATATATATATATATATATATATATATATATATATATATATATATAAGTAAAATGTAGACATAACTTTTTCATGTATACACGCAGACACATATCTCTAAAGAATTTGCATGTTGGACATAAGCATGAAAAAACATCATTGTATATATGGTTCATTACACATGAACATACTCATATACACTTCTAATATGAGAACTGTGCACTAAACACAAATTTAATATAAACATACAAACAAGAACATTTGTAAAAAAATTAGATTGGGGTGACATAAGTAGGAAAAAATATTGTAAATATGCCTGATGAACAAATACACAACACACACACACACACACACACACATGTATGTATGTATGTGTATATATATATATATATATATATATGTGTGTGTAAGTGAGGGTAGAAAAGACATGAAGTCAATGGTTCTTGGTAACTGACAGTTTCTCACCTATTTGATTACACAACACGCACACACACACACACACATGTATGTATGTATGTGTATATATATATATATATATATATATATATATATGTAAGTGAGGGTAGAAAAGACATGAAGTCAATGGTTCTTGGTAACTGACAGTTTCTCACCTATTTGATTTTCAAACAAAGTAAGATAATGCTCTATCAATGATATTGTGCATTCCTTCCTTAGAAATATAGCAATTTATATTATGTATATTTATATATACACATATAACACACACACATATACACATATAATACACTCACAGTATATATTTAATATACACAAGTACAAACTATGCTCCCATAAATTTGGTAGAGCTCTCTAGGGGGTGATTTAAATTAACTTTCACTACCAAGCATATATAAGCAATGATCATTTTCTCACAGACTAGATCTCTCTGTGATCATAAAATATGTAAACAAAACTATATATTTAATAGTTTAAACACCAGCCCCGTTACAGCAGCTGTCAAAGTGGCCGAGAGGTTAAGAAATCAGGTTGGCAAATAGTCAGTCAGAGTTTGCTTCTAGCCAGGGATAGTTGTTTTGTCTAGCCACACTGAAGAGGTGTAAAACGAAGAAACACATGTCTATGGATGACTTATATATATATATATATATATATTAATTATAACTGTTTATACAGAGGTTTTAGTGAGCATCTACCAAAGGTTTATGGCTTTTGCCTTCTTCAGGATACTTATTTCATCCCTCTGATGTGTTTGTAAATAGTTATATGTAATAAATAAAGTTCTTACATTTGTAATTGAGCACTTTATTTTCCATTATTTCATCTCAGAAAAATTACCAATATATCTATCTATCTATCTATCTATCTATCTATATATATATATATATATATATATATATATATATATGACATTAGATCCACCTTAAAAATAAGAAGTTTTATAGGATTTAGAATAGCTAAGGGAATCAAAACAAATATAATTTATAAAAATGATATATACAAATTTCTGTGGCATCTTGCATATCATCCAGATTATCTTCTCAAAATACATTTACATTTTAGTCTTTAATAGAATTTTTCTTAGATGTTTAAACATTCTAATAAACAGGAAATTTCAGAAGAAGAGAAAAGATAAACACTTTATATATATATTACTAAGTGTCAATGCAGTTTTATTCCCATTAAAGTGCAAAAATCATGGACAGAACTTCCTATATTTGGTTTGAAGATCCCGAAAAGCCTGAAACATTCATCCTTCAATATTGATTGTCCACACTGTTTATGTTCACTTATATACACTCTATCCTTAATGCTGAATACGCTTCCCTTATATGCAATAATTATATATATATATATATATATATATATATTCGTATTTTAATATGGTTATCCATGTTATAATATAAAAACACACCGTGTTGAAAATATCGGTAATCAGTGATGGTGGTATAGATGTTAAAATGTTTAGTTCTCCTTGTTTAATTTGTAGATCTGTTTCAAAGGTGTAGGTATTGTAAATTATTTAATTCCTTTTCCATTTTCACATACTGTCCAAAGAAAAGAAACCAAAAAAACATCTTCACCATCAAAAATGGATAACCAAAAATAAATACAGAGATTTTATTAAATAATTTACAATACCTACACCTTTGAAACAGATCTACAAATTAAACAAGGAAACCTAAACATTATAACATCTATACCACCATCACTGATTACCGATATTTTCAACACAGTGTGTTTTTATATTATAACATGGATAACCATATTAAAATACGAAAATACAGAAAACTATTAATTGCAGCACATTCCGCAAAAAATAGAAAGGATTTCCTTATATATATATATATATATATATATATATATATATATATATTATACGCTCCCAATTTCGGTTGAGCACTTTATTTAGGAGGGATTTAATTGCAAATTCACCGTATTCGGCGTTCAGCTAAGACTAACTTTGTTTACAAAGTTGGAGACCTCTAGGTGAAGTTCATTTCCGCTTAGAAATGTAGCGATTAAATAGCCTGCTATACTTGGCAGCTGACTGTGGCCGTATAGGTAAGAGGTTTGGCGAGCGTAAGTTCGTTCGGGTCTCGAACTCGGCCAGAGGTAGCTGCTAAAAATGGTATAACTGCACTGATGAGAGGTGATACCTCAAAACACGTGTCTGTAGTTTACTCTATATATATATGTATATATGAGAAGTAAACAAACAAACAATGTGTTTGATATGGCTTTAGCTGACAATTTTTGGGAGAATTATGCACATATTCTCCCCCCACCCCCCAAAAATATATATATATATATCTTTCAAAGAAAAAAAACTTAACAAACCGTCATCCCATTATATTCTTTATTTCGACCAGAAACTCAAAAAATTAGTCTAGCCTCATCAAACAGGTATTACAAATAGCTATTTATTTATGTATTAATATGATAGGATGATGCTTTATTAAGTTATTCTTTCTTTGAAAGTTAAATTTTGCTCTGTATATAATTTAATTTATTGATTATTATACATTGTGGTTTTTTTAGGGATTTATAAAAATCCTTGCATGTTTGTACCTACAAGATCATACAGTATGGTTGTACAGTGAGATTTTGATGACCCCTAATAGAATCATCCCTTACTTACCAGTCAGTTGAATTACCTTATATATATATATATATATATATATATGTATATATATAATGTCAAAATTATCCTGAAGATCCCTGTTATTGAAACCTGGGCAGTTAACTTTGGTCACTGATTTAATTCCTAAATCACCTCTCCAAGTATATATTGAGCACTTTTCAATATTCATTATCTTGACTCATTTGGTTTCTATTTTTTCTGACATTCTAAATTAATCAGTTTTTTCTCTTTTTTATTCCATTCAGTCTTTTCCCTAAACTTCTTAAATACATATATATATATTAGTTTGTGTATATATATTTATTGCATGGAATTACTTCCAAGCAATAAATATATATACACAAAATAATGTATATTTATAGTCATTCTTATACATATATAAGTATAGATAAAAGGATATGAAAACACACAATGCTGTTAAAATGAAAATATTTTATATCATATTCATAGCTAATATTGAACAATATTTCGGTTTATAAAAATCATCTTCAGAGCTTGTTTTTACTCTTGACTCATAGAGAGAGGAGCTGAAATTTGAATTCAAAACAAAAACATTGATGTTCCAAAAAGTCATGCGATCGTTTCTTCATATATATATAATAGCTCTATCACTGATATTGAGCACTTCTCTAATAATACCACAAAAACTTGTCCCACCAAGTGAGCTAGTGATAACCATACACTACT
>CM042149.1:11938942-11943942 GCA_023376005.1 Doryteuthis pealeii
CCCTTTCACTATGCTAGACTAGGAGATTGTTCTGCATTTGAGGTGGACCACCGCTCAGATCCCTGTGTGTGTGTATATATATATCTGTATGTAATATATATAAAGTTTGTATATATACATATATATATATGTGTATGTGTGTGTGTGTGTATATACATATATATACCTACCATCAGCTCCTTACTTTACTGCTCAGATCCCTGTGCTAATCATATGTTGAGTTGGTTTATCGAACCTGAAACCTTATTGGTCCTAACCCTTTTCGGGCCATCTAATACTGAATCAAGTCATTTGGATATTTGGTTACTTACAGTACCTGCTGTTGCTTAAATGATTACCCATCTAAATACTAAACAGGCTTATCACTGCTTAACTTTGGTGAGTCAGTAGGAAACGGTGCTTTCAATGTGATTTGACTATGAGCCAATGAAAAGGTTCTTGGAGCAGCAGCCAGGTAAGAAGTTCATGCCAAAAGTCTTCTGGTACATAAAAGGATTCATCATTCTATATTTATTTACTAGGCTTTGCTTAGAAGTGTCACAGGTCCAGAAGAATCGGGCACCTAGTGAGAATCAAACTTACTAACAATGGTGTGCTTATTTAGCTTGCTAACCATTACACTAAATGAGGTGCCCATACTATCTAGGCATAATTATTTACTAAGCATAGTGTAGATGCACCCCAAGGCAAGAATTATGGGGCACCCAGTGAGAATCGAACTCACTAACAATGGTCTGTTAATCTAACTTACTAACCATTACACCGTATGTGGTGTCCTCAGCAGAATTGTATAGGGAACTGACCAATACTATCTAGGCATAGTTATTTGGGCCGGGTTTGCTCAGTCGGTAGAGCATTTGGCTAGAAACCACAAGGTTCCTAGTTCGATACCGGCCCTTGCCAACTCAGCGTATGAGTAGCACAGGGATCTGTGCGGTAAAGTAAGGAGCTGATGGTAAGTGTGGCGCTCCACCTCAAATACAGAAACAATCTCCTAGGTCTAGCACTAGTGGAAAGGGGATAGACTCCCTCGCTGAATGGCTGATATTGAATTTAGGCCACCCCGACGACTTTACTTACTTACTTACTGTAAAACAAAACAACCAACCAAAATTTTCTTTACCAGAGACTCAGTGTGTTTCCATTCCATGGCCTGTATTTTTTGACTAAGTCTTGTAGTGGGACAGCAATGTTTAGCCCAATTGTAAACATTTCTTTGACTGGAAACATGCTTCTCCTTACACATCACACATTCTTCTGTAAATTTCACATAGATTGTACTTCTTAGCTACCAAAACTCTAATGACAGACTTCTGTTCAAGCTTTGAGCACTGTTTTATTTGCTGCCATTTTGAACACCCTCAAAACAAATATTTTTACAACATTTAAGTAATTTTAGCTACAAGTTATTTCCAAACAATGCAAAGTTTACATTTAAGGAAAAAAATTCTGAAAATAAATTTATTTTGATTTTCTCAAAAAATTCACCTTAACTTATTTGTTGAATAAACCTTCCTTTATCAAAAACTATTCCTTTTTAACTTTTTATCTTGTTGAAAAGCTTAACCTGTAAGAACAGCTCCTTAAGTGGTCCTCTTAAAAGGTTCTTAAGGATCAAGCATTTTATACAAAACTCTTGAATATCACAAAAGTATATCAAGTAGATGATAGACTTGATTTTATTTACAAGAGTGAGTCAAAAGAATAATGTTTGCCTCTCTTCGGCCTCATGAAAGAGGGTTTGACAAGGAAGTGAAATCTGTAGTGGAGAAGTGGCTCAAAGAACAGTTAACAGAATTTTACGGGGCAGAGATACATGCTCTCATTCGAAGGTGGAACATTGCCATTGAGAGAAATGTTAACTATGTGGAGAAGTAAGGATGTGATCTACAGAGGACCAGCTTCATTTTTATGTATGATACATATTCCTGTGTTGTTAATTATATCTGTCCTAAACAAAATGGCATTAATTTTTGACTCACCCTTGTATCATATAAATCAATCATGATATTAGTAATGGCTTGCTAAATCAAATTAAATTGAGACTTTATGGTTTTCTATTATTATTTATGTGTGCAAGTGTATATACATATGTGTGTACAAAAACGAACGCTGAATTCAACCGCTGAAATTTTGAAAAATGCATGTTCTGTTTTAAAAATAAGATAAATTTTATTTTTAATTTTTAAAAATCAGAAGCATTATAGTTATAGTAAATCTCAAAAGAGTTTGTTGTAAAAATTATATAAAAAATGTAAAGTGGGTATCAAAATAGTATAGGATATATTTCAGCTGTTAAAAATATACAAGTATTTCAGCGGTTGAATTCAGCGTTCGTTTTTGTAAACAGTCTTTTAACGGATATCTTTCTTCCCACATATGTGTGTATGTGTATATGTTAAATCAAGTAAAATAAAGATTTTCTTGTTTTTTATTGCATGTTTATATATTATATATATGTATGTGGCTATGTATGTGTGTGTGTACGTGCATGTGTGTGTACATGTGTGTATGCGTATGTGTATATGTTAGATCAAGTTTAATAGAGATTTTCTTGTTTTTATTGTATGTGTATATATGATATATATGTATGTGGGTGTGCATATGTGTGCATGCATGTATGTGCATGTGCGTGAATACATGTATAAAGCTAGAATATTGGAAAAACATTGCAAAACTTTTGACTCATCCTAGTATTATATAAATTCATCATGATATTAGTAATGGATAGTTAAATCAAGTTAGATAGAGACTTTATGTTTTTTTTAATATTATTTATGTGTGCATATATATTTATTTGTGTATGTGTTAGATCAAGTTAAATAGATATTTTATTGTTTTTTATTGCATGTGTATATGGGATATATATGTATATGTGTGTGTATGCTTGCATGCATATATGTGTGTGTGTGTATAGTTAGAATATTGTGTATATGTTACATCAAGTTTAATAGAGATTTTCTTGTTTTTATTGTATGTGTACATACATGTATAAAGCTAGAATATTGGAAAAACATTGCAAAACTTTTGACTCATCCTAGTATTATATAAATTCATCATGATATTAGTAATGGATAGTTAAATCAAGTTAGATAGAGACTTTATGTTTTTTTAATATTATTTATGTGTGCATGTGTGTATATATATGTATATGTGTATGTGTTAGATCAAGTTAAATTGATATTTTCTTGTTTTTTATTGGATGTGTGTATGGGATATATACGTATATGTGTGTGTGTGCTTGCATGTGTGTATGTGTGTATGCATATATAATATATATATATATATAATATATATATAGGTGTGTGTGTGTCTGTGTGTGTGTATGTGTGTGTAAAGTTAGAAAATTGGAAAAACATTTCCAGAATTTACCACTTTTATAAGGAAAAGAAAGATGGTGTCAAAATTTTTAACCCATCAGGTAAAAAACAACAAAAAAAAAACAACAAAAAAAACACCTTTCAGAATTCAATTGCTGCTGATTAACTGGAAGAAAGATAAAAATTTCCAACTGATAATACAAATGAAAAGGTGTGAAAAGAGTAATAAAAATGAAAACAAAAAGTAAACTCCAGTTGCTTTTGTGCTTAAACACCTGGGTGGTAAACAATCCACAATGATGGCAATTAGCTGTATTGACCCTATGCTTATGTTCTCAGTCAGCTTTAACTTTGTGGTTAAAATGTTTTACTGATCATATGTGGTCTGAGGTTCCATATTATCCTCCAAGATAGAAGATGAAAAAACTTATTGATCTATTATACTGAGTAACTGAAAGTAATTGTTATAGCAAAGCCACCCTCAGTGTAATTGTGTCCAGAAATCATTAATTTCATTTCAATCTTAAACTTCCAAGAGAAAATATTTGAGATGTTATAGTATTGCTGGCAAATATACCAAGGAGAAACCCTAGGCATTTTGTAGTATTTTATTATAAATATTCATTTTTCTTTTCTTTTTCTAGCTTCTTTTATTTTGAACAACAAACGAAAAAAAGAAGCTAGAAAAAGAAAAAAACAACTTGCTAACATAGCATCAAGACAAAGAAATCTAACACAATAGATGATAAAAACGGGATCATTTTGACTATAGAAATAAATATAGATATACAACATAGTAAAAAAATGCTTCTTTTAACTATAGAAATATATTCATAGAACATAAATACAAAGATATTTCACTATTGAAATATAGTTACACAAAATAGATAAAACCACATCATTTTAACTATAGAAATATATATACCTCTACAACATAGATAAAAAAATGCATCTTTTGACTATAGAAATATAGTTATGGAACATGAATACAAAGATAACCACTTCACTATTGAAATATACATAGTTATACAAAATAGATAAAAAGGCATCATTTGTCTATAAAAATACATATGATAATTGTTGTTGTCAGCTTTCTGTCTACAAGAGACGATGGAGTAGTGTCAAAACGTTGTTCTTTTTTTAACTACCTAGCTTGGATGGGTCCATATGGAGGATGAGCTGTTGCCCATGCAGCAAATCCCTCCTCTCCACACTGCCACTCTGATCGAAAGGAAAGGTAAGGAACCAATGCAGTTTGGCAACGGTAGTGTCGCAGGAGTTGATGGGTAGCACTGGATTTCAGCCTCACACCACCTTAGGGACTCTGGCTCCTAATTTGTTTTTGGGGTTTACCCTCCTAGCCTTTAGTAATAGAACATTGATAAAAGGGCATCCTTTTGACTATAAAAATATATATAGTAATTAAATAGATAATATTTTTTTACTATAGAAATATAGTTATACACCATAAATAAAAAGACAACCTTTTCACTATATAAATATTTATAATTATACAATAGAGATAAAAAAGGCATTATTTGGACTAATATAAATATATAAGATAATATATTAATAATTTGAAGGCAAATACAATGCGTATGAAAAATAAAAACAAAAAGATGTTATTTTTGTTTTATCGATTTCAAAGCATAAACTTCATCATCAGAGATTCGTAATCAG
>CM042149.1:11948942-12000024 GCA_023376005.1 Doryteuthis pealeii
TTTATACATGTATGAAGTTGGTTCAATTATTTATACATGTATGCAGTATGAAGTTGGTTCAATATTTATACATGTATGCAGTTGGTTCAATTATATACATGTATGAAGTTGTTCAATTATTTATACATGTATGCAGTTGGTTCAATATTTATACGTATGCAGTTGGTTCAATTATTTATACATGTATGAAGTTGGTTCAATTATATACATGTATGAAGGTTCAATTATTTATACATGTATGCAGTTGGTTCAATTATTTATACATGTATGAAGTTGGTTCAATTATTTATACATGTATGAAGTTGGTTCAATTATTTATACATGTATGAAGTTGGTTCAATTATTTATACATGTATGCAGTTGGTTCAATTATTTATACATGTATGAAGTTGGTTCAATTATTTATATATGTATGAAGTTGGTTCAATTATTTATACATGTATGCAGTTGGTTCAATTATCTATACATGTATGCACAAAAAGAAGATTCAGCTGATGCTGATATCATTAAAATAACACATCTTATAACAAGTTTTAATGCAAATCTGTTACAATTTTTTGTGGACATTTTAAAGCTTCAAGTGAGATCGCTTTTCAGTGGAGATCCCTAGTGTTAATCAGAGCATGATATTTAATGAAGAAACCTTTGGTTGTTCCTTGGTGTCCCTTAGTATTGGCTATGATCCTTTTGTTGTTGGGTAAAATCCTTGCGTTGAGCAAAGTCATTGGTTGCATGTCTGTTTGTCAATGTCAAATAATGTGCAATTGAGGGGCTTTCCATATTGGTGATTAAATAGTTAACTACCCAGGTATTTGAGCTGTTGATTGGCTGAGTTTAATCCACGTAACTACGCCGAGTCTCTAAATTTTAGTGGTGGTTTCCAGCACACCGGAATATTCCAACAAAATCAATTTGTAAGACCAGAACTAAGTTTTACTGAATTGTTGAGATGAGGCTTGATAATTTGAATTATTTGGATTATTGAGACTATTTCATCATTTTTATTGTTATCTGTACAATGTTAGTCCAATGACACACATGCATAGTGGATATAGGCATTGAGTTTATACAGTTCTAAGTGACAGTTATCTCTAGGCTGCAGGTTCAGTCCTGTTCAAGGGTAACAGTTACATATAGTAATAATCAACACAGCTTAACACTTGTACCCAGTCATGGTTAGCAGAATGAGAACAGTATACCCGGGTGGATTGAATGATGGGTTGGGTTCAAAGTTCTGTGAAGGCTCCCGATTATGACAAGAAGGTTTCAGCATTTGAAATACCTGAAGGAGGTCGAAGGGCACATCGGCCAAAATGTTGTACAGATAACAATAAAGATGAGGAAGATAATCCGAATAATCCAAATAATACAGAACTAAGTATTGAACAAATCAGTTACACCTTCATATTAATTGTGTATTGGACAATCTTTTGCAAATTGTACACATATCAATATGATTCAATATTTGTGATAATTATATTTTTATGGCTCACTTGTATGAACAATGCTTACTTTATTCAATATTTTCTCTTTATTTTACATGTCATTATAGAAAAGGTGTTAGTTACTTGGTATTATTTGTCTGAATGTCTTGCAATGCTTCTCAGATTGGTAGGGAAGCAAAAAACAATGATGTCAATATATGACTAAGATCTTCAAAAGTTCTTCAACATCTTGTTTGATCAACAGTCATCATTCCAGGGCTCCCAAGCAGTTGGGTTTTTAGGGGTAGATGGATTCATGCCTTATCCAAGGGCATTAGTGCAAATTGAAACAAAAACAACCTAGTACAGGAATATATGGTTTCAAGTATTCCTATCTTATATGAATAATTTTACAATTTATTGGTTTCAAGTACTCTTATCCAGAACTAATAATTTGCACACAGTTATATGGTTTCAAGTATTTCTATCCACTATTAATAATTTTAACACATTTATATGGTTCCAAGTAGTTCTATCTAATATTAATAATTTTCAAAAAGGTCTATTTGACCCACAGATAGGACCCTAACAATTACTTCATTATGGTCTTGCCATTGATGACAGAGAGAAAAGAATGAATGGATAGATAAAGAACCCCACTTTCCCATCAAAACTTACTTGCCTAGACCAGGGGTTACCAAACTATGATATTATTCCCATTCTGTTTTCTCATTCTAGATTGATACTTTCCACCAATAGCTGCCTTTATTTAGTCTAATTGGTAACAGTACTTGTTTGAATCAATCCTTTCATTCTCTAGAACAGGGGTCACCAAACTACGGCCCGCAGGCCAGATCTGGCCCACAAATGCATTTTATTAGGCCTGTCGACTTGAATTTGTTTGTTAAAACATATGGAATGCAAGATGTTCTGATACCATTTGAATTTAAATATCATGTTAAGCTTACTAGATTTTCATGGACTTGACTACTGTAGGTAGGTTACAAAATTTCATGCATGTGAGCATTTCATTTGTTACATGCGATACTGAATTTTCACTTGTTACAACTTGTTACAATTATAATGTGGCCCACGCTCTTATTTTTTTAAATTATCTGGCCCACCATGAAAAAAGTTTGGTGATCCCTATCCTAGGCAATGGCAGCAAATTAGCTGCTAATTCTATTGTCAACCTTGACATATGCAAGTTAGACATGGTACAGGAAGTTGTCCCCTGCAACACATGTCCCACAGCTGAGTGAACTAACCAATGAGCTGTCACTTTTGGTCTCTTTGGTGTTCTTAGGTTTGTCACGTTTTCTATCCAAAAATGTCTGGCATTGGTTGTTATGATGCATACTGTGTTGATTTATATTCGTTGGCCCCTCTGTCGGCCATTATAGAGACTATTATGATGACTGATTGGCAAATGCTATGCTAATGATCTTTACAAAGAAGAAAAATTGGCATAAAAAATTGTGTCAAAAATTGTTCTTCTGTAATTTATAGATATTAGAGTTCATGTCTAGTTTAACACTTTTTTCAGAGGAAGTAAGCATCTCTTTCTCTGTCTACCTACCTACTTATCCACACCCTCATATACATACAGGGTGGAACAGAAGTAATTAGACTGACAATAACAATATAATGATATTGTTGGAGGCGCATGATATAATGATTACTGTCTAAAAAAACACGCTGAGATGAGTTCAAATCCTAGATGGGGCTGTTTGCATTTCACATAGTGCTTATATCCTTGAGAAAGGTCAAAATTTAAATATTATCTCGCAGATTGGGCTCTTTAACCTTGGTTAGGCAACCAGTCTCAGAGAAGGAACATTTTGAATTCAAACCAAAGGGGCTCTCTTCTTGTAAGTCAAAGCTACTTTGAGAGCTCCTCTTCCTCTTTCATTCTTCCCATACTTGTGTATTGAATTCTACCCCACATTGTATATACCTCTACCCTGAAGGCACTTGTGGTGTAATGGTTATTGTTATAGGAAATGGACACAGCAACCAGAGTTCAAATTCTGGATAAGACTGATTGCATTTCATATAGTACTAATACTATTCTCTCTGCAGCTATGGGTAAATAGTAGGGCAGACAGAGTTCTCTAACCTTGATAGGAGAAGGGAAACTCTGAATTCAAACTAGTTACACTTCACTTAAAAATTGACCTTGTGTTGCTGTAACATTTTTAAATGCCATCCTTGGCCAGTTGAAAAGGGCTTAAAGAAAGTCCTATGTTATGGAATCCTTTGGTAAGCGTATAAGTCCTATCCTACATATTGGTAAAGGTCCAGTGATTTAATCCTATGTCCGTCGTCCATGAATATCACAGTAATTATGACCAGTAGAGTCAGTTGAGGTATTGTATCAACCTCCAGTGATTGGCCAAGAGTTAGATCACATGATTCTGGCCTAGTCTATGAGTAGGAGCGGGCAATTAACACACACCTTATATGTCAAAAACTCAACAGTCGCATCTTCCTTTTGCAGAATGATTGGGTAAATGTATCATTATCCTCTCTCATCAACCATTTTTTTTAGTCCACTTCAAGACTCAGGCCATCAAACACATGGGTAGTAATTAACCTTACTCTATCCTGTTAGCCAACAAGGTTTTTAGAGATTTTGAATTCAGTTGTCTTTCTCCTAAACTGTTTATTCTACCAATGATAAAAAGCATAACCTATCCTAATATTTTGTCCACAACTAAGGATAAAAGGTTTCTGTCAGACTTTTTTCTCCTTCCACTTCAAGACTCAAGCTTTCTTCATAGTAAACCATGAGAAGAAATGGGACTTAACTTGCTGGTCCATAACATATTGGCATAGATTTTAAATTCAGTGTTATTGTCTGTCTTATATTGTTTACAATACAAAGACTAATCTGTTGAACTAAGAAGAGATGAATTGATTCCTTCACTGTAGACATTAGCATAAAGTGAAGGCACTGAATTTGAACATGGTTTTCTGATTCTATTTTCGATGCTGATCACAGTCATACCACCTACACATCTTTTCGCTAATAATAATAATAATAATAATAATAATGAATAATAAATAATAAAGAAATAATAATTCTAATGAATTAGGAGACACACCTTGCGTAACGTTTATTGACATAGGAAATAGAATTGGTGAAGAAAAAACTCAGGAGAAGAAAAAACTCAGAAATCAGGAAATTAGGAAACCAGTCTAGGAGAAGGAAAAACTCAAAACTAGCTTTACTTTGTATAAAAATGACCTTGTGTCATCCCTTGACTGAGTGGTTGTGTGAATCCATACTCCAATGAATTTGATCCTCATTGGATATTACTTTATCATAGTTCTGAGCTTGACTAAGCTAAACTTAGCAAATGACTATCTATTTATCTGTCTGCCTGCCTATGTATACACATGTGCACATATATCATGAATTGTTTAGACATCTGTATCCATTATCTCTTAGGTAAATTATTAACAGATATTCCTATATCTCTCTTCCTTTGTCTATTTTCTCTTCTTTATAGCTGTATATCTACTTCTTCATTCAACAAATTCATAACATTTTTCTTATCTACCACTGATTCTTACTATGACACACATGATATATATATATACATACACACATATATATATATATAATATATATATATATGAGAGAGAGAGAGAGAGAGAGAGAGAGATTATAAATCCTACAGCTGGTAAAAATATGCCTGTGGGGGAAGAGTAATGGCCCATATAAATCTTCATTTCCTAATGAGCCATAACAAAAAACAATGTGCATATTGCAAGCAAAAAAAAAATAAAAGAGCAAACTAGCAGAAAACATTAGAGTAAAATGAGGAAGTAGAGTAAAAATTTAAAAGCCGGCCAAAACTTAATGTTTTCTGCTAGTTTTGCTCTTTTATTTATTTTTTTGTTGCAATATGCACATTGTTTTTTTGTTATGCTCATTAGGAAAATGAAGATTTATATGGGCCATTACTTCTTCCCCCACAGGCATATTTTACCAGCTGTAGGATTTAGATCTCGCTCTCTCTCCTCTCTCTCTCCATATATATATATTTATATATATATATATATTGTTGGTATGTTATATATATATCATGTGTTCATAGTAGAATCAGTGGTAGATAAGAAAAAGTTATGAATTTGTTGAATGAAGAGTAGTATAATACAGCTATTAAGAAGAGAAAATAGACAAAGAGAGATATAGGAATATCTGTTAATAATTTACCTAAGAGATAATGGATACAGATGTCTAAACAATTCATGATATATGTGCACATGTGTATACATAGGCAGGCAGACAGATAATAGATAGCATTTGCTAAGTTTAGCTTAGTCAAGCTCAGAACTATGATAAATAATATCCAATGAGGATCAAATTCATTGGAGTATGGATTACACAACCACTCAGTCAAGGGATGACACAGGTCATTTTTATACAAAGTAAAGCTAGTTTGAGTTTTTTCTTCTCCTAGACTGGTTTCCTAATTTCCTGATTCTGATTTTTCTTCTCCTGAGTTTTTCTTCACCAATCTATTTCCTATGTCAATAAACGTTACGCAAGCTGTGTCTCCTAATTCATTAGAATTATATTTCTTTATTATATTATTCATATTATTATTATTATTATTATTATTAGCGAAAAGATGTGTAGGTGGTATGACTGTGATCAGCATCGAAAATAGAATCAGAAAACCATGTTCAAATTCAGTGCCTTCACTTTATGCTAATGTCTACAGTGAAGGAATCAATTCATCTCTTCTTAGTTCAACAGATTAGTCTTTGTATTGTAAACAATAATAAGACAGACAATAACACTGAATTTAAAATCTATGCCAATATGTTATGGACCAGCAAGTTAAGTCCCATTTCTTCTCATGGTTTACTATGAAGAAAGCAGTCTTGTAAGTGGAAGGAGAAAAAGTCTGACAGAAACCTTTTATCCTTAGTTGTGGACAAAATTGTAGGATAGTATCTTTACATTGGTAGAAAAACAGTTTAGGGAAAGACAACTGAATTCAAAATCTCAAAACCGAGTGGCTAACAGGATAGAGTAAGGTTAATTACTACCCATGTGCATGATGGCCTGAGTCTTGAAGTGACTAAAAAAATGGTATGAGAGAGGATAATGATACATTTACCCAATCATTCTGCAAAAGGAAGATGCGACTGTTGAGTTTTTGACATATAAGGTGTGTGTTAATTGCCCGCTCCTACTCATAGACTAGGCCAGAATCATGTGATCTAACTCTTGGCCAATCACTGGAGGTTGATACAAACCTCAACTGACTCTATGGTCATAATTACTGTGATATTCATGGACACGACATAGGATTAAATCACTGACCTTTACCAATATGTAGGATAGGATTATACGCTTACCAAAGGATTCCATAACATAGGACTTTTCATTAAGCCCTTTTCAACTGCCAAGGATGGCATTAAAAATGTTACAGCAACACAAGGTCAATTTTTAAGTTGAAGTGTAACTAGTTTGAATTCAAGTTTCCCTTCTCCTATCAATGGTTAGAGAACTCTGTCTGCCCTACTATTTACCCATAGCTGCAGAGAGAATAGTATTAGTACTATATGAAATGCAATCAGTCTTATCCAGAATTTGAACTCTGGTTGCTGTGTCCATTTCTATAACAATAACCATTACACCACAAGTGCCTTCAGGTTAGAAGTATATACATGTGGGGTAGAATCGAATACACAAGTATGGAAGAATGAAAGAGGAGAGGAGCTCTCAAAGTAGCTTGACTTACAAGAAGAGAGCCCCTTTGGTTGAATTCAAATGTTCCTTCTCTGAGACTGGTTGCCTAACCAAGGTTAAAAAGCCCAATCGCTGCGAGATAATATTTAAATTTGACCTTTCTCAAGGATATAAGCACTATGTGAAATGCAAACAGCCCATCTAGGATTTGAACTCATCTCAGCGTGTTTTTTTAGACAGTAATCATTATATCATGCGCCTCCAACAATTATCATTATATTGTTATTGTCAGTCTAATTACTTCTGTTCCACCCTGTATGTATATGAGGGTGTGATAAGTAGTAGGTAGACAGAGAAAGAAGTGCTTACTTCCTCTGAAAAAAAAGTGTTAAACTAGACATGAACTCTAATACTAAAATTACAGAAGAACAATTTTGTACACAATTTTTTATGCCAATTTTTCTTCTTTGTAAAAGATCATTGCATAGCATTTTGCCAATCATCATCATAATAGTCTCTATAATGGCCGACAGAGGGGCCAACGAATAAAAATCAACACAGATGCATCATAACAACCAATGCCAGACATTTTTTGATAGAAAACGTGACAAACCTAAAACACCAAAGAGACCAAAAGTGACAGCTCATTGGTTAGTTCACTCAGCGTGGACATGTGTTGCAGGGACAACTTCCTGTACCATAGTCTAACTTGCATATGTCAAGGTTGACAATAGATTAGCAGCTAATTGCTGCCATTGCCTAGGATAGGATCACCAAACTTTTTTCATGGTGGGCCAGAATAATTTAAAAAAAATAAGAGCGTGGGGGGCACATTATAAGTGTAACAAAGTTGTAACAAGTGAAAATTCAGTATCGCATGTAACAAATGAAATGCTCACATGCATGAAATTTTGTAACCTACCTACAGTAAGTCAAGTCCATGAAAATCTAGTAGCTTAAACATGATATTTAAAATTCAAATGGTATCAGAACATCTTGCATTCCATATGTTTAACAAACAAATTCAAGTCGACACCTAATAAAATGCATTTGTTGGCAGATCTGGCCTGCGGGCCGTATTGGTGACCCCTGTTCTAGAGAATGAAAGGATTGATTCAACAAGTACTGTTACCAATTAGGACTAAATAAAGGCAGCTATTGTGGAAAGTATCAATCTAGAATGAGAAAACAGAATGGGAATAATATCATAGTTTGGTAACCCCTGGTCTAGGCAAGTAAGTTTTTTGATGGGAAAGTGGGGTTCTTTATCTATCCATTCATTCTTTTCTCTCTGTCATCAATGGCAAGACCATAATGAAGTAATTGTTAGGGTCCTATCTGTGGTCAAATAGACCTTTTGAAAATTATTAATATTAGATAGAACTACTTGGAACCATATAAATGTGTTAAAATTATTAATAGTGGATAGAAATACTTGAAACCATATAACTGTGTGCAAATTATTAGTTCTGGATAAGAGTACTTGAAACCTATAATTGTAAAAATATTCAATAAGATAGGAATACTTGAAACCATATATTCCTGTACTAGGTTGTTTTGTTTCAATTTGCACTAATGCCCTTGGATAAGGCATGAATCCATCTACCCCTAAAAACCCCAACTGCTGCGGAGCCCTGGAAGATGACTGTTGATCAAACAAGATGTTGAAGAACTTTGAAGATCTTAGTCATATAATGACATCATTGTTTTTGCTTCCCTACCAATCTGAGAAGCATTGCAAGACATTTCAGACAAATAATACCAAGTAACTAAACCTTTTCTATAATGACATGTAAAATAAAGAGAAAAATATTGAATAAAGTAAGCATTGTTCATACAAGTGAGCCATAAAAATATAATTATCACAAATATGAATCATATTATATGTGTACAATTTGCAAAAGATTGTCCAAATACACAATTAATATGAAGGTGGTTAACTGATTTGTTCAATACTTAGTTCTGTACTTATTTGGATTATTCGGATATCTTCCTCATCTTTATTGTTTATCTGTACAACATTTGGCCGATGTGCCTTCGACCTCCTTCAGGTATTTCAAATGCTGAAACCTTCTTGTCATAATCGGGAGCCTTCACAGAACTTTGAACCCAACCCATCATTCAATCCACCCGGGTATACTGTTCTCATTCTGCTAACCATGACTGGGTACAAGTGTTAAGCTGTGTGATTATTACTATATGTAACTGTACCTTGAACAGGACTGAACCTGCAGCCTAGAGATAAACTGTCACTTAAACTGTTAAACTCAATGCTATATCCACTATGCCATGGTGTGCATGGACTAACATTGTACAGATAACAATAAAAATGATGAAAATAGTCTCAATAATCCAAATAATTCAAATTATCAAGCCTCATCTCAACAATTCAGTAAAACTTAGTTCTGGTCTTACAAATTGATTTTGTTGGAATATTCCGGTGTGCTGGAAACCACCACAAATTTAGAGACTCGGCGTAGTTACGTGGATTAAACTCAGCCAATCAACAGCTCAAATACCTGGGTAGTTAACTATTTAATCACCAATATGGAAAGCCCCTCAATTGCACATTATTTGACATTGACAAACAGACATGCACCAATGACTTTGCTCAACGCAAGGATTTTACCCAACAACAAAAGGATCATAGCCAATACTAAGGGACACCAAGGAACAACCAAAGGTTTCTTCATTAATATCATGCTCTGATTAACACTAGGGATCTCCACTGAAAGCGATCTCACTTGAAGCTTTAAAATGTCCACAAAAATTGTAACAGATTTGCATTAAAACTTGTTTATAAATGTGTTTTAATGATATCAGCATCAGCTGAATCTTCTTTTGTGCTACATGTAATAGATAATTGAACCAACTGCACATGTATAAATAATTGAACAACTTCATACATATATAAATAATGAACCAACTTCAACATGTATAAATAATTGAACCAACTGCATACATGTATAAATAATTTGAACCAACTTCATACATGTATAAATAATTGAACCAACTTCATACATGTATAAATAATTGAAACCAACTTCATACATGTATAAATAATGAACCAACTGCCATACATGTATAAATAATTGAACCAACTTCATACATGATAAATAATTGAACCAACTTCATACATGTATAAATAATTGAACCAACTGCATACGTATAAATAATTGAACCAACTTCATACATGTATAAAATAATTGAACCAACTTCATACATGTATAAATAATGAACCACTTCATACAGGTATAAATAATTGGAACCAACTTCATACATGTATAAATAATTGAACCAACTGCATACATGTATAAATAATTGAACCAACTTCATACATGTATAAATAATTGAACCAACTTCATACATGTATAAAATAATGAACCAACTGCATACATGTATAAATAATTCGACAAACTTTATACAGATAACAATAAAGATGAAAAAATAGCCCGAATAATCCAAATTATCAAGCCTCATCTCAAAAATTCAGAGAAATGATGTGTAACTAATTAAAAAAAGTTATAGAAAAATAGAAATTATTCTAAACATACTGGGACAAAAAAAAAAAGGAAATCGTACAAGTTTATGGAAATTTCATCCTTGATAATGATCCTATGAACAAATTTTGAAAGAAACTTAGTTCTGATCTCACAAATTCAAGATGATTTGCATTAAAACTTGTTGAAGATGTGTTATTTTAATGATATCAACATCAGATGCATCTTCTTTCTGTGCATACATATTTCGTTGTAAAAATATACAAGAACAATTCCCATTGCATTGATGTTTAAGGTGAAGAAAGGCTAAATGTAATTTATAGACAATTTGAACCTTTGCTCTTTTCGTGCATTGGAACCAGTCAAATGAGATGATGCAGCCATTTGACAGCATTCTGGAATAAAATTTGAGCCAAAGCAATTAATGGCACAAAATGTTCAAAACAGAACATCAAATTTGGCATTACCCTTAAACCATGCACAGTGAAAGGAATACTTGTCATAGAGGCCTTAGAAGTTTAGATGGCAGAACATGCAAGCCAAACCAATATTCCTGCGAGTTGGTTGGGGTTATTCAAGAGTGTTGGGTAATTTGATCAGCAAATGAAATCTTGATATGGAACTGCAAAGAAAAAGAGCAATTTATTTTTCAAGGAAAATCTGCAGTCAAGAATTTATGGATTATTAAAAAAATAATATATATTATATATATGCATATAAAGTATGAGAATTTTGCAATTTTGTTTGAAAACTCATTATAGAATTGTTGAAAATATTCTGTGGCACCGGGTTCATCTAGATAATTCCCACAAGAAGTGATACCTAATATATGCAAATAAATGAATGTTATCTAATATAGATATGGACTGTATAGGAAGAATTGTGCTATCAAAAATATGTATGATATTGAAATATCTCTGATTTCCTTCATCGTCATTCTCAACCCTACCCCACTGTCAATAAGATTCTCTAATTAAAAGAGAATTTCCTGAAGTAATGAACTGGTTATAATAGAGAAAATACCAAAAGAGTTAAGTTAAAACTGCCATTTAGCTCAGTGGTAGAGTGTCTGGCTAGGAATCATAAGTTCCTGGTTCAATACCAGCCCTCACCAACTCAGCGTATGAGTAGCACAGGGATCTGTGCGGTAAGTGAGGAGCTAATGATAGGTGATGTGCTCCACCTCAGATGCTAGAATAATATGCTTGGTCTAACACTAGTGAAAGGGGATAGACTCCCTTGCTGTATGGCTCATACTGATATTAGATATAGAATGTAAAGACGGAAATTCATTACCTTAACAGGAAGAGAGGAAAAAGTGATCTCAAATGTAAGTTAAAACCTTCTATGTATTAGACTGTAAATGAAACCTAGGATTAATAAATATTACCAACCCCTCCATACGAGATGAATGTGACACAAGGTCAATTTTTAGCTGTTTAACAGGTTTGAATTCAGAGCTTTCCGACAGTTTGCCTAACCAAGGTTAAAGAGCCAATCTGACCTACTATTCATTCATAGCTGGAGGAGAATAATTGGATTCATACCTTTCTCAAGGTATTAGCATTATGTGAAATGCAAAAAACCACATCCAGGATTTGAACTTGTCTTGCCATATCCATTTCCTATGACAGTAACTATTACAGAATGTGCCTCCACAGATAGATTAATATATACAGTAATAATATATATATATATGCATGTACAGGTATATATTTTAATATTTTAATCATGTATGTATATAAAAAGATCCTATACAGATGTTGAAAGTATTAAGAGAATATAATACTGATTTTTGTCATTCCTCTTTGATGTCCCTACTTCAATGAAAACTGTGTAAAGTAGGTGTTTGGGTAAGTTTTTTTATTTCATTGTAAATACCCTGGATTTTTGTGTATCAGTGTAGCATTTTATATATGTCAGTGTGTTTTGTGAATACATACATATATATATATATATATATATATATATGTGTGTGGTGTTATTATATATATATGTATATATATATATATGTATATATATATTATGTATTTAATAATTATATATATATATATGTATTGTATATATACAATAATATATGTGTATTTATATATATATATATTTATAATATATGTATTATGTATATATATATGTATGTATGTTATATATATATATGTATGTATATATTATATATATATATATATATAGTATTATATATTATATATTTATATATATTATATATATATATATATATATATATATGTATTTATATATAGTATATATATATGTATGAATATATATATACAATAATTATACATAATATATATACATACATAAAATATATATGTATGTTATGTATGTAATATATAATTTAGATAAATCATCTTGTTGGGACTTTGTTTTATGAGCACCAGTTCAGTTGGAAGCTATATTTGAAGACAAACTATGTTCAGGCACATCAATGTTAACTCTGTTCTTCTTTATGGGGAATATATCGAAGAGATGCTGAGGCCAAAATGTCTTTCTGTAAAATTTTGTAAGATGTTCCATATATAATTTGTGCCCTCTGACACTAAGTCTCTACTAGGCAAATGCAAACCACAGAATTCAATCATAAGGAACGGTAACTTAGAGAGTGTGAGCGGGAATAGGAGAAGGATAAATTTCTCAGGCTAGAGCAGGATCCACTTTCGTAGACAAGCTCTCGGAATTGTAATCATGGAAAGAAACTGAAGAGTATCGTGCCTTTTCCTGAAGAACCAAGATTTTATAACAAATTAGCCATAACAATCCTACTATCAAATAAAGGATGATCTGATATGCAAGATCAACTTATTTGCAATTCAAAATCTTAATTCTGCGCTATGTATCTTTTCTTTGATTTCCCAGAATAATGGTCATGAGTTTGCTACATTATACAGTTCTTCATAACCATTCTCATCCTTAGCAAAGTTATATCAAGCGAAATTATTTTGGAGATGTGTAACACAAGTATTGTATGAAAATGCCCAAAGTCAAAAATTAGAATATAATATGCATATATGGATGTACATATTATATATATGTATATACACACACACACATACACAATTATATAATATGTATATATACAAACTTTTATATATATTACATACAGATATTATATATACACACACACACATATATATATGTATATATACAAACTTTTATATATATAATGCATACATATATATATATGTATATATAGTTAATATATACATATATATAGTTAACATTTAAATATAATATGTATATATGAAATGTACATTATTATGTATACACACATATATATATACACACACATATATAAATGTACATTATTATGTATACACACACATATATATTACACAAATATATACAATATAAATGTACATATTATGTATACACACACATATATAACACACATATATACATATATATGAATGTTACATATTTGTATACACACACATATATATACACACATATATACATATATATGAATGTACATATTATGTATACACACACATATATATACACACATATATACATATATATGAATGTACATATTATGTATACACATATATATACTTATATACATATTACATACAGATATATATATATACATACACATAACATACACACATATAATATATATATATATATATATACATACACATAACACACTATAATATATATATACATACACATATACACATATTTATAATACATACACATATAATATATACATACACACACACACACATATATATATAATATATATATATACAATACATATATACACACACATATATAATACACATATATATATACACACCATATATATATATATATACAACACACATATAACACCACATATATATATATACATACACACACACCACATATATATATATATAATACATACATACACACACACACATAATATATATATACATACATACACAGTATATATTCCCATATATTAGTAAACATTAGAAATATAATATGCACTATATGAATTACATATATATAATACACATGCATAAATGCATATACACAAATTATATACATATATATTACATATATATATATATATATAATATATATATATATATATATAGCTTCCACTTGTTCCCAATTGCTCAATTGCCTTTACCATCCTGAATTCTTAGAATAACATGAATATATCAGCTTTTATGGGTGAGTTTTATGTAAATAACTTCAAAACTACATGTCCAGTGTGGCCATTGAAAAACCTAGAAACAGAGATGGCAAAAATCTTGAACAGCAAAAAACAAAAACAAAAAATTATGAACAATCAATGACTACAAACTAGTGTCAGATTAAGGCATGAGCTCCAGCGCCTGCAGCCCAGGGGCCCAATCAATGTTGTGTAACTGTAGGAAAAGTTTGTCTTTTATTTATGTTGTATAAACATATATATTTCTATAGTCAAAAGGATGCCTTTTTATTGCTGTTGTCTTATATATTTATTACATATTTCTGTTGTATAACTCTATATATTTATTACATATTTCTATGGTAAACTCTTATATATTTATGTATTCATATATATTATTACATATTTCTGTATAACTCTTATATTTTATTACATATTTCTGTTGATAACTTATATATTTATTACATATTTCTATTTACTCATATTATTATTTATGTTATCATGTTATTCGCCCATTTCATCATAACATGAGGAAAAAATAAAAGGAGGAGAAAAGAAAGAAAAAAAAGGAGAGGAAAAAGAAATAAGAAGAGAAATTATAACCACACAAATAAAAACGTAAGCACATCCATTCTGAATCACGAATCTCTGATGATGAAGTTTATGCTTTGAAATCGATATAAACAAAAAATAACATCTTTTGTTTTTATTTTTCATACGCATTGTATTTGCCTCAAATTATTAATATATTATCTTATATATTTATATTAGTCCAAATAATGCCCTTTTTATCTCTATGAATAATTATATATATTTATATAGTGAAATGGTTGTCTTTTTATTATTGTATAACAAATATTTCTATAGTAAAAAAATATTATCTATTTAATTACTATATATATTTTTATAGTCAAAAGGATGCCCTTTTATCAATGTTCTATTACTAAAAGGCTAGGAGGGTAAACCCCCCCCAAAAAAAAAAAAAAAAAATTAGGAGTCAGAGTCCCAAGGTGTGTGAGGCTGAAATCCAGTGGCTACCCATCAACTCTTGCGACACTACCGTTGCCAAACTGCATTGTTCCTTACCTTTCCTTTGACCAGGTGGCAGTGTGGAGAGGGGGGATTTTGCTGCATGGGCAACACTCATCCTCTATATGACCCATCCAAGCTATGTAGTTAAAAAAAAGAACAACGTTTTGACACTACTCCATCGTCTCTTGTAGATAGAAGGCTGACAAACAACAATTATATATGTATTTTATAGTCAAATGATGCCTTTTATCATTTTGTGTAACTATGTATATTTCAATAGTGAAGCTTATCTTTGTATTCATGTTCTATAACTATATTCTATAGTCAAAAATGCATTTTTTTATCTATGTTGTAAGTATATATATATATTTCTATAGTTAAAATGGTGTGGTTTTATCTATTTGTGTAACTATATTCAATAGTGAACTATCTTTGTGCATCTTTTATCTATGTTGTAGATGTATATATATTTCTATAGTTAAAATGATGTGGTTTATCTATTGTGTAACTTATTCAATAGTGAAAATCTGTATTTATGTTCTATGACTATATTTCTATATTAAAAGATGCATTTTTTTACTATGTTGTATATCTATATTTATTTCTATAGTCAAAATGATCCTGTTTTATCATCTATTGTGTTAGATTTCTTTTCTTGATGCTATGTTAGCAAGTTTTTTTTCTTTTTCTAGCTTCTTTTTTCATTTGTTGTTCAAAATAAAAGAAGCTAGAAAAAGAAAAAAAAATGAAATATTTATAATAAAATACTACAAAATGCCTAGGGTTTCTCTTGGGATATTTGCCAGCAATACTATAACATCTCAAATATTTCTCTGGAATTTAGATTTGAAATGAAATAATGATTTCTGGACACAATTACACTGAGGTGGCTTTGCTATAACAATTACTTTCAGTTTACTCAGATAATAGATCAATAAGTTTTTTCATCTTCTATCTTGGAGGATAATATGGAACCTCAGACCACATATGATCAGTAAAACATTTTAACCACAAAGTTAAAGCTGACTGAGAAATAAGCATAGGGTCAATACAGCTAATTGCCTCATTGTGGGATTGTTTACCACCCAGGTGTTTAAGCACAAAAGCAACTGGAGTTACTTTTTGTTTTCATTTTTATACATTTCACACCTTTTCATTTGTATTATCAGTTGGAAATTTTTATCTTTCTTCCAGTTAATCAGCAGCAATTGAATTCTGAAAGTTTTTTTTTGTTTTTTTTGTTGTTTTTTGTTTTTTGTTTTACCTGATGGTTAAAAAAATTTGACACACCATCTTTCTTTTCCTTATAAAAGTGTAAATTCTGGAAATGTTTTTCCAATTTTCTAACTTTACACCACACACACACACACACACACACACACACACACACACACACTATATATAAATATATATATATATATATATATATATATACACACATACACCACATGCAGCACACACACACATATATGTATATATCCATACACACATCCAATAAAAAACAAGAAAATATGAATTAACTTGATCTAACACACACACAATATTACATTATATGCACACATAAATAATATTAAAAAAACATAAAGTCTCTATCTAACTGATTTAACTATCCCATTACTAATATCATGATGAATTATATTAATACTAGGATGAGTCAAAAGTTTTGCAATGTTTTTCCAATATTCTAGCTTTTACATGTATGTACACATACAATAAAAACAAGAAAATCTCTATTAAACTTGATGTAACATATACACAATATTCTAACTATACACACACAACATATATGCTACACACATACACACATGCAAGCATACACACACATATACATATATATCCAACACACATCATAAAAAACAAGAAAATATTCATTTAACTTGATCTAACACAATACATACACATAATATATATGCACACATAAATAATATTAAAAAAACATAAAGTCTCTATCTAACTTGATTTAACTATCCATTACTAATGATGAATTTATATAATACTAGGATGAGTTCAAAAGTTTTGCAATGTTTTTTCCAATATTCTAGCTTATACATGTATCACGCACAGCACACACATATGCATACACACATGCATGCACACATATGCACACCCACATACATATATATCATAATACCACATACAATAAAAACAAGAAAATCTCTATTAAACTTGATCTAACATATACACATACGCATACACACATGTACACACACATGCACGTACACACACACATACATACCACATACATATATAGGCATATACAACATGCCAATAAAAACAAAAAATCCTCTATTTTACTTATCTAAATGCACACATATGTATACACACTTGCACACATACAATAATAATAGAAAAATATAAAGTCTCAATTTAATTGATTTAGCAAGCCATTACTAATACATGATTGATTTATATGATAAAAGGGGTGTTCAAAAATTAATGCCATTTTTTTAGGACAGTATAATTACAACACAGGAATATGTATCATAATAAAAAATGAAGCTGGTCCTCTGTAGATCACATCCTTACTTCTCCACATAGTTACATTTCTCTCAATGCAATGTTCCACCTTCGAATGAGAGCATGTATCCCTGCCCCGTAAAATTCTTAACTGTTTCTTTGAGCCACTCTTCATTACAGATTTCACTTCCTTGTCAAACCCTCTTTCAAGGGCCAAGAGAGGCAAACATTATTCTTTGACTCACTCTTGTAAATAAAATCAGTCTATCATCTACTTGATATACTTTTTGTTGATATTCAGAGTTTTGTATAAAATGCTTGATCCTTAAGAACCTTTTAAGAGGACCACTTAAGGAGCTGTTCTTACAGGTTAAGCTTTTCAACAAGATAAAAAGTTAAAAAGGAATAGTTTTTGATAAAGGAAGGTTTATTCAACAAATAAGTTAAGGTGAATTTTGAGAAAATCAAAATAAATTTCTTTTCAGAATTTTTTTCCATAAATGTAAACTTTGCATTGTTTGGAAATAAATGTAGCGAAATTACTTAATGTTGCAAAAATATTTGTTTTGAGGTATTCAAAATGGCAGCAAATAAAACAGTGCTCAAAGCTTGAACAGAAGTCTGTCATTAAATTTTGGCAGCTAAGAAGTACAATCTATGTGAAATTACAGAAGAATGTGGATGTGTAAGGAGAAGCATGTTTCCAGTCAAAGAAATGTTTACAATTGGGCTAAACATTGCTGTCCACACAAGACTAGTTAAAAATGGAAACACACTGAGTCTCTGGTAAAGAAAATTTTGGTTGGTTGTTTTGTTTTAAAGTAAGTAAAGTCGTCGGGTGGCCTAAATTCATATCAGCCATTCAGCGAGGAGTCTATCCCCTTTCACTAGTGCTAGACCTAGGAGATTGTTTCTGTATCTGAGGTGGAGCGCCACACTTACCATCAGCTCCTTACTTTACCGCACAGATCCCTGTGCTACTCATACGCTGAGTTGGCAAGGGCCGGTATCGAACTAGGAACCTGTCTAGCCAAAATGCTCTACCGACTGAGCAAACCCAGCCCAAATAACTATGCCTAGATAGTATGGTCAGTTCCTATACAATTCTGCTGAGGACACCACATATGGTGTAATGGTTAGTAAGTTAAAATTAACAGACCATTGTTAGTGAGTTCGATTCTCACTGGTGCCCATAATCTTGCCTTGGGTGGCATCTACACTATGCTTAGTAAATAATTATGCCTAGATAGTATGGGCACCTCATTTAGTAATGGTTAGCAAGCTAAATAAGCACACCATTGTTAGTAAGTTTGATTCTCACTAGGTGCCCGATTCTTCTGGACCTGTGACACTTCTAAGCAAAGCCTAGTAAATAAATATAGATGATGAATCCTTTTATGTCCCAGAAGACTTTGGCATGAACTTCTTACCTGGCTGCTGCTCCAAGAACTTTTTCATTGGCTCATAGGTCAAATCACATTGAAAGCACCGTTTCCTACTGACTCACCAAAGTTAAGCAGCAATAAGCCTGTTTAGTATTTAGATGGGTAATCATTTAACAACAGCTACTGTAAGTACCAAAATATCCAAATGACTTGATTCAGTATTAGATGGCCCGAAAAGGGTTGGATATACGTAAAACAGCCTAGGACGAATAGGTTCAGGTTCGAAAACCAACTCAATGTATGATTAGCACAGGGATCTGAGCCGTAAAGTAAGAGCTGATGGAGGTGAGTGCCCATCTCAGATGCAAAACAATCTCCTAGGTCTAGCACTAGTGAAAAGGGGATAGACTCCCTCGCTGAATGGTCTGATATTGACTTTAGGCCACCCCGACGACTTTACTTACTTACTTACTGAAACAAAACGACAACCAAAATTTCTTTACCAGAGAGGCAGTGTGTTTCCATTCATGGACTGATTTTCGACTAAGTCTTGTTGTGGGACAGCAAGTTTAGCCCAATTGTAAACATTTCTTGACACTAGGGAAAGGGAAAATAGACTCCCTCGGTGATTGGCTGATACCGACTTTAGGCCACCCCGGACGACTTACCTTTTTATAGCTATTTACTAAGCTTTCTTAATGTGGCACTAAGGCCAATGAGAATCGAACTTACTAACAATGGTCTGCGAATCTAGCTTGCTAACCATTATACCACATGATTCATCACAATATATTTCCACCTTAAGTGGTGTAATGTTTAGCAAACTAGATTCAACAGACCATTGTTAGTGAGTTCGATTCTCACTGGTGCCCCGTACTACTGCCTGTAACCACATCTAAGCTAGTTTAGTAAATAATATTATTTCCTTGAAAAATGTGTAACTGTAAACAGTGGTTTCTATTGCCAACTCCTTTGGAAATTCACCCTATTTATCGAACGAGCCCCCTTAGAAAAAATTCCCCTTATTATCGAATGAGCCTTGTACATACTTTGTCTATAAGTAGCCATTGTTTAGGATGAGATTAAAGATTAATTGTTTTGGGATGAAAAAATAAAATAAAAAAATATAATGAACTGTTGAATTTTTCTTATTGATCCATTGCAACTATTGGATTGTTTGACTGCAGGAAGCCAAAATTGTATTAATAAAATCATTTTGCACACAGAGTGACATTTTATCAGTTAAAATGTTTTCTCTTCCCTAAATGTGCTAGTTGTCAACTTCTTTTCTTTAGGGAATAAAAATGGCAACAAATTGCAAATTGTTTTTTTTGTTTTTGTTTTTTTTTTGTTTTTTTCAGCAAAATGCAGAGTTGTTGAGGACAATAAAAGTTGCATATGACATTTTGGAAAATCAGAGGAAGTCCACATCATATGGAATCATAAGAAGGAAAGAGTAAATAGTTTGTTTTGTTTCTCTTACTGCAATTAGTTATATTAATTGAATCTGAATGAATTTACAAAGAATATAAATAACATATGTTACAAAACACAAAACCTAATGCAAGAGTTGAATCATAAAATCCTGAACAAATATCACATCTCTCTAAATGTTTGAGATGAGGCTTGAAGATTAGTATTATCTGCGTTATTCGGAACTATGTCCCATCTCATGTTATTGTACAATCGCCAATATGCCCCTGGCCTTCTTCAGGTTCAATTGGACACATGGCCTAGTGATAAGGTAGTAGTTAGACAGTTCTAAGGGACAGTTATCTCTGGATCACGAGTCAATCCTGAGTAGAGGCAGTTAGAAAAATAATTAACACAACTCCTACCCCAGCTTATGGTTAGTGAATGAGAACAGGATACCCCCCTGGACATATAAAGGGTTAGGTTCAAAGTTCCGTGATGGCTCCCGATACAACAAGAAATTCCCTAATTCGAAAAGAAGGTTCCCGAGTCCGAGAAGGTTCCGAATCTGACAAGAAATACCTGAAGAAGGCCAGAGGGCAATATCGGCCGAAAAGTTGTACAAATAACAATGAAGATGGGACAATAGTCCGAATAATGCAGATAATACTAAATATCACATCAATCATCAAGAATTTGTTCTTGCTTCTCCAGCAGCGCCTAGATCCGCTAAGTGACCGTACAGCTACTAAAAATCTAAATAATAAAAAATAATCAAGCTTCATCTCAGAAATTTGAAAAAATGATATATTTTTCTTAGGTAAAACTGCTGTATAATATGTATCTTTTAAATTAATAAATGCAGATTTTTTAAAAATTACTTACCTGTTTGATTGGAAGCCTGATGTAATGAGAGTCTGGGAATAACTTGTCACCTTGAGTTCAAATCGACGAAGCTACAGTTCACATAATGCTAATGCTTGGGAAAGGTATGAATACAACTACTCTCCCTCCAGCTATGGGTAAATAGTAGGCAGAGTGGGCTGTTACCTTGGTTAGGCAACAGTCTAAAGGAAGGAAAACTCTCAATTCAACCTTAAACTCCGCTTCCAGTGGTCACTACTAGAATAGGCACAGTCCTAATTAGTGATCTATTTCCCTAATATTAATGGTAATTAATAAAACCATTTTTTTATTGAAATATTAAAATTCACAACTTTGATTAGTCTTGTCATTAAAACCCTTATTGCTTACAATATTAACATTGCATTCAGTAGAGCGTTCGGTTAGAAACCAAAAGGTTCCAAGTTCGGATACCGGTCCTCGCCAACTCAGCGTATGAGTAGCACAGATCTGTGCGGTAAAGTAAGGAGCTGAATGTAGGTGTGCACTCACCTCAGACGCTAAAATAATCTCCTTGTCAGCACAAGTGAAAAGGGATAGACTCCCTTGCTGATTGGCGATGATACCGACTTTAGGCCACCCCGACAACTTACATTTACTTATTACTTAATTAAAATTCAAAAATATTAATAGAACTCATCTTGGAGGGTGGGCGGTAAAGAAGATACTTTAATTTATTTATAGTTTTCTTTCAAGCATTTAGGTTAAAAAAAATGAATTCAAAGTGTATTAGCATGAGGTGAAACACAAACGGAGCTCATCCATTTTTAATTTGGCTTGCAGAGTCCATTTTTCTATAAGGTTACCCATTACACTATATGTGCTTCTACATTAAAAGATTTCTATGCTACAAATTCTTTTCTCGAAATACCAGATAAGAAAATACTTGTATTTCTAATTGTGTTGCAATGAAAAAGCTAAGTATTAAATAATTCCACAATTATCTGTAGGTAATTAATATTTATTCAGTAAACAAAAATAAATGACACATTTATTTGTTACTAATTGTTTCTTCAATGAGTAAACCAATTCCTTCTTCAGATTTCTTAATCATCTTGTGGAAAAAATTTGAAAAAATTTACCAAACATGTCCACTATGAGTAGGATGTGACACAAGGTTAACCTTAAGAGGAGTTTAACAGGTGAATTCAGTTTCCTTCTCCAGACTGGTTACCTAACTTTCTTCCAAATAGTCCCCATGGAATTCAATGCAATTTTCCAGAAGTTTTTAATTGTTTGAAACACCTATGAAATATTTCAGTTACAATATCATATTCTTTCAATGTCTCCACAATGTTCTTTTGTTATAACATACACACCAAAATGGATCATTGTGATATAGAGAAAATTTAAAAATATATATATATATATATACACAATTTTCTATTCATACACACACAACACACCACACACACACCACATATATAGATATATATATATATATATATATATATATATTATATATATATATAACACATATATATATACATATATATACAATCACATTTATATATAATAATATATATATATATATATATATATATAATTATACACTTACATTTTTAATATATTGCACTCACATTTTAATATATATATATATATATATATAATATATATATTTATTGCGTTTGGAAGTTGATTTTGAAGGTTATCACCAATGCAGGTGTAAAGAAAAATATAAGATAACAATGGTGTTGTTTGTAACCTGTAATTTATTCTTGATATTTGAGATAAATCTCTTTCAGAAGAACACTGGAACTAAAGTAGTTGTCTCTTGTATGGCTTTTTAGTTAAAGAAATTTTTTGAAATTACAGATGGTATTTTTTTTATAACTGTATTCTCATGTTGCACGTTTATGTGAATGCACATTTTTGTTGTATGTGTGTTATATTGTCATGCATGTGTGCATGGAAAAATGCATGTAGACTTGACATGTGTGAAAATGAAAGAGCGTATTTGTGTTTGTGGCCAGGTGGTGATGTATAATATTTCATGTTGGATGTAATAAAATCATTTAATCATTTCTTCTTCGTCTTCTTTTCTTCTTATTATTATTATTATTATTATTATTATTATGGTATTTGTTATTTTGAAAGAGAAGCATGAGTAAAGACATCAACATTATATTATCAAATTGACAAATGAAACAGAAATTGTTTTATTCTTTAAGTTTTTTCACATCATTGCCCTAACAAATGTGCTACTATGTGACATTTCTCTTGTGTTATAACATACACACAAAAATTGGATCATTGTGATATAGATGTTAACTAGATCTCTAAATTTACTGATAGAAACCAAGAGAAATTTAAAAAATGAAAATATATTGTGAAAATGCAAATTTATCCCAAGATTGTAAAATTCAGATGCTAGTTTGAGGCATCTTATCTATATTAAATGTTTAAAGAGCAAACATGCATAGATACAATAAAGTTAGTAGAGAAATAATTGCATTATTTATATGGCATGAAAGACATTGGAAAATGTCAATGTTTGTTGAAAAGTATGCACAGTTAGCCGATGGTTAATATATTAATATTTAAACAATATTTTCAAATACCGATAGGTTACAGATTTTATATAATTTAATTATCTTTTATTCGTGTATATGTGTAAATTTTGTCTGCATGTGAATCTGTGTGTCTAATATGCAATCTACAACAAAGTTGTAAGTTGGCTTCTGGTCTTAAGATAACATATGGTGGTACATAAGCATCAAATTTTCCATCTAATTCATTCAATTCAGAGGGAAGACATAAAAGATATGGCCTCATACTTACCACCTGCCTAATTGGCTCCTGGACATAAATGCTGCCCTCTAAGTTGATGATTATAACTGAAAACCAGAGTTTATTCAGATATCCCCAAAATAATAAAATTTCCGTGAATTCTGTGACCATTAATAAAATTTCATTCTGATGAACTCATGAGTTAACATTTTCACTATATCTAAAGAGCAGTTCTGTTTCAAATAAAAAATTCTGATGAAGCTTCATAAATACACCGAGGCAAAATATCAATTGATTGAAATTGTTTGTTTAATCCACTTTGTCCTCAATTTTTAATCAAATATACATATGGGTAGGAATAGATCTATAACTGCTAATAAGACTGATATTTAAGCCTTTGGATTTACCAACAGTCAGTAGAGCGTTTGACTAGAAACCACAAGGTTCTAGTTCGATACTGGTCCTCCCAACTCAGCGTATGAGTAGCACGACTCTGTCGGTAAATAAGGAGTGACGGTAGTGTGCGCCCCACCATCAGATGCTAGAAATAATCTCCTTGTCTAGCGTAGGAGAAAAAGGGGATAGACCCCTCGCTGATTAGCTGATACCGACTTTTAGGATGCCCCAACGATACTTATATATATATATATATATATAATATATATATATATATATATACAAGGTGTGTCAAAAAAGTATTGAGATTTTTTGTCTTTTGTGACAAACTTTGTATTCTGAAAAAAAAAATTTTCATTTATTCTTCATTTCTATCTTGATAAATACAGCTTTAAACTTGGTATTTTTGACATGTCTTTATTCTGAAAAATCTTAATGAATGGAACATTATATTTTTCAGAATACAAGGTGTATCAAAAAGTACTAAAAATCTTGATACTTTTTTGTCACACCTTATATATATATATATATATATATATACTATATATATATAATATATATATTATAGTGCAGTTAGCACAAATAATTGTTGTATTCATTGTTGCAATTGGAAGTGAAGAATGCAAACTGTTTTAAGAAATATCAAAATAAATCTACAGAGAATTGGCTAGAGATTTTAGAAACAAACGTTTGTTAAAAACAAGCAGCCAGCTAGTTACACCTTACAAAAATGATCTTGATAGTATGAATACTTTATTCGAAAATACCATAATTTTGCCATAATTTCTATGATGATGTATAGGCAAAATTTCTTACTGAAAATTTGCACATCTTTACTGGAAAAAAAATCTTTTGCTCTTTTTTTTTTTTTCTTCCAGACATTTTACTTACCTATACAGTGGTAACATAATCAAGTACAATAACTAAAAATAATTAAAAATATATTAAAAAAAGAACCAAATTTAGGTGTATGTAAGAATTTAATTCATAGATAGCAATAAAAGTAGAGAGAAAATAAAAAATAAAAATCTAAAATAAATTGTGAAGTATTTTTTCTTTATTCCCTCAGGCAAGATTCAAGATATATATATATATATATATATATATATATTAATATATATATAATATTATATAATGTATTAGTGAATCAAGTTTGTTCCTATAACTTTATTGGTAGTGAAATCTTCCATACTTTGAAAATGGCTAACATTTTTAAGAAATATTTCAATCTTAATGAAGTTTTTTTTCCCTCCGGGTTAAAAACTGAATATGTATGTCTGAATAAAAATGTGTGATAAAAGCCTAATTCTCTACTTACCTCAAGAAAGTATGTTTCAATATAAGTTTAAGTGAGGAAATATAGAATTCAATGTAGCCATGCCCGTCACCATGGGTAGAATATGCTAACTCTATCTTCTACAGAGAGGTAAGATACAGACATGCCATTGTCGGGGCTGGGGGCAAAGGGTGTCCTGCCTATGACACTACATTGCATCTAATGGTGAGGATCCAGTACTTAATATCTCGGCAATGGGAGTACCCTTCTCTAGTATGAAAAGAAAAGAAAATAGGTGGAAAAATAAATTCGACTTGTGAAGGAAGGGGGGTCAACAAATGTCATCGCGTCACAAAATCTATAGCACCAAAATCCGTTGTCGTTCGCAAAAACACCAACTCAAACATCTTCAGCACTGAAAAATCGCAACTACTGCAGTCGTTCCATCACCTTCTACTTATAAAATTTTTTCAACATCCGGCTGTCTGCACACCACGCACGAGATTCTCGAGCCAAACCCGACCGCCGGATCATCATAGCCATCATCCGGCACCTGGCGCTTACATCTGGGACTGTAGCTTCTAGACTTCGGTGACAATGTTTGCATTCTGAAGGAAGCGGGTTCGATTCTACATCCGACATGTCAGGCAAAGCCTAGCCGCTTCCTTCGAGAATACGGCAGGCCTTGACGTTCGCCACTCACCTGTGTTTCTCTGTCACACTTTCATTGCCATATACTCCCAGGTTCAATTAGAATTAGAGTACATAAAATAAATCTGTTTAGAAATTATCTATATTCAATAAAGCCAAGGGGGAAAAGAAAAAAAACAAAACCAGGAAACAATTACACAAAAAATAAAATATGGAAAGTACAATGATATGATTCACAAATCTCTAGGCATAAATAACCCAGATGTTTGACATGCTGTTAAAAAATCAGTCATCAACCATTGTTTAGCATTTACAAACTAATATTTTTCATTTCACTGAATTTTTTAGATGAGCGCTTGATAATGTACTATTTGGATTATTCAGACTATTGTCCTCATTTTTATTTTATCTACACAACATTTCGACTATGTACCCTCCAGCCTTCTTCAGGTGTTTCTGTCAAACTCAGGAACCTTCTCGTCAGACTCAGGAATCTTGCTGAACTCGGAAGAGAAGGTACCCGAGTCTTAGAAGGTTGACAAAAAACACCTGAAGAAGGTCAGAGGACACATCAGCCGAAATATTTTGTAGGTAACAATAAAGATGAAGACAATAGTCCAACTAATCCAAAGTAAGATTAAAAGCCCTGTCTGTATATACTGAATTTTACTATGTATTATTTTTTTATGATTACCAGAATTAATTATATATCTATGTTAAGTTATTTTTATGTGTGTGTGTGTGTATATATTTTTTCATGTGTCCTGCTTTGAAACTAATGGTAATAATTCCCTTTAATTGTATTATGTTTTCATGAGCATGTTGTCCTGATGAGAAGTGGCTAATATGCTGCATTGAAACCAATGGTATCAATTGCCTTTTAATTGAATTGTACACTATAACAAATTAAATAGTTCTTACACCTGTACAAAATATTTTCAATTTTTAGGCACTTGGTGAGTGTCACTATCTAACCGATACAATCATCAGAACAAGAGTATTTAGACTTCTGGAAGATCCAGTAAAAAAAGAAGTTGGTGAGAAAGAAGTACTTGTAAATCTAAGGAAAATTATTTTGATTGATAAGATCTGACTAAAACAATAAACTAAACTAGAATTTTGGATTTGTTTTTAAAAAAATTCTTTAAAACAGGAAGAATCACCATAGTTGAACATGAATATACATTAATGTCTAATAATAAATGCGAATGTCAGTGTATAAATGTGTCAATGTGTCATAACTTCTAAAAATTTACTCCTAGAGGCCGTAGCCCAATTATATCATACCATTTGAAAATTTAAACGACATACTTGACAAATCCAGACCTACAATCCTGATATTTGGATCACAATTTTAATGCCAGCGATTTTTCGGCAATTTTTTACTTGATTTTTGGAACGGAATTTTTGTACGCTGACAATTTTTTAAACTTAGAAATATATATATATATATGTTACAGAGAGAATGACGCCTCGTGTCTTAATATAAAACTACTTAAAATAAAACAACTGTTGTCCAATTATTGTTGAGTATTTAGTCTAATTCTTCTGCGATTGATCTTTTACATGTTCAGACAACGAGAGTTTTCTGACAAATTCTCAGCCCAACCAACCAACCAAGAAAATAATTTATTTTGTTTCTATATCCATATTGATTTGTTTTGTTTTGTTTTTACGGCATTTCAACCTAAGTAATCATTTGATGCCGGTAAATCTTTGAAATAAATGGATACTCAAATTCTTTTTATAAACACATTTTTCTATGTAACCCATAGATGGGACCCTAACGTACTACCACTTCTGGTCAGTGTGGACCTGAGAGCAATGTTGATGAAGGGGTGCTCCACATTCCCCAAACCTCCAAAAAATAAGTTCTACACAAAACTCTTTGAACATAGAACATGTCTTGTTTCATTGAGATATGATGCAATCTGTTCCCGTTAAAGAAAAAAAAAGAATCCCTTATTTATGTTATGATTATTTATTAAACCATGTTGTAGATGTCATTGTTTTAGAATGTACACCTTCCTTTGTCATGCAATCTTATATAGAGCATCATGTAAATTCATCTCTGTTACATTTCAGGATGTAACTGAGTCAGCGTAAAGACAGGGAGCATTGTCTAAGGTTTTTTTCCAGTGACTTATAAGTGATACTATATTCAAATGCACACTTTTTGGCAATGAGCATCAGTCTAATGTTCATGATAATGTTATTAGTTTTACTCACTCAAAAGAAGACTAGGGGGGGGATTGTTGAATTGATGTAAATCATATTTACAAAAATTTATACCATAAACTGAAACTCTATTTATGATAACATACATGAAAAGTGGATCATCAGATACATATAGAAATAGGTCTACATATATATATACTAGCCAAAATATGCACCCTCCGGGGCAAGTATTTAAGTTTGATATAATAAAATCATCATATTAAATTAGAAAGGCCTAATGAAACTGACTAGATCAGATAAAAAGATTTGAACAGACAGGATGATTGAAAAATTGAAACACTTGAAACTACGATTCCATCATTTTCCATTACTCCCCTCTTCATTTGGTAAATTTTCCCAATTTAAACTATTTAGTAAAATAGGAAGTAAAGATAATATTACGTTCTTTTCTTGTAAATATAATTCTTTTAAGATTTATCACAAGATTTTGTTATATTCTTAGATAAAACCAAAAACAATTTAGAAATCAATAATACCAAGCCATATGATTAAAATAAAATTTTTAAAATCAATATGCAAAATGAGCCTTTCGTCAACTGGTAAACCGCCTATCTTTGTTGTATATATAAATACAATGGCCCCATGTTATATACGTAGATATGATCACAGTATTAATAATGTTAAAAACAATTTTTTAATAACTGGAAAGTTTAAAACAATGAAATCATGGACAATTGATGTAAATTAATTAAAGGAATTTACTATGAGTAGTAAGATAGTCGTTACAGACAGAAAAACATACAATCTCCATTATAAAGAATTCATATTGAACAATAATATCAAAAAATGTAAAAATTCTTGAAGCTCTGTATATAAATTTAACAAACCCACATTAATAGGATTAACTGAAATTAGTGATAAATTTAAAATGTTTAGAATAGATAAATTAAGCAAATTGTACATTCAAATGCCTTAAAATAATATACATATAACAATTACTTTCCGAGAAGTATAAAAAATCTGGCAGCACAAATTCAAAAAAAGTCACATTGTAGTAAGATTCAAGTTTGAATTTTGTGTCACAGTTTTATACTTCTCAGGAAAAGTAATGTTATATGTTATATCTATTTAAGCATTTGAAGTTAAATTGCTGATTTATCTATTCTAAACATTTTAAAATATTATCACTAATTTCAAAAGTTAATCCTATTAATAGTGGGTTGTTCAATTTTAATACAGAGCTTCAAGAATTTTACATTTTTGATATTATTGTCAATTATGAATATTCCTTATTATAATGGAGATTGTATGTTCTGTCTGTAACCGAAACTATTTACTACTCAATGTCAACAATTCCCTTAATATTTACATCACATTGGTCATGATTTCATGTTTTAAACCTTCAGTTATAATAAAATTGTTTTTACATTATAATACTGTTGATCATATCTACGTACTAATACATGCAATTTGTATTATATATACAACAAAATAGCGGTTACAGTTTGAACGAAAAGGCTAATTTGCAATATTGATATTTAAAATTGTATTTTAATAAATATGTGCTTGGTATATTGATTTCAATTGTTTGTTTTATCTAAAGAAATATAAACAAAAATTTGTGGATAAATCTTAAAAGAAATTATTTACAGCGAAGAAAGAACTTGTAATATTATCCTTTACTTCCTATTTAAACTAAATAGAAATTAGGAAAAATTACCAATGAAAGAGGGAAGTAATGGAAAAGATGGAATAGTTAGTTTTCAAAGTTGTGTCAATTTTCAATCATACCCCTGTCTGTTCCAAATCTTTTATCTGCAATCTAGTCATTCATTAGCCTTTCTAATTTAATATGATATTTTATTATATCAAAACTAAATACTTCACCCGAGGTGCATATATTTCTAGTATATATAATGCTAGACTATTTACTTATGTACTTATGATCCACTTTCATGTTATTTATCATAATAGAGTTTCAGTTATTTATGGTATAAATTTTAAAAATATTGATTTACATCAATTCAACAACCACCCTAGTCTTCTTTGAGTGCAGTTAGAAACTAAAAACATCTATCATGACACCTAGACTGATGCTCACTTGACAAACAAGTGTTGCATTTGAATAAGTAATCACTTATAAGTCACTGGAAAAAAAACCTTAGGACAATGCTCCCTGTCTTTACGGCTGACTCAAGTTACATCTGAAATTAACAAGAGATGAATTAACATGAAATGCTCTCATATATAAGATTGCATGAACCAAAGGAAGGTGTACATTCTAAGAACAATTGACATCTTACAACATGGTTAAAATAAATAATCATAACATAAATAAGGATTCTTTTTTTCTTGTTAACGGAACAGATTGCATCATATCTCAATGAAACAAAGAATGTTCATGTTTCAAAGAGTTTTTTGTGTGAGAACTTTATTTTTGGAGGTTTGGGGAATGTGGAGCAACCCCTCATCAACATTGCTCTCAGCGTCCACACTACCGAGTGTAGTACCTGTAGGGTCCCATCTATGGCGTTACATAGAAAAAATGTGTTATAAAAAGAATTGAGTATCCATTTATTTCAAAAGATTACCGGCATCCAAATTGATTTACTTAGGTTGGAAATGCCGTAAAACAACAAACAAATTCATATGGATATAGAAAAACAAAAATAAATATTTTCTTGCGTTGGGTTGGTGTTGGCTGGAATTTCAGAAACTCTCGTTGTCTTGAACATGTTAAAAGATCATTCCTTTGCAGCAAGAATTAGACTTAAATAATCTCAACAATAATTGGACAACAGTTTATTTTAGTAGTTTATATAAGACACGAGGCGTCATTCTGCTCTGTAACATATATATATATATATATTTCTAAGTTATAAAAATTGTCAGCGTAACAAAATCCGTTCCAAAAATCAAGTAAAAAAATGCCGAAAAATCGCTGCATTAAAACTGTGAAATCCAAAATATCAGATTGTAGGTCTGGATTTGGTCAAGTATTCGTTTAATTTCAAAATGGTATGATATATTGGCTACGGCCTCTAGAGTAATTTTTTAGAAGTTATGACACATTGACACATTTAACACTGAATTCGCATTATTATTAACATTAATGTATATTTCATGTTCAAAACTATGGTATTCTCCTGTTTTAAAGAATTTTTTTAAAACAAATCCAAATTCTAGTTTAGTTTGATGTTTTACAGATCTTATCAATCCAAAATAATTTTCCTTAGATTTACAATACTTCCTTCTCACAACTGCTTTTTTACTGCATCTTCCAGAAGCTCTAAATACTCTTGTTCTGATATTGTATCGTTAGATAGTGACACTCACAAGTGCTAAATGGGAAAAATATTGTACAAGTGTAAGAACTTATTAATTTGTTATAGTGTACAATTCAATTAAAAAGGCAAATTGATACCATTGGGTTTTCAATGCAGCATATTAGCCACTTCTCATCAGACACATGCTCATGAAAAACATAAACAATTAAATGCAATTATTACCATAGTTTTCAAGGGGACAACATGAAAAAAAAATATACACACACACACACATAAACCAAACAACTTATAGATAATAAATAATTCTGTTTAATCATAAAAAAAACTATACATAGTTAAAATTCAGTATATACAGAACAGGCTTTTAAATCTGTACTTTTGATTAGTTGACTATTGGTTCATCTTTTTGTTACCTACAAAATATTCGGCTGATGTGTCCTCTGACCTCTTCAGTGTTTTTTGTCAACCTTCTAAGACTCGGTACCTTCTCTTCCCGAGTTCAGCAGATTCCTGAGTCTGACGAGAAGGTTCCTGAGTTTGACAAGGAAACACCTGAAGAAGGCTGGAGGACATAGTCCGAAATGTGTGTAGATACAATAAAATGCAACAAATAGTCTGGAATAATCCAAAGAGTACAATTATCAAGCCTCATCAAGAAAATCAGTGAAATGAAAAAATATTAGTTGTAAAATGCTAAACAATGGTGATTGACTGATTTATTTTAACAGCATGTCAAACTATCTGGTTATTTTATGCCTGAGAGATTGTGAATATATTCATTGTACTTCAATTTATATTTTTTGGTAATGTTTCCTGTGTTTTTCTTTTCCCCCCTTGCTTTATTGATATAGATAATTTCTAAACATATTTATTTTATTATCTAATTCTAATTGAACCTGGGAGTAATGGCAAGAAAGTGTGACAGAGAACACGAGGGATGGCCGAACGTCAAATGCCTGCCGTATTCTCGAAGGGAAGCGGGCTAGGCTTTGCTCTGACATGTCGCGACTGTAGAATCGAACCCGCTTCTCAGAATGCAAACATTTCACCGAAGTCTAGAAGCTACAGTACCAGATGTTAGCGCCAGGTGCCGGAGGTGAGCTTATGATGATGCCGGCGCGCGGTTTGGCTCGAGAATCTCCGTGCGTGCGTGTGCAAGGACACCCGATGTTGAAAGAAAAATTTTTATAAGTAGAAGTGGGTACACGCATAGTTGCATTTTCAGCTGCTGAAGATGTTTGATTGGTGTTTGCCGACGACAACGGATTTTGTGCTATAGATTTTGTGACGGCGATGACATTGTTGAACCCCCCTCTCTTCAACAAGTCGAATTTATTTTCCACTCTATTTTCTTTTCTTTTTCATACTAGAGAAAGGGTACTCCACATTGCCGAAATTAGTTAAGTACTGTATCCTCACCTAGATGCAATGTAGTGTCATAGGCAGACACCCCTTTGCCCCCAGCCCCGACAATGGCTGTAACTGTAATCGTACCTCTCTGTAGAAGATAGAGTAGCATATTCTACACCCATGCGTGACAGGGCATGCCAACATTGAATTCTATATTCCTCACTTAAACTTATATGAAACATACTTCTTGAGTAAGTAGCAGAATTAGCCTTTTATCCAACATTTTTTATTCAAGACATACAGATCAGTTTTAACCCGGAGAAAAAAAAACTTCATTTAAAATTGAAATATTCTTAAAAAAGTTAACCATTTCAAAGTATGGAAATTCACTACCATAAAAGTTATAGGACAAACTGATTCACTAATACATTATATATATATATTATATATATAGATATTTATTATATATAATCATATATATATAATCTTATCTTGCCTGAGGAATAAGAAAAAAAATATTCACAATTTATTTAGATTTTATTTTACTCTCTCACTTTATTGCTATCTATTGACATTTAAATTTTACATACACCTAAAATTTTGGTTCTTTGTTAATATATTGTTTTAATTATTTTATAGTTATGTTACTTGATTAAAGTTACCACTGCTTAGGTAAGTAAAACTGTCTGGAGAAAGAAAAAAAAAATAGAGCAAAGATTTTTTCCAGTAAAGAATGTGCACATAATTTCAGTAAGAAATTTTGCCTATACATCATTCATAGAAATTATGGCCAAAATTGGTATTCGAATAAAGTATTCATACTATCAAGATCATTTTGTAAGGTGTAACTGCTGGCGGCATTGGTTTTTAACCAAACGTTTGTCTTCTAAATCTCTAGCCAATTCTCTGTAGATTTATTTGAATTTCTTAAAACAGTTTGCATTCTTCACTTCCAATTAGCAACAAGTAGAATACAAGCAATTATTTGCCTAACTGCACTATAATATATATTATATAATATATAATTAAAATATATTAATATAAGGTGTGACAAAAAAGTATCAAAGATTAGTACTTGTTTATCACACCTTGTATTCTGAAAAAAATAATTCATTCATTAAATTTTTCAGAATAAAAGACATGCAAAAAAGTACCAAGTTTAAAGCTGTATTTATCAAGAAGAAATGAAAGAATAAAATGAAACATTTTTTTTTTCAGAATACAAAGTTGTCACAAAAGGACAAAAAATCTCAATACATTTTTTGACCACCTTGTATATACAGATATATATAATATATATATATATATATATATATAGTAAGTCGTTGGTGGCATTCCCTTAAATCGTATCACAATCAGCGAGGAGTCTATCCCTTTTCTCTAGCGCCTAGACAAGGAGATATTTAGCATCTAGTGGGCGCCACACCACCGTCAGCTCCTTACTTTACCGCACAGATGTTCTGTGCTACTCATACGCTGAGTTGCGAGGACCAGTATCGAACTAGGACCTGTGGTTCTAGTCAACGCTCTACTGACATGTTGGTAAATTCCAAAGCTTAAATATCAGTCTTCTAGCAGTCTATAAGACCTATTCCTACCCATATGTGTATATTTGATTAAAAATTGAGAACAAAGTGGATTAAACAAACAATTCATCAATTGATATTTTGCCTCGGGTATGTTATAAGCTTCATCAGAATTTTATTTGAAACAAACTGCTCTTTAGAGATAGTGAAAATGTAACTCATGGCTTCATCAAGAATGCTAATTTTATTGAAATGGTCACAGAATTCATGGAAATTTATATATTGGGAATCTGAATAAAACTTGGTTTCATTTTAATCATCAACTTAAGGGCAGCATTATGTCCAGGAGCCAATAGGAGGGTTCAAGTATGAGGCCATACTTTTATGATTCCTTCCCTCTAGAATTGAATGAATTAGATGGTAAAATTGCATGCTTATGTACCACCATATGTATCTTAAGACCAGAAGCCAACGTACAAACTTTGTTGTAGATGCATATTAGACACCACAGATTCACTGTCAGACAAATTACACATATAACACAAATAAAAAGATAATTAAATTATATAAAATCTGCTAACCTATCGGCTATTTGAAAAAATATATTGTTTAAATATTAATATATTAACCATCGGTAACTGGCATACTTTTCCAACAAACATGACATTCCCAATGTCTTTCATGCCAATATAATAATGCAATTATTTCTCTACTAACTTTTTGTATTCTATCATGTTGCTCTTTAAACATTTATATAATAAGTATGCCTCAAACTAGCATCTGAATTTTACAATCTTGGATAAAATTTGCATTCACAATATATTTTCATTTTTTAAATTTCTCTTGGTTTCTATCAGTAAATTAGGAGTATCTAGTTAACATCTATATCACAATGAATCCAATTTTTGTGTGTATGTTATAACACAGAGAAATGTCACCATAGTAGCAACATTGTTTTGAGGCAATTGATGTGAAAAATATTTCTAACTTAAAGAATAAAAACAATTTCTGTTATTTGTCAATGTGATAATAATAATGTTGATGTCTTTACTCATGCTTCTCTTCAATAAACAAATAAATAATAATAATAATTAATAATAATAATAAAAGAAGAAGAAGAAAGAAGAAGAAGGAAATGATTAAATGATTATATTACATCCAACATGAAATATTATACATCACATGGCCACCAAACAAAATACGCTCTTTTCATTTGCACACATGTCACACGTACATGCATTTTCATGCACACAGCATGACAATATACCACACATACAAACAAAAAGTGCATTCACATAACGTGCAACATGAGAATACATTATAAAAAAATACCATCGTAACTTTTCAAAAAAAAATTTCATTTTATAAAATGCCATAACAAGACGACAACTACTTCAGTCCAGTGTTCTCTAAAAAAGAAGATTTATCTCGGAAATTCGAATGGAATAAATACAGTGTAAAAACAACACCATTTTTATCTTATTATTTTTTCTTTACACCTGCATGTGATACTTCAAAATCAACTTCCAAACCAACTATATATATATAATATATATATATATATTATATATATAAAATGTGAGTGCAAATATAAAAAATGTAAGTGTAAATATATATATATATATATAATATATATATATATATATATATATAAAATGTATGTATAATATGTATATATATATGTGTATAATTATATATATATATATATATATATAATATATAATATATATATATGTGTTGTGTTGTGTGTGTGTGTGTGTATGAATAGAAAATGTGAATTATATATATATATTTTAATTTCTCTATATCACAATGATCCCAATTTTTGGGTATGTTAAACAAAAAGACATTGTGGAAGAACATGAAAGAAAATATGATATTTAAACTTGAAATATTTCATAGGTGTTCAAACAATTAAAAACTTGCCTGAAAAATCATGAATCCAGGGGACTATTTGGAGAAATTTAGGTTAACCAGTCTAGGCAGAAGGAAAACTGAAATGATTCAAACCTGTTAAACTCCTCTTAAGAATAACCTGTGTGTCACATCCTAACCCTTTTCATGTGGAAAATGTTGGTAATTTTTTCAAATTTTTCCCACAAGATGATAAGAAATTGAAGAGGAAAATTGTTTACTCATGAAGAAAACCAATTAGAAACAAAATAAATGTGTCATTTATTTTTGTTTAACTGAATAAATATAATATTACAAGCATAATTGTGAATTAATTAATCACTTAGCTATTTCATTGCAACACAATTAGAAATACCAAAGTATTTCTTAATTTTATTTCGAGAAAAGAAATTTTGTAGCATAGAAATCTTTTTAATGTTAGAAGCACATAAGTGTAATGGGTACCTTATAGAAAATGGACTCTGCAGCCAATTCAACATGGATGATCCGTTTTGCTTCACCTCATGCTAAATACACTTGGGAATCAATTTTTTAACATAAAATGCCTTGAAAGAACAACTATAAATAAATTAAAGTATCTTCTTTACCCCCACCTCCAAGATGAGTTTCTATTAATATTTTTGAATATTTAATTAAATAAGTAAAGTAAAGTGCGTGTGTGGCCTTAAAGTCGGTATCAGCCAACAGCAAGGGGTCTATCCCCTTTTCACTGGTGCTAGACCAAGGAGATTATTTTAGCGTCTGAGTGAGCCACACCTACCATCAGTCCTTACTTTACCGCACAGATCCCTGTGCTACTCATACGCTGAGTTGGCGCAGGACCGGTATCGAACTTGGAACCTTTTGTTTTAACGAACGCTCTACTGAATAGCCCAATATAATATTGTAAGCATATAAGGGTTTTATACAGACTTAATCAAAGTAAGTGAAAAATATTAATATTTCCAATAAAAAAATGTTTATTAATTTAAACTCATTAATATGGACGAAATAGAATCCACTAATTAGGACTGTGCCTATTCTATAGTGACCACTGAAGCAGTTTTCTACAGTTTGAATTGAGAGGGTGTTTCCTGCCTCTAGATGGTAGCCTAACCAAGGTAAAACAGCCCACTCTGCCCTACTATTTACCCATAGCTGGAGGGAGAGTATGTATTCATACCTTTCCCAAGCATTAGCATTATGTGAACTGAGCTTCGTCCAGGATTGAACTCAAGGTGACAAGTCATTTCCCACGACTCTAACCATACATCACGGCTTCCAATCAACAAGGTAAAGTATTTTTAAAAAAATCTCCAATTTATTAAATTAAAAATACATATTATACAGCAGTTATAACCTAAGAAAAATTATATCATTTTTTTCAAATTTCTGAGATGAAGCGATTATTTTATTATTAGATATTTTTAGAGCTGTACGGTCACTTAGCGATCTAGCGCTGCTGGAGAAGCAAGAACAAATTCTGATGATATTGATATTTAGTATATCTGCATTATTCGGACTATTGTCCCCATCTTCTTTTATTGTACACTTTTCGGCCGATATTCCCTCGCCTCTTCAGGTATCTGTCAGATTCGGAACCGTCTCGGACTCGGGAACCTCTTTTCGAATTAGGGAAACTTTCTTTGTATCGGAGCCATCACGGAACTTTAACCTAACCCTTTATATAGTCCAGGGGTATCCTGTTCTCATTCCACTAACCATCTGGTAGGAGTTGTGTTAATATTTTTCTAACTGCCTCTACTCAGATTGAACTCGTGATCCAGAGATAACTTCACTTAAAACTTCTAACCTACTACCTATCCATAGGCCATGTGATTCCAATTGGACCTGAAGAAGGCCAGAGGGCATATTGGCCGAAAACGTTGTACAAATAACAATGAAGATGGACCATAGTCCGAATAACGCAGATAATACTAATCTTCAAGCCTCATCTCAAACATTAGAGAATGTGATATTTGTTCAGATTTATGATTCAACTCTTGCATAGGATTTGTGTTTGTAACATGAATTATTTATATTCTTGTAAAATCTCACAGATTCAATAATATAAACTAATTGCAGTAAGAGAAACAAAAAAACAAACTATTTACTCTTTCCTTCTTATGATCCATATGATGTGGACTTCCCTCTGATTTTCAAAATGTCATATGCAACTTTATTGTCCCTCAAGCAACCTCTGCATTTTGCTGAAAAAAACAAAAAAAACAAAACAAAACAAAAAAAAACAATTTGCAATTTGTTGCCCATTTTTTCCCTAAGAAAAGAAGTTGACAACTAGCACATTTAGGGAGAGACAAAAAACATTTTAACTGATAAAATGTCACTCTGTGTGCAAAATGATTTATTAATACAATTTGCTTCCTGCAGTCAAACAATACCAATAGTTGCAATGGATCAATAAAAAATTCAACAAAAAATGTTCATTATATTTTTATTTTATTTTTTCATCCCAAAACAATTAATCTTTAATCTCATCCTAAACAAGCTACTTAAATAGACAAATGTATGTACAAGCTCATTCGAAAATAAGGGAATTTTCCTAAGGGGCCGTTCGATAAATAGGGTGAATTTTCCAAAGGAGTTGGCAATAAAACCACTGTTACAGTTAACATTGTTCAAGAAATATAGTATTACTAAACTTAGCTAGATGTGTACAAGCCAGTAGTACGGACCCAGTGAGAATCGAACTCACTAACAATGGTCGGAATCTAGTTTGCTAAACATTACACCCTTAAGTGGAAATATATTGTGATGAATCATTGTATAATGGTTAGCAAGCTAGATTCGCAGACCATTGTTAGTAGTTCGATTCTCATTGCCTTGTGCCACATCTAAGCAAAGCTTAGAAATAGCTATAAAAAAAATAAGTCGTCGGGGTGGCCTAAAGTCGTATCAGCCAATCACCGAGGGAGTCTATTCCCTTTTCCCTAGTGTCAAAGAAATGTACAATTGGCTAAACATTGCTGCCACAACAAGACTTTAGTCGAAAATCAAGTCCATGGAATGGAAACACATGACTCTCTGGTAAAGAAAATTTTTTGTCGTTTGTTTTTACAGTAAGTAAGTAAGTAAAGTCGTCGGTGGCCTAAAGTCAATATCAGCCATTCACGAAGGGAGTCTATCCCCTTTTCACTAGTGCTAGACCTAGGAGATGTTTCTGCATCTGAGATGGACACCCTCACCTACATCAGCTCCTTACTTTACGCTCAGATTTCCCTTGCTAATCATATCATGAGTTGGTTTTATCGACCTGGAACCTTATTCGTCCTAGCTGTTATTACAGTATACAACCCTTTTCGGCCATCTAATACTGAATCAAGTCATTTGATATTGTTACTTACAGTACCTGTTGTTGCTTAAATGATTACCCATCTAAATACTAAACAGCTTATTGCTGCTTAACTTTGGTGAGTCAGCAGGAAACGCGTGCTTTCAATGTGATTTGACTATGAGCCAAAGAAAAATTCTTGAGCAGCAGCCAGGTAAGAAGATCATGCCAAAAGTCTTCTGGGACATAAAAGGATCCATCACTCTATATTTATTTACTAGGCTTTGCTTAAAGTGTCACAGGCCAGAAGAATCGGGCACCCAGTGAGAATCAAACTTACTAAACAATGGTGTGCTTATTAGCTTGCTAACCAACACTTAAATGAGGTGCCATACATCTAGGCATAATTATTTACTAAGTATAAGTGTAGATGCACCCCAAGGCAAGAATTATGGGCACCCAGTGAGAATTGAACTCACTAACAATGTCTGTTAATTTAACTTACTAACCATTACACCATATGTGTTGCCCTCAGCAGAATGTATAGGAAAACTGACAATACTATCTAAGTATAGTTATTTGGCTGCTTTGCTCATCGGTTAAGCATTGGCTAGAAGGTTCTAGTTCGATACCGGCCCTCACCAACTCAGCGTATGAGTAGCACAGAAATCTGTGTGGTAAAGTAAGGAGCTGATGGTAGTGTGGCGCTCCACCTCAATCAGAAACAATCTCCTAGGTCTACAGCACTAGTGAAAAGGGTATAGACTCCCTCGCTGAATTGCTGATACTGACCTAGCCACCCGACGACTACTTACTTTTTAAACAAAACAACCAACCAAAATTTCTTTACCAGAAAGTCAGTGTGTTTCCATTTTAACCAGTCTTTTGTGGGACAAGCAATGTTTAGCCCAATTGTAAACATTTCTTTGACTGGAAACATGCTTCTCCTTACACATCCCACATTCTTCTGTAAATTTCACATAGATTTACTTCTTAGCTGCCAAAACTTTAATGACAGACTTCTGCTTCAACTTTGAGCACTGTTTTATTTGCTGCCATTTTGAATACCCTCAAAACAAATATTTTGCAACTTAAAGAATTTTCGCTACAAGTTATTTCCAAACAATGCAAAGTTTACATTTATGGAAAAAAATTCTGAAAAGGAAGAATTTATTTTGATTCTCAAAAAAAATCACCTTAACTTATTTTTGAATAAACCTTCCTTTATCAAAAACTATTCCTTTTTAACTTTTTATCTTGTTAAAAAGCTTAACCTGTAAGAACAGCTCCTTAATGCGTCCTTCTTAAAAGGTTCTTAAGGATCAAGCATTTATACAAAACTCTTGAATATCACAAAAGTATATCAAGTAGATGATAGACTTGATTTTATTACAAGAGTGAGTCAAAGAATAATGTTTGCCTCTCTTCTGGCCCTGAAGAGGGTTTGACAAGGAAGTGAAATCTTAATGGAAGGAAGTTGGCTCAAAGAACAGTTAACAGAATTTTACGGGCAGGGATACATGCTCTCATTCGAAGGTGGAACATTGCCATTGAGAGAAGAAATGATACTATGTGGAGAAGTAATGTGATCTACAGAGGACCAGCTTCATTTTTATGATGATACATATTCCGTGTTGGTAATTATCCTGTCCTAAACAAAATGCATAATTTTTGACCACACCCTTTATCATATAAATCAATCATGATATTATAAGGGCTTGCTAAATCAAATTAAATTGAGACTTTATATTTTTCTATTAATTATTTATGTTGCAAGTGTTTATACATATGTGTGCATGTAATCAAGTAAAATAAGATTTTCTTGTTTTTATTGCATGTTGTATATGATATATATGTATGTGGGTATGGATGTGTTGTGTGTACGTGCATGGTGTGCTACATGTGTGTATGCGTATGTGTATATGTTAGATCAAGTTTAAAGAGATTTTCTTTTTATGTATGTGCGTATATGATATATATGATGTGGTGTGCATATGTGTGCATTGCATTGTGGATGCATATGTTGTGCATGTGCGTGTAATACATGTATAAGCTAGAATATTGGAAAAAAACATTGCAAAACTTTTGACTCATCCTAGTATTATATAATCATCTTGTAGATGATAGTTTAATCAAGTTAATAAGACTTTATGTTTTTTTAATATATTATGTGTGCATGGTTTGTGTTATATAATGTGTATGTATATGTGTAGATCAAGTTAAATAGATATTTTCTTGTTTTTTATGGATGTTGTATGATATATACGTATAGTTTGATGCTGCAGGGGTATTGTGTATCATATTGTGTGTGTTGTTATATTAGAATATGTGTAATGTTACATCAAGTTTAATAGAGATTTCTTGTGTTATTGTATGTGATACATACATGCATAAGCTAGAATATGGTAAAAACATTGGCAAAACTTTTGACTCATCCTAGTATTATATAAATTCATCATGATATTAGTAATGGATAGTTAAATCAAGAGAGATAGGACTTATGTTTTTTTTAAGATATTAGTGGCATATATATGTATATGTGTATGTGTTAGATCAAGTTAAATTCATATTTCTTGTTTTTATTGGATGTGTGTATGGATATATACATATATGTGTGTGTGTGCTTGCATGTGTGTATGTGTATATATATATTATAATATATATATATATATATATGGTGTGTGTGTGTTGTGTGTGTGTTGTGTGTGTTGTAGTGTTAAGTTTTTAGAAAATGGAAAAAACATTTCCAGAATTACCACTTTTATAAGAAAAGAAAGATGGTGTCAAAAATTTTAACCCATCACCTGGTAAAAACAAAAAAAAAAAACAAACAAAAAAACAACAAAAAAAAAACACCTTTCAGAATTCAATTGCTGCGATTAAACTGAAGAAGATAAAATTCCAACTGATAATACAAATGAAAAGGTGTGAAAAGTGTAATAAAAATGAAAACAAAAAGTAAAACCCAGTTCTTTTGTGCTTAAACACCGGGTGTTAAAACAATCCCACCAATGATGGCAATTAGCTGTATTGACCCCTTATGCTTATGTTCCAGTCAGCTTAACTTTGTGGTTAAAATGTTTTACTGATCATATGTGGTCTGAGGTTCCATATTATCCTCCAAGAGAGAGATGAAAAAAACTTATGATCTATATTATACGTGAGTAACTAAAGTAATTGTTATAGCAAAGCCCCTCAGTTAATTGTGTCCAGAAATCATAATTCATTTCAATCTTAAACTTCCAAGAGGAAAATATTTGAGATGTTATAGTATTGCTGGCAAATATACAACGAAAACCCTAGGCATTTTGTTATTTATTAAAATATTCATTTTTTTCTTTTTCTAGCTTCTTTTATTTGAAACAACAATGAAAAAAAGAACTAGAAAAGAAAAAAAAATGCAACATAGCATCAAGATAAAAATCTAACACCAATAGATGATAAAAAACAGGATCATTTGACCTATAAAAATAAATATAGATATACCAACATAGTAAAAAAATGCATTTTTAACTATAGAAATAAGTCATAGAACATAAATACAAGATATTTCACTATTGAAATATAGTTACACAAAATAATAAAACCACATCATTTTAACTATAGAAATATATATTAATCTACAACATAGATAAAAGATGCATCTTTTGACTATAGAAATTAGTTATAAACATAAAACAAAGATAGTTCACTATTGCAAATATAGTTACACAAAATAAATAAAACCACACCATTTTTAACTATAGAAATATATATATACCTCTACAACATAGATAAAAAATGCATCTTTGACTATAGAATATATGTTATAGAACATGAATACAAAGATAAGCACTTCACTATTGAAATATACATAGTTACACAAAAATAGATAAAAAGCATCATTTTGACTATAAAAAATAAATAATAATTGTTGTGGCAGCTTCTATCTACAAGAGACGATGGATAGTGTCAAAAATGTTGTTTTTCCTTTTTTTTTTTTTAACTACATAGCTTGGATGGGTCATTATAGAGATGAGTTGTTGCCCATGCAGCAAATCCCCCTCTCACACTGCCACTTGGGTCCAAAGAAAGTAAGAACCAATGCAGTTTGGCAACGTGTGTCGCAAGAGTTATGGTAGCACTGATTCAGCCTCACACCACCTTAGGACTCTGACTCCTAATTTTTTTTTGTTTTTGGGGGGTTTACCCTCCTGCCTTTATTAATAGAACATTGATAAAGGCATCCTGACTATAAAAATATATATAGTAATTAAATAGATAATACTTTTTACGATAGAAATATTGTTTATACACCATAAATAAAAAGACAACCATTTCACTATATAAATATATATAATCTATACAATAGAGATAAAAAAGGCATATTTGACTAATATAAATTATAAGATAATATATTAATAATTTTTGAAGGCAAATACATGCGTATGAAAAATAAAAACAAAAATGTGTATTTTTTTATCGATTTCAAAGCATAAACTTCATCATCAGAGATTCGTGATCAGAAATGATGTGCTTACGTTTTTATTTGTGGCTTATAATTTCTCTCTATTTCTTTTTCCTCCTTTTTTTCTTCTTTTCTCCTCTTATTTTTTCCTCATGTATGAATGAAAGGCGAATACATGATAACATAATAATATGTAATAAATATATAATAGTTTACAACAAAATATGTAATAAATAAAGATATACATAAAAATGTAATAAAATATAAGAGTTATACAACAGAAATATGTAATAAATATATAAGAGTATACAATAGAAATATGTAAAAATATATAATAGTTATACACAGAAAATTGATGTAATAAATATATAAGAGTTATACAATAGAAATATGAATAAATAATATAGAGTTAACAACAAATATGTAATAAATATATAAGAGTATACAACAGAATATGATAAATATATAAGAGTTAACAACAGAAATATGAATAAATATATAAGAGTTATACAACAGAAATTTAAAAAAGCATCTTTGACTATTAGAAATATATATGTTTATACACATAAATAAAAAGACAACTTTTCCTACAGTTACCACAACTTGATTGGGGCCTGGCTCAGCGCTGGAGCTCTGCCTTAATCTGACATAGTTGTAGTCATTGATTGTCATAATTTTTTGTTTTTGTTTTTTGCCTGTTCACAGATTTAGCCATCTTCTGTTCTGTAGGCTTTGCAATGCCCCACAAACTGACATTAGTTGAATTATTTACATAAAACTCACCCAATAAAGCTGATATATTCATTTATTCTAGAATTCAGCGATGTAAAGCAATTGAGCAATTGGAACAAGTGAAGCAAATATATATTATATATATATATATAATATATAATATATGTAATATATAATGTATATATATGGTATATTGGCATTTATGCATGTGTATATAAATATGTAAATTCATTAATGCTATTATATTCTAATTTACATATATGAATATATATCTGTATGTATGTAATATATATAATGTGTGTGGTGTATTATTATTATATATATATATATGTGTGTTGATTATAAATAAATGGTATATATGGGTGTATATATATATATATATGTGTATATATAGTATATGTGGTATATATTATATGTGGATATATATATGTATATGTATAAGATATATATATATATATATATGTGTGTGTGTGTATGTATAATATATATGTGTATGTATATATATATATGTGTAATTGTATGTATAAGTATATATATGTGTGCTATATGTGTATGTTATATATAAATAATATATATAAGTGTTTATTATATGTGTATGTATATATATATATCTGTATGTAATATGTTAATAAGTAATATAGTGTATACATAAATGTACATTCATATATTGAATGGTGTATATATATGGTGGTGTTGTATACATAATATGTACATTCATATATATGTATATATGTGTGTATATATAGTGTGTGTATACAATAATATGTACATTCTATATATGTTATATGTGTGATATATTTTGTGTATACATAATATGACAATTCATATTATGATATATTTTGTATATATATGTGCTTATACATAATATGTACGATTTATATATGTGGTGTATAATATATGTGTGATATACATTAATATTACATTCATAATACAGATTATAGTTTAAATTTAACTATATATATTATAATATAACTATATAGACATAATTAAATATGTATGCCTTATATATATAAAGTTTGTATAATACTATATATATGTGTGTGTGTGTATATAAATCTGTATGTATATATATAAAAGTTTTATATACATGATTATATATATGTTATGTGTGTGTGTGTATATACAATATATATAATATTACATTCCATATATGCCATATTGATATTCAATTTTGACTTTTGGGCATTTTCATACAATAACTTGTGTTACACATCTCCAAAATTAAATTTCGCCTTTAATAACTTCTTAAAGATGAGAAGGTTATTGAAGAACTGAATATTGCTAGCAAAATCATGACCATCTTATTCTGGAAATCAAAAGAAAAGATTACATAGCCAGAATAAGAGTTTTGAATTGCAATAAGTTATCTTGCATATCAGATCATTCCTTTATTGATAGTAGGATTGTTATGGCTATTTGTTATTTGAAAATCTTGGTTCTTCAGGAAAAAGGCACATACTCTTCAGTTCTTTCCATGATATCACAATTCCGAGAGCTGTCTACGAAAGTGGATCCTGCTCTATAGCCTGAGAATTTATCCTGTCTCCATTCCCGCTCACCACTCTCTAAGTTACCGTTCCTTATGATTGAATTCTGTGGTTGCATTTGCCTAGAGAACTTAGTGTCAGAAAGCACAAATTAATAGGAACATCTTACAAAATTTAACAGAAGACATTAGGCTCAGATCTCTTCGATAATTCCCAATAAAGAAAAGAACAGAGATTAACATTGCATGTTGCTGCTGAACATAGTTGTCTTCAAATATAGCTTCCAACTGAACTGTGCCTCATAAAACAAAGTCCCAACAAGATGATTTATCTAAATTATATATACAACATACAACATATAATAATTTATGTTATGAAATATATAGTATATATATATATGTATATATATATATATACATTATATATTACATATATATCAACAGTATATATATATAAATACATACATATATATATATATAAATACATAATATATATATACATATATATATATATAAATAACATATATATATAATACATACAACATATATATACATCAAAATATATAACATACAACATAATAATATATATAAATACACATATATATATATATAAATACACATATATATATATGTATATATAAAAATTATATAATATATATATATATAAATACATATATATATATATAATATATATATAATACAATACACATATTAATATACACACACAACCACCATTATATATATATAATATATATATTATATGTATTATTCACAAAACACACTGACCATATAAAATGCTACACTATACACAAAAATCCAGGGTATTTACAATGAAATAAAAAAAACTACCCAAACACCTACTACACAGTTTTCATTGAATAGGACATAAGAGGAATGACAAAAATCAGTATATATTCTCTTAAATACTTTCAACATCTTATGGATCTTTTATATACATACATGATTAAAATATAAATATACCTGTACATGCATATATATATATATTATTACTGTTATATATAATCTATCTGTGGAGGCATGTTCTGTAATAGTTACTGTCATAGGAAATGGATATGGCAAGACAAGTTCAAACCTGGATGTGGTCTTTTGCATTTCACATAATGCTAATACTTTGAGAAGGTATGAATCCAATATTCTCCCACTCCAGCTATGAATGAATAGTAGGTCGACTGGGCTTCTTTAACCTGGTTAGCAAACTTGGAAAGCTCTGAATCAAACCTTGTTAAACAGCTTAAAAAATTGACCTTGTGTCACATTCATCTCGTATGGAGGGGTTGGTAAAATGTGTATTAATCCTAGTTCCTTACAGTCTATACATAGAATGTTTAACTTACATTGAGATCACTTCCTCTCTTCCGTAAGGTAAATGAATTTTCCAGTCTTTACATTCTATATCTAATATAGTATGAGCATTACAGCAAGGAGTCTATCCCCTTTTCACTAGTGTTAGACCAAGCATATTATTCTAGCCATCTGAGTGAGCACATCACCTATCATTAGCTCCTCACTTTACCGCACAGATCCTTGCTACTCATACGCTGAGTGGTGAGCTGTATTGAACCAGACCTTATGATTCCTAGCCAGACACTCTACCAACTAGCTAAATTGCAGTTTTAACTTTAACTCTTTGTATTTCTCTATTATAACCATTTTATTACTTCAGGAAATCTCTTAATTGAGAATTTTTGTTAGGGTGGGTAGGTTTGTGAATGACGATGAAGGAAATCAGAGATATTTCAATATCATACATATTTTGATAGCACAATTCTTCTCCTATACAGTCCAAAATCTATATTAATAACCATCCATTATTTGCATATATTAGGTATCACCTTCTTGTTGAATTACTAGATTGAACCCGGTGCCACAGAATATTTTCCAACAATTCTATAAATTGATTTTCAAACAAAATTGCAAAATTCACATACTTTATATGCATATATATATATATATTTCTTTTTTAATTAATTCCAAAATTCTTGACTGCAGATTTTCCTGAAAAATAAATTCTCTTTTTCTTTGCAGTTCCATATCCAAGATTCATTTGCTGATCAGTTACCCACACCTCTTGAATAACCCCAACCCAACTCGCAGGAATAATTGTGCTTCAGTTCTGCCATCTAAACTTCTAACGGCTCTATGACAAGTATTCCTTCACTGGCATGTTTAAGGTAATGCACAATTTATGTTCTACGTTTTGAACATTGCCATTAATTGCTTTGGCTAAATTTTATTCCAGAATGCTGTCAAAGGCTGCATTCATCCATTGACTGTTCCAATGCACTAAAGAGCAAAGGTTCAAATTGCTATAAATACATTAGACTTTCTTCACCTTAAGACATCAATGCAATGGAATTTTCTTGTATATTTACAACGAAATATGTATGCACAAAAGAGGATGCATCTGATGATTGTATCATAAAATAACACATCTTCAAACAAGTTTTAAGCAAATATCTGAATTTGTGAGATCAGAACTAAGTTCTGCAAAAAATTTTTCATAGGATCATTATCAATGGATGAAAATTTCACATAAAACTTGTACGATTACCTTTTGTTGTCCCCAGTATGTTTTGAATAATTTCATTTCTATAACTTTTTTAATTAGTTACACATCAATTTCTCTTAATTTTTTAGATGAGCTTGATAATTTGGATATTCGGGCATTTTTTTCATCTTTATTGTATCTGTATAACGTTGCTCGAATTATTTAACATTATGCAGTTGGTTTCTATTATACATTATGCAGTTGGTTCATTATTATACATGTATGAAGTTGTTCAATATATACATGTATGAAGTGGTTTTCAATTATGTATACATGTACAGTTGGTTCAATTATTTATACATGTATAAGTTGGTCAATTATTATACATGTATGCAGTGTTTCAATTATTATACATGTATGAAGTTGGTTTCAATTATTTAACATGTTATGAAGTGGTTCAATATTTAACAGTATCAGTAGGCTCAATATTATACATGTATGAAGTGGTCAATTATTTATACAGTATGAAGTTGGTTCAATATTAACATGTATGCATTTCGAATTATTAACATGTATGAAGTTGTTCAATTATTTATACATGTATGAAGTTGTTCAATTATCTATTACATGTATGCAGTTGTTCTCAATTATTTATATACATGTATGAAGTGGTTCAATTCATTATACATGTATGAAGTTGTTCAATTATTTAACATGTATGAAGTTGTTCAAATTATTTATACATGTATGCAGTTGTCAATTATTTATAAGTATAAGTTGGTTCAATTATTTATATATGGTATGAATTGCTTCAATTATTTATTACATGTATGCAGTTGGTTCAATTATCTATACATATGCACAAAAAGAAGATTCAGCTGATGCTGATATCATAAAAAACTTTTTTGTTGATAATGCAAATCTTTACAATTTTGTGACATTTAAAGCTTTCAAGTGAGATCCTTTTCAGTGGAGATCCCTAGTTTAATTATAGCGTGATATTTAATGAAGAAACCCTTTTGGTTGTTCCTTGGTGTACCTAGTATGGCTATATCCTTTTTTGTTGGGTTAAAATGCCTGCTTGTGCAAAGTCATGGTTGCATGTCTGTTTGTCAATGTCAAATAACAATGCAATTGAGGGGGCTTTCCAATTGGTGATAAATAGTTAACTACCAGTATTGAGCTTTGATGGCTGAAGTTAATCCACGTACTATGCCGAGTCTCTAAATTTAGTGTGTTTCCAGCACACCGGAATATTCCAACAAAATCAATTTGTAAACCAAACTAATTTTACTGAATTGTTGAGTTGAGAGGCTTGATAATTGATTATTATTATCTCCTCTCTT
>CM042149.1:12000124-12025124 GCA_023376005.1 Doryteuthis pealeii
AAAAGGAGAGAGATCATGACACCACGGCGCTCCTCTCTCTCTCTCTCTCTCTCTCTCTCTATATATATATATATATATAATATATATATATAATATATATATATATATACACACACATAGAGACTTCTACTTTAAACATTAGGTGCCTTTCTTTAACAGGCAAAACATTTTCAAATACTTTATTATGATAAATTGAACGCGGTTAATTTGAAAATTGCAGATTTTAAAGGTTTTACTTTTCAGACTTAAAATTTGGTTTAAGATTGATTTTTATATTTTTCTCATTTAAGATATCTGATCAGGGAAATTCAAACATGAAGCAAATTTCATAGAAGGAATTTTTTCTTTTACTTTAATTTACAATTAAAAACATCCATATTACAGGGGTTCCCTAAAGCCGACGTTTTACAGATCCTTGTTTTCAAAAAAAATTTATCTTTATTGATTAAAAAAAAAACACCATTATTTTTTTGAAAACCAAGATGGTGCATAACTTTTGGACACCATGTATGATAACTTAGGTTTGTTTGGGTTTGTTGTGTTTTATGGCATGTCAATCCCTTGGGTTATTTTATGCCAAATACTCTGTTGTAATTTGGTATTCAAAAATGTTTAATGCCGACAAAGTTTTTGAAATAAATTCATTTTTAATGGATATACAATTTCGTTTATAACTCATGTTTTTTCTATCTTAACGCCATAGATGGGACGCCTAACAGGTCTACCACTCCTATGATAACTTAGAGATTTAATTTCTAAATAAGATCTTCTGTGCAAACCCCCATGTAATTTACAGACTTGATTTAGCAGATTTTTACCTTTCAGGAATTGAATTTATGAGATACATATGTATATATACTAGACAAAAATTTGACCGTTGTGTCACCATTGAGCTCTGTATATGATATTGGGGTTAGGGAAAAGTGAGTTTGCATAAGCAAATTAATCTTTAAAAAAATAAATAAATATGGATAGAGAAATTTTTTTTAAATATTGTTTAAATCATTTGTAGCATTTCTAAGAAAGAATAATGTTTAAACTGAATTCTGACTGCTTATGAAATTTAACATACACATATCTCTCTCTTTACACTCACTGAGAAACTAACATATATATATAGCAAGGAGGTAATCAAGATATCATAGAGAGGGGAAAAGTTGGACAGGCAGAAATGTGAGTAAGCGACTTGTCGTTTTTGGACTTAATTGCAAATTAATGACTAATTAGGAAAATGGAATTTTTTCAACATATCTCAATCTAGAACTATGGAATTTTTAGTATGAATTTTGTTGTCATTAAACTAAACAGGAAACAGGCCTTTACAAACCAATCATTGATTCCTTCAGCTTTAGTATAATGATTGATATAAGGATATGTAGGATAGCTGGCTTGGGCTGCATTTAAAGTATGGATACACATTTTTCTATATGAGGATATTTTCTGGGCATTTTCCCTCATTCTCAATCAGAAATAGCTTCAGACACATTCAATAGAATTCATGTCAAGAGACTGACTCACCATGAGAGGTCGCTCTTAAGCTTTCTGGGACTGCCTAACCTGAGTCGCTTTTTTTACTTTATGGTCGTTATTCTCCAAATAATCATAGGTACAATTACTGCGGACGAGTCTGGCTCCTGTAGAGTGGAATTATTTATATATTTTTCTCTCAGGTGATATTACTGAAGATTGACATGACAAAATTCTGTGATGGAACTTACCATATCATAACCAAAATATGCAAGTTTTGTAGCAGTCTGCAAATTGCTTGACAGCAACATTCTTGGGCCTCAGCAATCTACAGACTGATATTCTCTTCTCTCTTCTAAAATTGAACGACTAAAGACTCATTGGAAAATATATACATAATGTATATGTACATATTTTACATAAGTAATAATGTATGTACGTATGTGCGTGTATGTGTGAGTGGTTTGTGTGTTTATACATAAATATATCATATGTATATAAATATGTGTATGTACATATGTTGCAGTGTGTTGTGTGTTTCTACATGAATACATACATATGTAATATGTACATATTTAGCATAAGTATGTTTGTTATGTATATATGTGGCGTCTCGTGTTTGTGGGTCTGTGTGTTTTATAACATAAATTATACATATGTATATGTTGCATATTTACATAAGTATGTGTATGTATATTGAGCGTCTACGTGTGTGGGTTCTGTGTGTTATACATAAATATATATATATGTATTGTAATATTTACATAAGTATGTGGTAATGTATATATGTGCGTCTAAGTGTGTGGGTCCTGTTGGTGTTTATACATAAATATATAATATGTATAATGTGGCATATTTACATAGTATGTTTGTATGTACATATGTGAGTGTACATGCATGTGTGTGTATGTGTGTATATGCGTGTAAGTAAATGTAGCATAAACTAAATGCATCTAATGCAAATCAGTGTATAGCATAAACAATCTTCCATTAATATTTTTGCAATAGAATATATAATATATATATATATATATATATATATATATACAAGGTGTGTCAGAAAAAGTAATTGAGATTGATTACCAAGATAGAAATGAACAATGAAAGGAATGTTAATGTTTTTCAGAAATACAAGGTGTGTCAGAAAAGTGCGAGTTTGAATCGGTATTTACCCAAGATAGAAATTAACAATGAATTGAACCGTTAATTTTTTTCAGAATCCAAGGGTGTGTCCAAAAAGTACAAAAAATCTTGATACTTTTTTGACACACCTTGTATACTACAATACACAATATACATATATAATTGCTTGAATAGATAGATATTAATATAAAAAAGTAAAGTTGTCGGGGTGGCCTATTGTCGGTATCAGCCAGACGGTGAGGAAGTCTATCCCTTTTCACTAGACCAAGGAGATTATTTAAACAGTCTGAGGTTGGAGCCGCCACACTTACTATCAGCTCCTTGCTTTACCGCACAGATCTCTGTGTTACTCATATGCTGAGTTGGCGAGGGCCGGTATCGAACCAGGCACCATGTGATTACTAGCCATGTGATTACTAGGCCCTGATAGTAATTACATAGGTATAATGTAGCAATTTCCTGCATGCCTTATATGAATTGCTCACAAAAATTTAAAAACATGACTAAATGGTATAACGATTTGCCACAATCCTTCATATGTGACCACCCTAAAAGGACTAACTTCGAAAGATGATAGAAACTGGGTATTAAAGCAAAATATTTTTATGGACAAATTCTGCTGCCATTTATGTAACTATGTAGTACATCATTATCTCTCTTTATGGAATTTATATAATATATATATATATATATTACAGAAGTGAGAAAAATGGGAAGTGAATCCGACAATTTGGGAAAGATAAATGGAAAGAAAATGTTGTATGGATATAAAATTTTTTATTGAAATGATGACACGTGTTTCAAACACAGTTTTATTTTAGAAGGGTAGGCTTTATATATATATATATATATATATATAAATATATATGTTATCTTATTATAATGGAGATTGTTGTTTGTCTGTCTGTACGAAACTAAATCACTATTCCAGTCCATAATTCCCTTAGTTATTTGAAACGTCACATTTACCATGAATTTAATTTCTATTTAACTTCAATTATTGAATAAAATTGTTATACTTATTAATACTGTTGACCATATCTACATACTAATGATATGTAATTGTATTTATATATACACAAAAATAGAGGTTCAACAGTGGTGAACGAGAAGGCTAATTTGCATATTGATATTTAAAAATTTAATTTTAATAAATATATGCTTAGTAATTATTGATTTTCTAATTTGTTTTGGTTTTCCTCTTAACGAATCTAAGGCAAAAATCTCGAGGATAAATCTTAAAAGAAATCCATAAACGACGAAAGAACTGGTGGATTTTATTAAATACTTCATTAATCTAACTAAATAGATAAATTAGGAAAAAATGAAAACGGGAGTGAAAGAAAATTGATGGAAGAGTTTAAATCTAAGCTGTTCTATTTTTCGATTATACCCCTCAGTTTATCATTTTCTAAATAGTTTCTAATTTGGATACAATATTTTATAACATCAAAAACCTAAATACTTGCACCCGAAGGGGTGCATATATTTGCTAGTATATATAATGATATGCTGCTCACTATATATACTGCAGGCAACCCAGTATTGCCAAGATAACAATAATATACTAAAGCACATTAGCAAAAATTCACTCAATTTGCTTTCTGTATAATTATTATTATTATTATTAATATTATCATCATCATCATATTAATTTTTACATTAATTTGAACAATAATTAATAATTTCAACAATAATTGATAATCATCTTATTCATTTTTTTTTTCAAAAAGTCCCAGTTCTATGCTGATGTTGTAAGGACATAAGAAATTATAGAATTAGATAATAAATTAATCTGAAATTCTATACCTTTGGTACTTAAAAAATCTACTCTGGTTTTTATTCAACGAACTCTGACTCTTAAACATTGCTCAAAATATCTATACAAGGGGACATAAATTAAAACTCTTTAAAAAATCTTGTAAAGCAAACGCAGGAAAAATTATTTTAGTAACAGAGTAGTGAAATACATGGGAATAAACTACTTCATCAGTAGTGAATGCCCCCATCTCCAAACTCCTTCAAGGCAAAGTTGGAATAATCTGTGGAATGATATTAAATATTCTGTGGATTTAAAATGAATATTTATAAGGAACAGCTGACAGGTCCCAGACCTAATATACTAGCTGAAAAAGATATTATTATTATTATTATTATTATTATTATTATGAATATCTCTTTATATATTACTGCTGGTTTAGCTCAGTTTGTAGAGCATCCGCCCAGGAACCACAATGATCCAGGTCTAATACTTGCCTTTGCCAAACTCAGTGCATGAGTAGCACGGATTGGATCCATATGGTAACAGTCGAGCTGATGTTAGGTGTGATACTTCACCTCAGATGCAAAAAGTAATCTCCCTGGTGTAGCATTAGTGAAATGGAGGTAGACTCACTCACTGTCCTGCTGATACCAACAATAGACCACCCTGCCGATTTTACTTTTTTATTTACATTCTAATATTCTAAAAGTTGAATTATCTATTAATAATGGAAATTCAATGTTTATCTGAATTTATCCAAAACTATGCCACTGTTTATGCCACAATACCCAAAATCATTAATAGATAGAATGAAGTACAATATATAAACGGAGGGTGTTTTTTTGGGGGGTGGGGGTGGGGGTTGCTGGTACTATTTAACTAAAATAAAATTAATTTAATTGAAAAAAGAAAAGTGATAAATTGATGTGTCAAATAATACTTCACTTAAAATACTTTCTTTTCTTTTTTTTCTTTTTAAATTTTTCTTCTAGATAAGCTTTAATCTCTTTCTTTTATTCAGGTATCTGTTTCCTCATTAACATTTCGGCCATTTGCGATTGACAAGAACAAATAAATGTCTTGAACTCTTGTGTTTTTTTTTTCTATTGCTCTTTCTTTCCTTTTTCTAGAAAGAGAAAAAGAAGCAAAAGAAAGGGGGTAGATGAAAGGAGAAAATTTGAATTAAAAAGAGAAGAAGAATTAAGATGAAGAGGGAGAAAGAAGAAGAAGAAGAAGAAGAAGAAGGAGAATGAAGATGAAAGAAGAAGAAGAAGAATGAAGATGAAAGAAGAAGAAGAAGAATGAAGATGAAAGAAGAAGAAGAAGAAGAAGGAGGAGGAGGAGAAGAAAAACACTGAGAATGAAGATAAAAGAAGAAGAAACAAATATGAAAAAAGAGAATGAAAATGAAAAAAGAGAGTGAAGAAGAAATGTGGAAAAACAAACAAAGATGAGAAAAGTGAATAAAACTGAAGAATAAGCACATTGAAATTAGAAAGAACAATATGAAGGAAATAAAGAAGAAAAAGATAATGAAAAAGGAAGAAGAAAATGAGAAGAAATAAAGAAAATGAGGAAGAAAAGGAAAAAATGAAGATGAGAAGAATAACGGGAATGAAAAAGAAAAGAATGAAAGGAAAAAAAAAGAGTTAGTTTTTTAGAGAGTAAAAGAAAAATGAAAGGAGCTTGTTGAAAAATAGAACAGGGATATAATAGTAAGAAGAATGAGTTTGAATAAATACAAGACAATGGTACAGAAAGAAAAAAAAGGGGGCAAATGACACTTAACAGAAAATGTGTAGGAAGAAGAAGAAGGAGAGGGGGGGGAGAACAACAACAACAACAACAAGGGCAAATGACAGTAAGAGAAAAGGTGTAGGCAGCAGCAGCAGAAGAAGAAGGTAAAAGTTGATAATAAAAATAAAATAAGATGTTTGAGATATCTTATAACACGATATACGAGTGGCAAGTGTCCTCTTTGCATGCCACTGAATAATGATGCAGTTGTGTAGCTGTCACTTATGCAGATAGTGAACATAATGGTCAGGTGCCAAATTTTGTGAATCCCGTGTTAGCATGAGCACTGATACTACTTCAAAGCCATCTTGATAACCATTCCATGTCCACTATCAAGAACAGTCGGGTAGGAATCCCAGACCACCTGCCAATCAAGACAAATGGTCTTCTTACATAACCTGTAAAATATACAAATCAAAGTTTTTTTTAAAAAAGAAAAAAAAACTAAATGATAATGAGTTGTGTAGATTGAAAATAATAACAATGAAATAAAAAAACAAAACAAATCTCTTGTCATTCTTAAAGAACTGAACCTGTCAATGACGGCTTTGGATTTATCTCAGCTCTCGTTCATTCAACCTTATGCAATGAATTTTACATTTATATTTTCTCATATAAAATTCCCTCTTGTTAATTTGTGTACTTTCTGAAGCTGCTAAAGGAGCACAGCTTTCAATTAGACTCTAAAAACCATTCTTTTTCTTCATATATATCTCTGCCTCTCAGTTTTACTTATGTACAAGGTGTGAGAAAAGTATTAAGATTCATTCATTGTTGATTTCTATCTCGGTAAATACAGCTTCAAACTCAGCACTTTTTTGACACACCTTGTATTCTGAAAAATATTAACGTTCCATTCATTGTTCATTTCTATCTCGGTAAATACAGCTTCAAATTCGGCACTTTTATAACACAGCTTGTATTCTGAAAAAAATTAGTGTTCCATTCATTCTTCATTTCTATCTTGGTAAATACAGCTTCAAACTCGGCACTTTTATGACACACCATGTATTCTGAAAAATATTAACGTTCCATTCATTGTTCATTTCTATCTTGGTAAATACATTTTCAAACACAGCACTTTTATAACACACCTTGTATTCTGAAAAATATTAACGTTCCATTCATTGTTCATTTCTATCTTGGTAAATACAGCTTCAAACTCGGCACTTTTATGGCACACCTTGTATTCTGAAAAATATTAACGTTCCATTCATTGTTCATTTCTAACTTGGTAAATACAGCTTCAAACTCGGCACTTTTATGACACACCTTGTATTCTGAAAAATATTAACGTTCCATTCATTGTTCATTTCTATCTTGGTAAATACAGCTTCAAACGCATCACTTTTTTGATACACCTTGTATAGATTTATTTCTCTATCTATTTTTAAATACATATGCTCATATCTCTGCCAGTCTTTTACTATCTATGCATGCATCTATGTCTATGTTTCAATTAGACTCTAAAAATCCTTCTTCTTTTTCATACATATCTCTGCCTCTCAAGGTTTTTTTTTTTATATATCTATATTTCTATCTCCATTGATGCCTAAATATATATGCTCATATTTCTATTCATATCAATGCAAGCATCTATGTCCATAAAAATAGATTGGTTGTTTGGATTTTACGGCATGTCAACCTTTGTTAGGTTATTTTATGCCGAAGACGTTTCATTTTATTCATTCTTGATGGTATTCAAATTTCTTTTTCAAACTCAACTTTTTTAGAAAATATTTTTTTAAACTCGTATTTTTCTATTTAAACAATATATGAGACCCTAACAGATACTACCGCTCCAGGTCAGAGTGAATGTGGAAGTATTGCCAATGAAAGAGTACTCCACACTCCCCAGAGCTCCAGAATTGAAAGTTCATCATTAGATGCAGTTTATCTATAAGAATAGCTAGTCTATTTATATATATGCATGTATCTACATTTGTGAGGAAAGGTAGATATGAACAAATAGATAGATAAGAAGAAAGTGAGATAAATAAAGAAGAGACTGGGATAAATGTTATTTACTCAGTTTTGCTTAAGTCTTAAATACAGACCCCACATGTCTCTGCTTCTTGGGGTTTTTTTTCTATATATCTCCATGTGTTTCTTCAATGATACACTCCTATTATTATTTATTTTTGGCTGTTCTTTTTACTTTGGTAAATAACACACACATATACACAAACACAAATGCTTATTTGGTATTATCTGTGTTATTTGGATTATTGTCCTCATCTTCATTGTTATCTGTACAACGTTTCAGCCTATGTACCCTCCAGGCTTCTTCAGGTATTTCTTGTCAGAATCGGAAACCTTCTCAGACTCGGGAACCTTTTTTTGAACTCGGGAACCTTCTTGTCATAATCAGGAGCCATCACGGAACTTTGAACCTAACTCTTTATTCAATCCACATTTTTTTCATGTGTCATATTTCTATGCAAACTTTAACTCCCTTTTAGTAAATTTCCAAATATAGTTTTATAAAAAGTTGAACAACATTTTCTTTAGAATTTGATAAACGTGTCGAATAATTTATTGACTAACGTTGATATATCAAACTAAAACTGAAAAACCAAAAAGCAAACCTGTAGAATACACCAACTGCACCTCTGCAAAGAGATCAAATTTGTTGGCTGTGGGTGGCAAACATTGATGCTTAAGTATGGGATTGTATATGATTGTCCCAACTCTATTGCCCTTATGGCAAATCCCAACCCTTTTTATCATATATGAGCTAGAAGGCAGTGGCTGAGGGTCTGGGTATGACAGTAAACTACATCTAGTGGTGAGGTTCCAATTCTGGTGCTCTGGGGAGTGGGGAGTACCTTTCATCACCATTACTCCTAGTTCCATTCTGACCTGGCATGAATTAAATAGAAAAAATGAGTTAAAAAATATATTTATTTTTAAAAAAATGGAGTTCAAAAAAGATTTTGAATACCATCAGGAATGAATAAAACAAAACATCATTGTATGAAATAACCCAACAAGGGTTGACATGCCGTAAAAATCAACTAACCAACCAACCAACCAACCTACAAACCAAAAAGCATACCTGCTGTTACAAAATGGTGACTCATCTAAGTACTGAACAGATTCACTGCCGCTTAACTTTGGAGATCTGATCTGGTATAAACAAAGATTGATAAATCAATAGAGATAGATAAATATAAGCATAACCAGATATAAACAGGCATAAATAGATAGATACACAGAGTGAGTGTGATAGAGAACAGCATATTTTTATTATTTAATATTGAACTTATTTGGTAAGAGCTAATAAGCTAAATATTCTGCATTGTCTATGGGAAAAGAACACGGCTAATACATAATTGATATTTGGCTTTATACAAATTCTGAATATAAACAATATTGATATTTATTGTTACTCTAGTAAAGATTACTTCCTGAAAATTAGCTCCATCTTCTTTTTTTCTAAATGGTCTGTTGGACAAATTATATATAAAAATCTATATTATTAGGCATATGCAGACATTATGAGGATATCAGTTGATAGAGTGTCTACTTTGGAAAGACAAGTTTTCGGGTTTGATACCGGCCTTCACCAACTCAATGTATGAGTAGTACAGGGATCTGTACGGTAAAGTGAGGAGGTAATGGTAGGTGCGGCATTCCAGCTCAGATGCTAAAATAATTTCCTTGATCTAGCACTAGTGAAAAAGGGATAGACTCCCTCACTGTATGGCTGATACTGAAATTAGGCAGCACCACCGACTTTACTTAGTTACACACACACACACACACACACACACACATATATATGTGTATATGAAGATTTTTCATTTATTTGAATATATATATATATATATATATATAATATATATATTCAAATAAATGAAAAATCTTCAGTCGGTCATCAAATTATAAAATCATTTTGGCCTGTTGGCTCTGAATATATATATATATATATATATATATATATATATATATATATATATATATATGGAAGTAAGATGAGGAAATTAATCCTACAATATGTGGAGAAAATTTAGAAACAAACACGGGATGTTATGATGGATGGAAATTTATAGTTGATGTTTATTAATTTCACACTCCTGAAGAAGGTTTCAATTGTAAACGAAATGTTTGAACATTGACTATAAAATTTCCATCCATTATAACATCCCGTGCTTGTTTTTAAATTTTCTCCATATATATATATATATATATATATATATATATATATAATATATATATATATATATATATATATATAGACCAATCAAGTACAATAATTTATATTATATATATTTACTTGAGTCATGGTAATCTTTTGAACAGCTGTATGCCCACTTACCTCCAATCACACAAACCATCCAAGTAAGACAAACAAGACATGCTGGACACTGTTGGAGAAGTAAGAATGGGCTCCTACATATGGACAAGCAAGAGTGATTGGGACAGATGGTGAGAAAGACTCAAGGGAATCCATACTATCAGCACAACTTGATAATAATACTTACTTAAAGCCTACTGAAGGAGTCATTTAAGCTCTATGTCAATCCACTATTTATTTATAGAATTTATATTATAATTAATTGGAAATGAATAAATGAACAAGGTGAAGTACTCAATGATAATTTCATAGTTATTTCTCTAGAGAAATACGGTTTTGGGTGAGTGGGAACACTGACTCCATTCTATAATTATCAAATAGGAAATTACATTGGAAATTGCTTTATTTTCTCAGAACATTTTAACACTTGTGATAATAAAATCAATCACTATGTCCTATCATTTTTGTTGTATTATGGAAATATACATACAAAAATCAAATCCTTATAATATTGATGTATTCATCATATATGGGCTGGGTTAGCTCAGTCGGTAGAGTGTTCGGCTAGAAACCACAATGTTCCTAGTTCGATACCGGCCCTCGCCAACTCAGCGTATGAGTAGCACAGGGATCTGTGCGGTAAAGTAAGGAGCTGGTGGTAGGTGTGGCGTTCCACCTCAGATGCTAAAAATAATCTCCTTGGTCTAGCGCTAGTGAAAAGGGGATAGACTCTCTCGCTGATTGGTTGATACTGACAATAGGCCGCCCCAACGACTTTAATTACTTTATATACATCTATATATAATAATAATAATGATAATAATAGTAGAGGAAAAGAGTTAAGTGTCTACCACGGTTTCAATCCAAATGATTTCATCAGGACCCTACACTACCCTATGTTTAACTAAGTCAAAGTAATTCCTTAGTTAAACTAATAAGTGTTTAACTAAGGAATTACCTTGATTTAGCTAAACATAGTGTAGGGTCTTGATGAAATCATTTGGATTGAAACAATGATAGACCATTAACCCTTTTCCTCTACTAATATCATTATTATCATTATTGCTCTATATTTTGATATATTGAGCACTTTTGGATTATTTACTGATGCTACAAACATTAAAGCGGCAATTGGATACTATCTCTCTCTCTCTCTATATATATATATATATATATATATATATATATATATAATCCAAAAGTCCAGAGAAGAAATCTTCCTTACGACACAAGAGTTTTATTTAAAAAACCTGTCACAGTTTTTTGTGCTCTTAATGTTAGAGTTATAGAGCAAATATATAAGAAAAGAAATAACAAAAGACTTAGAGATTTAGCATTATAGTCTATTTCAGAGAGCTTAGACAAAGTGTTTAACTTTCCCGACTTATCAGATGCGAATGATGAATTCTTTATTATTTTAAAGGCATTTGAAAACAGATTTTTTTATTTTTTATTTTTTTTCATTTATAGTCCTGTGATATGAATTCAAAACAAAAACCTTGATGTTGCAAAAAATTATGTTGTAGTTTCAAATATGAGCACTTCCACCACAATTATCTTGGTCACCGATTCATGTATCTCTTAATGTAACAGATTTTGAAAAAGAAAGACATATTTCAAGTTCGACACCAGACGAATTCTCTTATTCAAACAGGATGAGTATTAATGATTATATATATATATATATATATATATATATATATATATATATATATATATAAAGAATTCTTGCTTCATACATACATATATAGATATGCAGCAAGACTTCTTTTAAGCTGTAGCAGTAGCAGTGCTACTGTATGGCTGCACCACTTTGACTAATGAAATGCTTAGAGAAAAAGCTAGATGGGAACTACACAAGTATGCTGCATGCAGTGTTGAACAAATCTTCGAAGCAACATCACATGAGAATGCAGCTTTACGGGTACTTGTCCCCTATCACACAAACCATCCAAGTTGAATGAACAAGACATGCTGGACACTGCTGGAGAAGCAAGGATGAACTCATAAGTGACATTCTCCTGTGGACACCCACACATGGACATACCAGTGTAGGTTGACCATCAAAAACCTACATCAATTAGCTCTGTGCAGATTTTGGATGCTCTGCAGAGGACCTACCAAGAGCAATGGGTGATAGGGATGGTTGGCAAGAGAGAGTCATGGGTATCCATGCTGTCAGTGCCACCTAATTATGATGATTATGTATATAGACAGAATAGTCTAGAATATATAATAATAATAGACTAAGTGCTTTTTAATAAGATGAAGATATTAGGGTGAGAAGAAGAGATATAAATAAAGATATATAGATATATAGTGAGCAAACTGAGATATATACTGACATTTATATGTACAGTCACATGAATAGACTGAGAGCAATAATCAGGAAAAGGTTAGGATAGATAAATATGAATAGGCACAGATAGATATATCTATAGATATATAAAGAACAGTTGGTGTGTATGTATGTATGTATGTATGTATGTATGTATTCTGTCAGGTTGCTTAATGCGCTACTGGTACTATGTAATCCAGTACAACCTGTTTCATAGTCGGGTCATCGGCGACTAAACCGGTAACCCCACATATTTTATCTGATGAGGAGGGTGGCAAGACATCCTGCAGAACAAAATACAAGACCTGTTCAAAAGGGCGGAGGAAGCTATTAGCTCAACGGCTATCAAGAACTTTGTTGTTTTTTTTTGTTGGGAGTGTTGGACCCCTTATTCCTTGTTAGGTTATCCATCTAGGAGAAGGAAAACTCTGATTTAACACCTGCGATTGACATGATTACCAGTTACCTTGCTTAGGCTTGTCACTGGACAACAATCATGAAAATTTAGAGAGTGGTATTCGTGTTGTACAAGCGTTTACCACTATAATATCATGATGTACAAATGTTCCCTTCTTTCTTTCTTTCATGTATAGGGAGCACAGGGTAGTTTATTGGTCCATTTCGCCAATTCACCAAACTGTGCATCGGTGAAATGGACCAATAAACTACCCTGTGCTCCCTGGAATAACTTGTTGAGAATGTGGGAAGATGTGCAAGACTTTAGCTGGACTAAAAAGCCACATTTGTGCAGCTCACTGTTGAACTTTTTTTGCTTTATCAAGCAATGGCAATACTTGACCATGAGTTTGCTGCCATCATCATGTATGTATGTATGAAGGTCTGGATGAAACTACAATTAACAACAAAGTAAATATATATACACATTAAATATCACCCATTCTTGTATTTTTGTGAAAAGCCTTTGAAGATTTGATTTATATTTGAAGATATTTAAGATATAGATATACATAGAAATAGCATTGAAATTCTATTTAAAAATGCTCAGCATTTGTAAATCTCAAAAGTAAACAAATCAATACACCAGGGTTTTTTTTTGTTTTTTTGCAGCCCCTCTACCTAGGCAATGCTGGGTAGCTGCTTTTAGTATTTTAATAATGGAAACAGAATTACTTCAAAGATATTTAAGAATTAAAATATACATAGAAATAGCATTGAAATTCTACTTAAAAATGTCCAGCATTTGTAAATCTCAAAAGTAAACAAATCAATACACCAGGGATTTCTTTGCCTTCCCTCTACCCAGGCGATGCTGGGTAGCCGCTACTAGTACATTTATATAGCATTGTATTTATTTTAAAAACAGAAAGAGTATCTGGAAAATCTACTCTACTAATAAAATGAAAACAGAAATAAGATTAATATGTGGAAGCATTCTTCCAGTATTTTTTTTTTAGAATCCTCTGCAACATTAACTTATTATCTTTGTGGCTCTTTTAAAAATAGCAACTCCAATGGAACTCATGGCATAAGACATTAGTTTAACAAAATATGTTCTGATATATATATATATATATATATATATATATATATATATAATGCAGTGATGTTGATAGCTTTTTGATTTAGTGTGTCATGGGATGTACATATTTGCTTTGAATGAGTCCCTGGGAAAATTAATGGGTACCAACAAAAGTTTCTTAATAGATTGTAGGGTTTTTATTTATGTTCTGTGGAACCAACTAAAGACATCTAATTCCTACCTTGTAACTTATCCTATGTAATTTGTTCCTAAGAAACTATTGAAATCTATTTACAGTTAGCAAGAAATGGTGAGGGATGAAAAAAGAAAAAACACTGGGATGCATGGATCTGATTTTACTGTGTCCTTTTAGATTTTTTATACATCTGGGATGCAGGTCGTGTACCTATCAGCATCTCTCTGTAACTGTAAGTAAAAATTAGAAAAAATAATACTGGCAATATTCACTGCAGGCTTAACAGCTGTTACTATCAGCTACAAGTTGTTTCTCACTGTGTTTTAGGGGACTACTTCTGATAACACAAAACAATTTAAATTGTAGCAGAAAACAGTTTCTACAAATCAAATGATTGATTTTAATGGTATATCAAACCGTCTAGAGTTATTTTTAGCCAAGAGGATAAGTGTTGTATACCCTTTCTTTCCTTACTTCTATTTTTCTTCTGTTCATCTTTGGTATCTTATGTTCATCTTCCAGTGTCTGTTCCTAGTCTTGGGGACTTCGTGTCTGGTCTTCTAGGTCAGTCTTGTTGCCAAGACATTCATCAACCACAAAACCATATTATTTATTTAAATTTATTTCTTAACTAAACATTTCATGTAACTAACATAACGCGCGTATGCAGTGAGCTCCAGTTAAGGCAGTACATCTTCTCTGCCTGACGTCCAAACTGAAACTGAAGACCCAACCGGGTCCCATGTGACTTCATGTATTTCGCAGGCTTTCTGTAATATTCCATGGAAAGTCCCGCCCATGATATGAAAAGAGCCATCCCTCAGAAATACAGGGATTGACAATAATCTATGCATAGATTATGTAACATAAGGAATCACATTTATTTTTATATTCATATTTACATTTTTGTAAAGTTGTTACTTAAGAGTCTTTTTTTTTGCACATAGTCCTATTGTTACACACTGGACCCGTCAAAGAACACAAACACTTGTATTTAGGAAAATGTAAGATGAGATGTTTATTCCCTCGGTTGTGTACAGCAGAGAGTCGTTGGCAGGATTACGCAAACGTGGAGCCTTCGGGAGTTCTTTTCAAGTGATCTCGAACCTGATCGTTGTCTATCTAAACAATCTCTACGGGCTTCTTTTATTGTAGTCAGACCCCCGGTGTCACGCCTCTTTGTTCATGACACCTACGCAGTTTTTCTGTAAACACACCTCTTCGCCCATGCAGGCTGTTTTCATATGCCTACAGATTTCTGCACCTAAATCATGTCAAATGTTCACCTGCATTTCCAGGTGCAAAAGGTCAGGTCAGGGCCACATCCTGTTTTCGTTTCCAGGCTGCACCTGACCCCCATGCACTTCCTATTTGGCCTGGTCCTTGAGTGCACTGATCAGACAATATATTGCACTATTGAATACAAATAATTTTAAACAGATCTATTTGATCCATAGATGGACCCTAACAGGTACTACCACTTCTGGTCAGAGTGGATCTGAGAGTAATGGCAATGGAGGGGTACACCACACTCCACGAATGGAACTTTGCCACCAGATGCAGTTTAGTGTCATACCAAGGACACCAAGGACACCACTTTTTAGAGGAGTCTAACCCTTCTGCTGGGGATACAGTCAGCATATTCTAAGCCCTGATCTAGTATGAATAAGTGCCCACTGGGTACAAGTATTCAAGTTTTAATATTAGATTTTATATTGAATTAAAAAGATTAAGGAAATGAAATAAGAACACAAAAAAGATTACACTCACTTTTACTTTATTCTAATTGATTTTAATATGAAATCATACATAGGATTGCCTTTTATACTTTTGAGAATGAAACAATGATTTTAGAAATAAATAACACCAGGTTTATTAACCACGGTTTTATTAAAACCAGTATGCAAAATATTGTTGGATTAAAAAAGGAATGAAAATTATTCTCTGAATTATAAAAAAAAGATAAAAATGAAGTGTTAAAATTGGAAAACTGAAGATGGGTTTCCATGAAAAAAAGAAGCCAGATAAATAATTGATCTTGTCCACTCTAATAAACTCTCCATCTTCTAACCTAAGTTAACAGCTCTCTTTTTATTTTTATTTTTACTTTTTACACTTCATCTTATTTTTATTTTTATATTTTTTCCTCTAATTTCTAATTTTTGTAGGCTGTCCTTCCCATCTACCTTCTTAACTGCATTCCGTCACGAATACAAACACCTAGAAAAATTTTCACTGTGAGGTCCAACCCACAATCGAATGTAGGATAGAAGGAAGGGCCTGACAATTGATTATGTCGGAAATAGACCACATCATTTATTCATTAAATGGTGGAGTGGGGGTTGAGAATATCAACCCTTCCCTTCACAGAAATGAGTTCTACCCATCATTTCTCATTAACTTCTACTGAGACAGTTTTCAGCCAGGCTCCATAGATTTTTCACTTGGCTTAATCATAAGGTTACTCTTAATCAAGAAGGGATGCAAGGAAAAATGGAGAAGCATAACGAGTTTCCAAAGGCGTTTCTTTGAAAAGAAGAGGAAATACTCATCATTTCTTCGGAAACTCTCCCCCACACCAATCTCATATACAAACCTTCAAGCCAGTCCTTACTTGTGTCAGCTATCTTGTCCTAAGCAATCAGGCAAACTCTATTTACATATACTGTAGATTAATAGAGTTTCATAGGTAACCAGGGTGCCGGGAATAGGATTATGGAGTGTAGAGGTAGATTTTAAGTCAGGGAGACATGGAGGGGCGGATGAGCTGATTATCAGTTTGCACCACCACCCCGCGCTCCCTCCCTTTCAAAAATGGCTGCCAATGAAGATCCTGTTGTTAGTTGACATGTTATGATGTCTCCACTTGCCTGTCCTCTTCACTGTTGCTAAGAGAAGGTAAAGGATTGTGTGGACAAGAAGAATCCTGATGACAGCGGTGGTGATGGTGATGGGGACTGTAATAGCCATGTAAGTTGATCTTGCTCTCTGTGTGTGTATCTGTATGTGAGAGATAGAGTGCTAGAGAGAAAGAGGAAGGGAAGGTGTCACACTTATATACTAAGGATTGGATGAATCATGGTCCTTCTGTCTAAGACACAGGACAAGAGACATGTTTTTGCATGCTGTATAGTGTGTCAACATCCTTTGCCAAAGCATACACACACAAACAAGTGTATTCATATATATGTATATATATGTGTGTGTGTATGTGTGTGTGTACATTTATATGTATATATACACACACACACACACACACACACACACACACATATATATATATATATATATATATATATAAGTAAAATAACATCCTTTCTTAAATCACACACACAAACAAGTGTATTCATATAGATATATATGTATGTGTATGTATGTACATCTATATGTATACACACACACACACATATATATATATATATATATATATAAATATAGTAAAATAACATCCTTTGCCAAATCACACACACAAACAAGTGTATTCATATATATATATATATATATATATATATATATATATATATATATATATATATATATATATATATATATATATATATATATAAGTAAAATGTATACATAACTTTTTCATGTATACACGCAGACACAGATCTCTAAAGAATTTGCAGGTTGGACATAAGCATGAAAAAACATCAATGTATATATGGTTCATTACACATGAACATACTCATATACACTTCTAATATGAGAACTGTGCACTAAACACAAATTTAATATAAACATACAAACAAGAACATTTGTAAAAATTCAGATTTGGGTAACATAAGTAGGAAAAATATTGTAAATATGCCTGATGAACAAATACACAACACACACACACACACACACATGTATGTATGTATGTATATATATATATATATATATATATATATGTAAGTGAGGGTAGAATAGACATGAAGTCAATGGTTCTTGGTAACTGACAGTTTCTCACCTATTTGATTTTCAAACAAAGTAAGATAATGCTCTATCAATGATAGTGTGCATTCCTTCCTTAGAAATATAGCAATTTATATTATGTATATCTATATATACACATATAACACACACACACATGCACATATAATACACTCACAGTATATATTTAATATACACAAGTACAAACTATGCTCCCATAAATTCGATAGAGTTCTCTAAGGGGTGATTTAAATTAACTTTCACTACCAAGCATATATAAGCAATGATCATTTGCTCGCAGACTAGATCTCTCTGTGATCATAAAATATGTAAACAAAACTATATATTTAATAGTTTAAACACCAGCCCCGTTACAGCATCTGTCAAAGTGGCCGAGAGGTTAAGAAATCAGGTTGGCAAATAGTCAGTCAGAGTTTGCTTCTAGCCAGGTATAGTTGTTTTGTCTAGCCACACTGAAGAGGCGTAAAACGCAGAAACACATGTCTATGGATGACTTATTTATATATATTTATATATATATATATATATATATATATATATATATATATATATTAATTATAACTGTTTATACAGAGGTTTTAGTGAGCATCTACCGAAGGTTTATGGCTTTTGCCTTCTTCAGGATACTTATTTCATCCCTCTGATGTATTTGTAAACAGTTATATTTAATAAATAAAGCTCTTACATTTGTAATTGACCACTTTATTTTCCTTTATTTCATCTCAGAAAAATTACCAATATATATATATATATATATATATATATGTAGAATAATCATACTAAGTCCAATTACCGTCGAATTGGCAAGACAAGACAGCAAGCAGTCGTAACCCAATATGATTCTGGTTTGCTGCAAAGACTACTGCAGAATGGCAGGATTTATGAAGCCACAGAGCATCATACAAACCAAGCAGCCAATCAGGACTCAGGGAATGGAATCACCCAAATACATGAGTGGACTGTTCTGAATTCCCATAAGTACCAGTTGTCTTGGCCAGTCACATTGTTAAAACCAATAGTAGACTGACTGACTGACTTCCTTCCTTCTTTCTGTCAATAATATATATATATATATATATATATATATATATATATATATATATGACATTTGATCCAGCTTAAAAATAAGGAGAAGTTTTATAGGATTTAGAATAGCTAAGGGAATCAAAACAAATATAATTTATAAAAATGATATATACAAATTTCTGTGGCATCTTGCATATCATCCAGATTATCTTCTCAAAATACATTTACATTTTAGTCTTTAATAGAATTTTTCTTAGATGTTTAAACATTCTAATAAACAGGAAATTTCAGAAGAAGAGAAAAGATAAACACTTTATATATATTACTAAGTGTCAATGCAGTTTTATTCCCATTAAAGTGCAAAAATCATGGACAGATCTTCCTATATTTGGTTTGAAGATCCCAAAAAGCCTGAAACATTCATCCTTCAATATTGATTGTCCACACTGTTTATGTTCACTTATATACACTCTATCCTTAATGATGAATACTCTTCCCTTATATGCAATAATTATATATATATATATATATATATTCGTATTTTAATATGGTTATCCATGTTATAATATAAAAACACACCGTGTTGAAAATATCGGTAATCAGTGATGGTGGTATAGATGTTAAAATGTTTAGTTCTTCTTGTTTAATTTGTAGATCTGTTTCAAAGGTGTAGGTGTTGTAAATTATTTAATTCCTTTTCCATTTTCACATACTGTCCAAAGAAAAGAAACCAAAAAAACATCTTCACCATCAAAAATGGATAACCAAAAATAAATACGGAGATTTTATTAAATAATTTACAATACCTACACTTTTGAAATAGATCTACAAATTAAACAAGGAAACCTAAACATTATAACATCTATACCACCATCACTGATTACCGATATTTTCAACACGGTGTGTTTTTATATTATAACATGAATAACCATATTAAAATACGAAAATACAGAAAACTATTAATTGCAGCACATTCCGCAAAAAATAGAAAGGATTTCCTTATATATATATATATATATATATATATATATATATATATATATATATATACACTCCCAATTTCGGTTGAGCACTTTATTTAGGAGGGATTTAATTGCAAATTCACCGTATTCGGCGTTCAGCTAAGACTAACTTTGTTTACAAAGTTGGAGACCTCTAGGTGAAGTTCATTTCCGCTTAGAAATGTAGCGATTAAATAGCCTGCTATACTTGGCAGCTGACTGTGGCCGTATGGGTAAGAGGTTTGGCGAGCGTAAGTTTGTTCGGGTCTCGAACCCGGCCAGAGGTAGCTGCTAAAAATGGTATAACTGCACTGATGAGAGGTGATACCTCGAAACACGTGTCTGTAGTTTACTCTATATATATATATGTATATATGGGAAGTAAACAAACAAACAATTTGTTTGATATGGCCTTAGCTGACAATTTTTGGGAGAATTATGCACATATTCTCCCCCCAACCCCCAAAAATATATATATATATATCTTTCAAAGAAAAAAAACTTAACAAACCGTCATCCCATTATATTCTTTATTTCGACCAGAAACTCAAAAAATTAGTCTAGCCTCATCAGACAGGTATTACAAATAGCTATTTATTTATGTATTAATATGATAGGATGATGGTTTATTAAGTTTTTCTTTCTTTGAAAGTTAAATTTTGCTCTGTATATAATTTAATTTATTGATCATTATACATTGTGATTTTTTTAGGGATTCATAAAAATCCTTGCATGAGTATATATGTTTGTACCTACAAGATCATACAGTATGGTTGTACAGTGAGATTTTGATGACCCCGAATAGAATCATCCATTACTTACCAGTCAGTTGAATTATCTTATATATATATATATATATATATATATAATGTCAAAATTATCCTGAAGATCCCTAAATAAAAGATATCTGAATTTTATTATTCTGAGTGGAATATTATTGAATCAGAACATTATTAGTTATTATTAATTACCAAACTCTGTAACCAAAAATATGAATATGCAGCTAACCAGCTAACTTTTATTTGGGCTTACTGTTTATGAGAAAGTAAACAAACAAATGTGTTTATTTTTATATGGCTTTAAGCCGACAATTTTTGGAGGATATGTGCTTAATTGAAGTCGTACTTAATTTTGAAAATTAATTAGTTAATAATTAATGAATTTTAGGCGGGCATATATGTTCAAATGTAAGGCTAAATGAATCGAGAAAATGTCAATCCCTGAATAGGTCGAAATGTATATTCAGGGATTGACATTTTCTCGATTCGTTTAGCCGTACATTTGAAAATATATGCCCACCTAAAATTCATTAATTATTAACTAATTAATTTTCAAAATTAGGCACAACTTCAATTAAGCACAAATATATATATATATATATATATATATATATATATATATATATATATATATAGTAAAATAATTTTACACAGTATTTGCTCAATTTTGGATATTGAGCAATGTATGATAAAAACTATGTAAGTTGTATTTAATTGTTTTTTTTTAATATATTTTCATTGTAAATAGTATATATATATAATGTAACAAGAAACTGGTGAGTAAATCCAATAATTGATCTAAAAAAAAACACTCATTACTTCAAAACTGAAACAGAGCCACAATAAAACTTAAAGTGTTAAGTGAAAAAAAGTTCACAAATGTCATCAACTGCCATTCCTCAAAGTTTATTTTCTCCTAAATAAAAGATATCTGAATTTTATTATTCTGAGTGGAATATTATTGAATCAAAACATTATTAGTTATTATTAATTACCAAACTCTGTAACCAAAAATATGAATATGCAGCTAACCAAAAATAAGTACACCCTTATATATAGTTATGCAATTCCATTATTGGTTAAAGAACTTTAATGCCTTAGAGATTAGATTTTAATATGAGAAGAGTGTGAGATCCCACTTTTTAATTTTGATATAATGAATATGTAAATACCTTGGTACCCCCTCACTATAATCTGATTGGACAGTGTCATGTATAAATAGTCGACACTGTGTTGGTACAGGCACCTATACCTATACCTAGTGTGTTTCGGCCACTGGACAGGTTGAGTTGGTTAAAAGCGTCGATCCCAGGGGGCTATCTCCCCAGGCAATACCTGCCCCCTCGATTTAAAGGGGCAGGGCTGGGTTTATTGCCCAGTGCCTGAGGCACCCCCCTTGAGGGGGAATTCCGACGGGATCGACACAATTTTTCTACCTACCACTCATGAGTCTCGGCTTGTGGGAGGGCCCACGTAAAAAGGCCTTGTGCCATATCGTGTACAAGTGGGGTACATGTAAATACCCCTATACCTATACCGAGACCTACACTTACTCGCTAGACTACACTACGACTGCTTGGCAGACGGATTGCTATTCGACGTACCAATTACTACTGTGATAATATACCAAATACCAACTTCAGAATATATCCCTTAAGCCGGATATATCAAATCTGAATTTGGTAAAATTTAACTGGTGGTGTCTAAAAATACTTTGACTACAATCAATAGGTAAAAAGAATGTGAAAATATGACTCTTAAAATAATGAGTTTCCATAAGAAAAAACAAACATATATACAATATTAGATGACATATATATATTTACCAACCCCTCTGCATGAGTAGAATGTGACACAAGGTCAATTTCTTAAGCAGATTTTAACAGAGTTTTCTTTCTCCCAGACTGGTTGCCCAACCAAAGTTAAAGTGCCTAGTCTGCCCTACTGCTATTTATCTATAGCTGGAAGGAGAATAGTTGGAATAGTGTGTGATCCCACTTTTTAATTTGAACTTGGTAAAATTTAACTTTGTAAACAATATGAAAAAATATGTGAATGACTGTATAGATATAAAATATCCAAGAAGTGTATTAGTGTAATAGAAGTATTTATTCCCTAGATATTATTTATAAATACAGAGAATGTAAGTTATTCAAAAGTTACTTTGGATAGCATATTACATAAACCATTCGTATTGTTAACAGTCACAGATTTGTGTGTAGATAACTTACAAGAAATGTTATTAATTTACATTGTGTGCAGCTGTGTGTTGGTTTAAATAAATGGGATTAAAATTGTAACAGGGAATTTTCAAGTGAAATACATACAATAAATTGTCATAAGGTAAAGTTAAATCTGACAAAAAAGTAGCAAGGAAAAAATACAGATTATTGACCTCTTATTGAATCCTCTCTCTCTCTCTATATATATATATATGTAAGAAAAGGTGGAATGAAAACATCACACAATGCTGTTAAAGAAGAAAACAATTTATAATATAATCATAGCTGATACTGATCAATATTTCGATTTTACAAAAATCATCATCAGAGCTCATTCACTCCCGTAGTTGTTTGGGTCGGAGAGGAAAGTCAAAATGAGTTTACAAAACAAAAAAACCTTAATACTGCAAAAAACGAAAGACGTTACAATATTCACCAACGTGGGCATTTCGCGCCATATATATGTCGGGCATGTCTCATGTATATCTTTTGTCAACAAATGTAGCGAATTTTTGAGATGTTGGCAACAAGACAAAACAATTTAAACGGAAGGGGATGGGTGTTAAGAAATGTGACGGTTGGAATTCAAAAGACTTTTAGTAAAGGAATTTTTTTTTACGATTAATTGTTTTTATTATTTAAATTTTATTTTTAAGTTCTGTAATTCATAAATGATAGGATATTTACTGTAATTAGTTTTTATATATAAAGTGAAAAAGTTATGAGCGGAATATGTTAATATTTTAGAAAAGGAGTTTTTATATATTTTTATTTTACGATTAATTATTTTTAAATTTCTAATTATTATTATTATAGAGTTCTGTATTTAATAAATGATTAAATATTTATTGTGTTTTATTTTTATATATAAAGTAAAAAGGTTATGGCGGAATTGGTTATTATTTTAGATAATGTTAAGCGATTTGATCTAATGTAAGGTATTATTTTAAACCGAAAACAAAAACAAAATAAAACGGAAAAGATCTTATTCAAAAAAAAAAAAAAAAAAAAAAAAAAATATATATATATTTGAGTTAAGTTAGCGAGGACATGGAGGGCACACCTGGTTACACACAGTTTCTCATCTATGCAATCTTCAGACCAATTGATATTAATTCCATGTCCACACTATTCTAACTGAAATATAAATGCTTTCTCAATGATATTGAGCACTATCTGTTTAGAAATATATCACCCATATTTTCTACAATATATATATATATATATATAAAGTAAAGTAAAGTCATCGGGGTGGCCTAAAGTCGGTATCAACCAGTCAGCGAGGGAGTCTATCCCCTTTTCAATAGCGCTAGACCAAGGAGATTGTTTTTTGCGTCTGAGGTGGAGCGCCGCACCTACCATCATGATGTGCCTTGTTACAGGTGTATGAAAGGACAGAACAGTATACTGAATAAATGAAGGAAAAAACATTGAATCTTAAATTTGCTTCATGTAATAATTTATTTCAACTACAAGTCACAGCATCTTCAGACATAGAGAAAAAACATGGAATAACAAGCATGTTTTTGCTCTATGTCCGAAGATGCTGCACT
>CM042149.1:12035124-12037624 GCA_023376005.1 Doryteuthis pealeii
CATATTGTAAGAGTATTTTTAAAAACAATTAGATTATGCACTCGTCATTGTCGTCGTCGTAGTAGTAGTAAATGAAACTTTCAAGAATTGCGGTAAAGAGTACATATATATATATATGTATATATATTCGACAATATGAATATATATGTATGTATATACCTGAGGATATGCAAAGGATATACAAGGAGCAAAATCTATCTGACTAAAAACGACTACAAAAAATGCAGAATGAATAATAAAACATAATAAAATCATACGGCTATTTCAATGAGTAAAATTACATCACATGTTTAGCTGAGTAAATAATTCAGAAACAAAGATCTGAAGTTAGGCACAGCCCTGTTGTTCCTTAGGTTCAACTGTCAGACAGAATAGATGAGCTAACAGATGGAAATACAGGTAGGTAGGTTGGTAGATAGAAAGATAAATAGATTAACAGACAGACAGACAGATAGATAAACAAGACTTATTCTGACATAAAATAGATATTAGAGACCACCAAAGGAGAAGTGAATTTGTTAACAATGGTTTATGAAATTAGTTTCCTAATGATGCATTGCGGAAGACGCCCGAGAGATATGCACAATGTTTGGTTAAAACCAAAAATGTAGATCATATGGTAATAATCAATAGATTGTCAACAGTTTAGAGATAATCTCATCAAACAATCTTCCTCTTTCACCTCTCAAAGATATTTTATAGAAAGTATCTATTAATAATGGAGATTCGCTTCCAGTTTTTGTCTGTAACAAAAATTATGTCACTGCTTACGTCACATTACCCAACACATAATTCAACGTCATAACATAGAATAAATATACTCAAAATGTGAGCATGCAATGCTAGACAATCCTCATTGTTTCAATAAGTAGATGCCTGGTGTTATATATTTATATATAGATTGTTTTATTCTAATATGATATTTTAAGTTATCGGAACTGTTTCCATTTCAAATTGTCTTTCTTTCTTTATTTTTTTTTTTTTTAATTCCTTTAATAAATTTAATGATGATAGATTTTACATACTTATGGTACACACTCTATGACATTGAATTTTCAGCTCCCATCCCCTTAGGCAATATCTTTCAAAAATTATTTTTACATCGCCCGGAGGGTGTTTTTATTTATTTTGCTAGTAAGTATAATGACTATCTTCACTCCTTAAAGGCTGGTAGCCAAAAGGTAAAAAGGTAGTTTTTACACATGAATTGAATCAAAACTGAAAGTTTTGGTAGGCTATAAAAATAAGTGCCATAATGACATAAATATTTCTCACCTGATCTGATGATAAAGGCCATTTTTGGAAAATTCACTGCATAAATAGCAATCTATATGATTAATACAGAAATGTTGAGTTAAGTGCATTGACAATGAAGTATATTATCTATATGTCTATCTATATAGTATGATATGAATTGTATATGTTTATTAGCATAGATAGCTTGATATAATATAGCATAGATACATATCAATAAACTAAGATCGATTGGTAGATAAATATGAATAGATACACATATAACATAGCATAGATATCAACAGAGATAGATATAACATAGCATAGATACATATCAAAAGATATAGATATAAATATCTGTTAACATCTATCTATGCTATGTTATATGTATGCATGCATCTATCTATCTATCTATCTCTGTTGATATCAATGCTATGTTATATGTCTTTCTGTCCATATTTTATCTATTTTAGTCTATTGATATCTATATCTTTTGATATCTATCTATGCTATGTTATACCTATCTCTCTATCTATCTGTTGATATCTATGCTATGTAATATGTATATCTATCCACATCTCTCCCTCTCTCTTTCTCTCTCTCTCTCTCATATATATATATATATATATATATATATATATATATATATATATATATATATATGAGAAAGACAGAGAGAGAGTAGACAGACACAGATAAATAAGGTATTAATAGATATCTATCTATAAATGCTTTATTTCTGTCTTTCTACCTCTCTCTCTCTCTCTCTCTCCTCTCTCACACACACATACATACACACACACACACACACACATATATATATATATATATATATATATATATATATATATATATATATTATGAAGATAGGTAGATTAATAAGAACAGATAGATAGATATATATAAACAGACTAAGATAATAGCTTGATAAATATGAACAGATAGATAAACAAATAAGATAGATAGATATGAATGAAATAAGATGGATAGATGAATAGATAGATGGATAGATATGAATAGACTAAGATAGATACATATGAAGAGACTGGAATAGGTAGATTGATATAAAGAGACTGAGATAAATTCAACTGACAAACCAAAACTATTTAAAGAAATGTACAGTGAGTGACAACAACAACAAAAAAAAGTGTTTGTATCACATGAGAATTTCTATGTCTCTTAAAATGCTTGCCATGTATCCAACTGCAGATCTCATTTGTTTATGCCATTCTTTAGACAAAACCATGATTTAACAGCCCTTGAGATT